>JABMDO010000162.1:0-146749 GCA_014851415.1 Cnaphalocrocis medinalis | reverse complement strand
TTCGTACGCTGTAGTAGTTTGTTACGTGCGATTAAAACGACCCTTAAAAATCAAAATCTGTTATTAGCATTGAAATTAAACAAAAACATAAATATTTAACTTATATTAAACAACAAATAAAATATTTTTCTGGTAGTCAACAAAATAACATAAGCTTTTTTTGTATAACAAAACTTCAATGACTTCCTTAAAATTAACGACATAAAGACTCCTGTAACAATAAAATACGAAATCGCTTTATTTTTCACAATCTAAAATCAAAAATCTTTTATTAGCATGAAATTAAACACAACAATAATATGTAATTTCTATTAAACAAAATCTAATACTTTTCTTGTAGTCAAGAAAAATAACATAGCGTTTTCTTCGAAATGCAACGTTGTATGTACCCACGGACGTATATATATCTTTGACAAGGGGGAGTCCCCCCCCCCCTCCCGGAACTTAGTACATGAAATGTAGGCAACTGCAAAGTCGTAGGGTAGTCTAAAAGCACATCCGCAAAAGGGACCCCCGCGACCACCTGGTAGGAGGCCTGCCACGGCTGCGGTTTCCACCCCAACGGTAGTCTGTTCTCATCGCAATGTGCCCTGCCCATTGCCACTTGAGTCTGCGACCTTAGATCTCCTGCGGATCTCATCATTTCTGACACGATCACGCAAGGTGATTCCGAGCATAGCCCTCTCCATTGCCCTCTGAGTGACTTTGAGCCTTCTTAAGCGGCTTCTTATTTCAATCCAGGCCTCATGGGGGGGGGGGGGGGTCCGGATCCCCTGGACCCCCCCCCCTTATACGTTCATGTATGTACCTACTGTTATATTCCTTTCAGGTAGGTGCGACAGGATATCTAGTGAAACAATCTATGTTCTGATAGTCAATTTATTGCGGTGATCATTAGTAGTACATTTCACATACTCTGTATCTTTCACTATACACTCAGTTGAGCTAACATGGAATCTACTTCATAACGTAATAAACACTATAAACATTATTTTCGCGTTGGTTTTGCTATACCGGAACGCGTCTAACACTTTTCGTCAGAACAGGGTTTCATTTAAACTTACATCAAATGAATATGGCTTTTATTTATTTTTTCGTTGACATTTATACAAAAATGGCGCTTACGCCATAAGTCAAGGTGCTTCCGTTTCGTCTACTTTTGTTGTTGGCATCTGCGGATATATGCAATATTTGTATAGGAATCTTGTATTTATTCGTATGTCCATAAGTTACAGTTTGTTTTGTTTGGTGGCAGACGAGCCGACGGATCACCTGATGGTAAGCGATTACCGCCGCCCATGGACATCTGCAGCACCAGTGGTGTCACAAGTGCGTTGCTTACCTTTTAACCCCCATTCCCCTGGATTGGGTCTCCGGTACCCTCACTCACGCAGCGAAACACAGAGCATGCACTGCTTCACGCCGGTTTTTTGTGAGGCGGTGTCACCACTCCGGTCGAGCCGGCCCATTCATGCCGAAGCGTGCTCTCCCACAATTAGAGTTTTCTTGAAGTAAACAGTGCTAAAAAAAGTACCTAAGTATTAAGTAAAAAGTATTTTAAGTATAGTTTTCTAAATTTTTTTTCCGCCCTGTAGATATACTTAGTTATTAAGGGCTATACGAATGAAACTAGCGCCCCGCCCAACCTATTTACTCTGATTGTAGCAAAAATATGATATTTTTGAAGAAAATAAAACATTACAGACTTAGATCCAAGTAAATTACAATTTTCAAGATGCAATACAATATTTCTAACAGGCGAGAAGTACCTACCTAACAATAATGTTAATTATTGCTAAAAACGGCCACTTTTAGCAATAATTGACATTATTGTTAACTACTTGTCGCGTGTTTTATAGGTAAGTATTGTATTGCATCTTGAAAGATTCAATTTACTTTTATCTAAGTGTGTAATGTTTTGCTTTCTTAAAAAATATCGTATTTTCGCCACAATCAGTGTAAATAGGTTGGCGGCGCTAGTTTCATTCGTGTAGCTCCTTAAGTAAAAAGTACTTTAAGTAGTTTTCCCAACAGTTTTCCCAATGTTTTTTCGCGTCCTGTAGGTATCATTATCGTCATCCAATGCACGCCACCGCTCCCGATTTTCGGCCACTCTCATCCAGCTCACTCCAGCCAGCCTTCGAATGTCGTCATCCAATCTTGTCGCAGGGCGTCCAACACTACGCTTACCGAGTCGCGGTCTCCACTCAAGGACTTTACGGCTCCAACGGTTGTCAGTTCTGCGGCTAATGTGACCACTGACCAGCCCACTGCCACGTCAGTTTGCTAATTCGGTGGTATACTTAGTTATTAATAGCAATATTACAAAAAGTCAACTGATTTCCTACTATATGACGACCAAAAAAGTCTCATGAGCACGTTAAGAACAAAATCAACCAAAACAAAACGATTAACACATCTGCCAGTATAAACAAAATCTTGAATTAAAGATTAAATCATAATCTAAGAATCTAATTGTTTCCATAAATATTAGTTAGGTTAAATTAAGGCGATACTGCGACGATTCTAGCACCGCCAATTGATTTTTTTTTTATACTAGAGGCGGCAAACGAGCATGCGGGTCACCAGGTAAGTAATCACCGCTGTCCATGAACATCTATGAGATCAGAGAGGTCGCTGATGCGTTGCCGGCCTTTTAAGAAGGATTTATATTAATTGTGAGGATTATGAGATATAGTATTTTTAGAAATCCAGCTATGAAAACATTTAAAAGGAATGCATTAACAATTTTTTTGAGATGCGTAACAATATTTTATACACGCGCCAAGTAACAATATCTTCATAATTGCGAAAAGTGGCCACTTTTAGCAATTATGAAAATTATTGTGATTTGTAGGAAGAAATTATTACATATTGTGTGCCCCATAAATTGTTAATACTTTTCGTTATGTTTTCATATCTGGATTTTTTAAAATATCTCATGATCCTCGCAATTATTATATTCCATTCTATTCTATTCCATTATATTTCAGTGTATTTAATTCTATTCCCTTTCTATTCCATTATATTCTATTTCTATTCCATTCTATTCTCTTCTATCAATTAATATAAATCAATTGGCGGCGCGGCGGCGGCTAGTATCGTCGCGGTGTCGCCTGAAGTGTTAATTACGCAAAATAATGTGACGGAATTAGTTATTTTGGTAAAGAAGCTATTTATGTACTTACAGTTAGTCTACGCAGTAGCTTAGCGTGGGTATCGGCCGCGCGGGGCGGTAAACTGTTTAGCCGTCCGGGGCGGAAATGCAGTTTATCGCCCCGAGAGGCTAAACCTTTTATAGTAAACTGTATTGACACCCGGAGAGGTAAAGGTCGGCACCGGAAATGCAGTTTATCGCCCCGGGCGGCTAAACAGTTTAAAGTGTATTGCTACCCGGAGCGGTAAAGGTCGGAACCGCACTTGTAACTCCTCTGGTGTTGCGGATGTCCATGGGCGGCGGTAATCGCTTATAATCAGGCGATCCGTCTGTTCGTCTACTCCCTTTAAAATAAAAATAGTTACATTGCCGCCTCGGGCGGTAAACTTTTTTACCGTCTGGGGCCGTTGTCTGTTTTAGCGCCCTCTTTTCTCCCTTCATCCCCAGGATGAGGCCTAGATTTTGCCGCCTCTTTTTATGTGATAGGTGGCAGAAAAACGGATTACCTGATGGTGAGCGTAGGTACTGCAATAAGGTGGAGGCGGTGTTTTTAAAGTACCTATCCTTTATTGCTTTTCTGAAAATAATCGGTTAGTTTAAACTAAAATTAACACAATCTGGGAGGACACTTCCTCCCAAGCCCTAGGATAACGTGAGGTACTGGACCATCCTCTATATCCTTCATTACTCTATATCCTCCCGGTTCTATAACTTATTTCGAAGTCCGCTCCCGAGAGTGAATCTGTTTATTTTTCAATGCATGACAGATTCTCTTTATAAAATCAGCCATAAACGGCGGCCAGTATCAAAGGAGTTTACCATCGTTACAGTACCTAGTGTAGGAGCCTTCAGCCAGATGGAGTGACGATCTGAAAAAAGCTGTTGGTATAGACTGGATGCGTCTAGCCGAAGACAGGGTGAAATGGCGAACAATGGGGGAGGCCTATGTCCAGCAGTGGACTGAGACAGGCTGATGATGTCACTTAGTTGAATTACTAGTATTGTGAATATTTCCATATAACCACAATTGGATTGGAAATAAACCACTGATGTTGAGATCAGGGTCACACTAACCGCAAATATAGGTGCAGGAGTATCAGGAAATAGTTATCTAGACTTTTAATTACCTACCTATACGAATCGACGCCCCGGTTTAAGTCGGTAATGTGCCAATATGGACTTTATTAAGTGATGTCAATAATTTTATTTTTGGTATAGATAGCAGGCGGATCACCTGATGGTAAGCATTTGCCGCCGCCCATGGACACATGCAACACCAGTGGAGTTACAAGTGCAGCTGCCAACCTTTTATCCCTTTCCCCCGGCTGGACCTCCGGTACCCACACACACTCGGCGAAACACAGCACAGGGGCTGCTTCACGCCAGTTTTCTGTGAGGCCTCCGGTCGAGCCGGCCCATTCATGCCGAAGCGTGGCTCTCCCACAGTTAAAACTATGTGTTCTTTGCAATAAACATTAAAAAATATATCTAAGGGTTCTCGAACTCACCATCTTATGGAAGGTATATGGATACCGGGTTAATACTGCTCTACCAATTAAACTAATCGAACCCCGTACTATGCCGACAAATTTTGTGTTTGATTTGTCATGAGCTGACGATGGATTGTGGTTTCGAGTCCTACCTGAAACCTTCGATGAATTTAAATGCATTATTTATGTTATGACTCCCATGGCTCGGCCACGATGAAAGAATGGCACCAGATCGGGGCGCCAAGAGGGCATATCTTGGGCAACCTACTGGTCGTCGGCCAGTGGGGCGCCCACGCCACCTGGCGGGATGTAGTAAACGCGGACCTGCAAGAATTGCAAGCAGGAGATTGGCGACAAGCTGCACAAGACCGACAAATGGCGACATCTCGTATCAGAGGCAAGACTCATTTTGGGTCGTTGAGCCACCGGAGTAAGTAGGTATTTAATGTTATGTTTTGGCATTAAAAACCTACAATACATCTTTGATATGATTCAATAAAAATCGGCTAAGAGCGTGTACGCACATAAAAGGGTTCCGTTGCCATAAGATGGGCCGACTGCTCGACACTAAAAAATTCGTTGAAAACGAAGAAGCTTAAGAAGGGGATAGGGGGGGGGGGTTCCTAGTAGACTACGGAACCCCTTAAAAGGAGGCTGCTCCAGCCGTCGATCCTTAAGCGTCTTACTTAAATCAGAGAGTAAGGTAAAAACTAGCAAAGAGGTTTTTAGCGATTTAAAAATAGCCTAATGAAGAAACAAAAAGTTGGTACTTTCCTAAAAGGGATTGTTATTTAGATCGTATCTGTTGCGCGTACGCACGTTGGGAATACCCGCCGAAGGCTATGACCTCACGGAAACGCACAGCTGTAAACCTCAACTGATTTTCAACCTAATGTCTATGACAGTGAGATGAGAGTCGATTGAAGAAATTTGACAGTTTTGTATACTTTGATGTGTGGCTGTACGTACAGTTAGCACATCAAGTTGCCACAATCTGTCAAATTTCCTCAACTATATTCAACCTAATGTGTATGACAGTAAGATGAGAGTCGATTGAAGAAATTTGACAGTTTTGTATACTTTGATGTGTGGTTGGACGTACGTACCTTCGATAAGAGCAAAACCTTTTTGCTTGCGAAGTGGGTGTGACGTAGAAGGAATGTTTTTAGAAAATTTCGATGGAATAAGCCTATGCAAAAAGATTATTTTGACTTGACTTGATTTGAGATACATCCTGGTACAGTGGCCCAGCCATATAAGGTTTACTAAAAATCTGTCAAATTTTCCTCAGTTGGATATTGAACCAAACCACGTTTGACATAAAAGTGAAGTTCGATTGAAGAAATTTGACAGATTGTAGTAACTTGATCTGCAGGCCACCGTACCTACATACACTATACCACTAGGTATATAAACATTTGCCTACTGGATCCGAGAGGCGGCAAACGAGCAAGCGGGAAACTTGCTGGTAAGTAATCACCGCTGCCCATGAACATCTGCGAGATCAGAGAGGTCGCTGATGCGTTACCGGCCTTTTAAGAAGGAGTAGGTACGCTCTTTTCTTTAAGGTCCCTAAGCCTACCTGAAATCCTCAAGTTAGAATGTCAAATGATTTTTTTTTATGTGATAGGTGGCAGACGAGCAGACGGATCACCTGATATTGACCGATTTCCGCCGCCCATAAACACCTGCAACCAGTACACTCACAAGTGCGCTGCCAACCTTTAACCCCCTTTCCCCCAATTGCCTCATTCACTCGACGAAATAAAGCGCAGGCGTTGCTTCACGCCGGTCTTCTGTGAGGCCGTGGTATCACTCCGGTCGAGCCGTTCCATTCATGCCGATGCGTGGCTCTCCCACGGAAATAAACTAAATTAAATAAATACATGTATACGTTGAGACAACATCACATATATTGTTCTGATCACAAACTAAGGTTTGCTAATTTAATTTAAGATTTGTTAAAGTAATTGATTTAGTTTGGAACTTATAACTTATTGCAAGGGTATGTATGAGTCAGTACGCAATATTTGCCTCCCTTTCCCCCAGAAAAAAAACTTCAAGGACCATAGGTCTTGATCACATTTTGTCATCTGTGGTAAAACCCTTCGTAAGGTTTGACGTCACAAACCAAGAAATAAAACGAGAAAACAGATAAGCTCACCGCAAAGTCCGATTAATATATTATGGTAACTTCGATCTGTTTTTATATTAGGTATACTTAATATATGTAGGGCTTTTAATATTAGGTATTAAGTAAAAGTATCAGCCTATACTGTCCCACTGCAGGGCGAAGGACTCCATCATAGAAATCAAGTCATCGCTACTATGATGGGGTTAGGCTTAATCACCAGTGCACAAACCCGAGCTGTGTTAAGTAGAAAAAATTGAAACATATCTACCTTGCTCGACCAAAGAATCGAACCTGGGATTATTACTGCCAGGTAATTTAAGCCTTAAAACAAACGGGGTGTTGGTTAGAAATATTCATTAATTATCATGTACGAATACCCTTACCCAAATTCATAAAATTATTTCTCTTCAAAAATATCATATTTCGCCACAATCAGTGAAATAGGTTGGCGGCGCTAGTTTCATTCGTGTAGCCCCTTAAGTAGAGATAGACCATTTTGGTAGGTAAAACATAACGGAAAGGTCACATTGTTTTTTAATTGTGTTTATTTTGTGATGTGTTATCCAAATAAATGTTTATTGTATTCTATTCTATTCACAATTAAAGTAAAGAGCATTAAGGTTATGACGTCTCTGAGTACAAAGGCAAGAGTTGAAAGGACCTCGAACACACGTCCAAACCAAACGGTATTTTCCAACCCAATCATTTTGAAACAAAAACGAAAAAATCATGTACTAAATTTAGATTTTGCGGTCCGCGGGCTAAAAATAAACGCAAATCATGAGATTTACGTGCGTCAGAGTAAATTTTTTACGCTTTTTGCAAGTACAGAGAATCTTTAAGTTAACCTCTTGCTGTGCTAAAACAGCCCTTGTGTCTCGGATATAAGACCGATCCAAAGTTCAAAATGGGTAACTTCACGTGTTGAGTGTACGTGATACATTATCAGGGCGGTACAGAGCGATTTGAACAGCACCTTTGATTTGCGTATGCGATGGGAAGATATTTTTTTATATTACTTAAATGCAAACCGCGCTTGACCTCATCTCACCTGATGGAGAGTGACAATGAGGTCTAAGATGTAGCGTGCTTTCCCAGAAGAAGCCTATTCACTCTCGACTTAAAGACACCCAAATTGTAGCTCTCTGGAAATACAGAAGCCGGCAAGTTGTTCCATTCCTTAGCAGTTCGTATTAAGAGAAAAGAAGCGAAACGCTTAGTACGAGCTGGTAGTATGTAATGTGTTGTGGTGTCCAAATTAATAAATGTATTTTCTTTCTTTCTCATAAAATCAGTTCAAACCTCGCTTTAAATTACTGTTGTGTGTTTTTTTTTATATAAGTAGAGTCACAAGTGCGCTGCCAACCTAATATCCCGTTACCTACACATTGGGCCTCTGGTACCCTCACTCACTTGGCGAAACACTGCATTTATTCATAATTTGGAATTACGAAATTAAAATAATTTTGTCGGTGGTTATTTTGGATATTATTATAATTAATTTGTCATAATAGGGTATTTACAAATTTTTATGTGTTTAATGAGACGCCTCGATGTAAGAAATATCGTTAAAAGAAACACAATTATGTTGTTTGGCTGGCACCGACTGGCAAACATCCATCCATCCATCCATCCATACTTCAATCTTCCACGTTTATAAAATTAGTGGAATTGCCTAGGCATTGCAAATTATGCTCGACTTATAGTACGTCATTGCTCGGGACATAGACAAAGACCAGCAATGGTCCTAGAACCTGTATGTCGTCTAGTTTGTTAACCCTACGCCAGGAATTATGGGACTAAAATAGAACCGACTGCGACGGGGAAAATCCCAGGCAATGATTGCGCTCTGCAGGTTTAGACCAGTAACCCTAGTCTAGTAACAGAGCAATAATTATTTTTGTCTTTAGTAAAAAAAGGCGTCTGGTGCTTACGCTTAAGGGGCTATACGAATGAAACTTGCGGCCGCCAACCTATTTACTTACACTGATTGTGGCGAAAATATGATATTTTTTAAGAAAGCAAAACATTAGAGACTTAGATAAAAGTATTTAATTGAATTTTTCAAGATGCAATACAATATCATAAAACACGCGACAAGTAACTAATAATGTCAATTATTGCTAAAAGTGGCCGTTTTTAGCAATTTAATTGTTACTTGTCGCGTGTTAGAAATATTGCATTGCATCTTGAAAAATCTAACTTACTTGGATCTAAGTCTGTAATGTTTTATTTTTTTCAAAAATATCATATTTTCGCCACAATCAGTGTAAATAGGTTTTTTTTTGGTTGGTTGGTTGGCGGCGCTAGTTTCATTCGTATAGCCCCTTAATATATTGTGTTATTAAGTATTTGATTTAATGTTCTCTTTTCAGTTGTCTGTTGTATTTTCTCGTGTTTGTGTCATTAGTTGTGGTACAGCTGGCGGCACGAAAGTATAGCGATGACCGTTATATTGCGCACTTGTAAAAAAGAAGACTTTCTATGAAAATTGGTTTCTGCGCACTCAAGGACATAACCGCTGTTTCGTGCCGTAGACTATACCTATCTTTATACATCTCTGCATGCGTCAAATACTTCTTATCCCGGCCAAAAAATCTTGAAATTCTCGAGCGAGTTTTTCGCTTATCCATCCTTCAACCGATATTCGGGTACGCGGCCATTTTGAACCATATCACACGGCCTGAATCATAGGTAGGTACAAAAGATTGCATCCTATGTGCAATGTAGGTACTTACATTTAGTAATTAATTTGGGAAATCCTAGAATTGTTATAAAAAGGTATCATTAGGATATTAATAAAATTCAAGACTTCTATCGTAATTGTATGAGAACCATTTACTAATATTTTAATCATTAATTTGAATCATTTGATGATGTATGTCTAAGTTAATCGGTGTCACAGCCTAATGACTCGGAAGTGGGTATTATTAAATTCGATATCGGAATTTACCCAAACGTAGGTTAGATACTGATTTTAAATCAGTACCCTACGTAATTATCAGTAATGTTGCCGAATCATCGATAGTTTACTATAGATCCTGTGCTACCCGCATCCAAGGAGCTCCCGCGAACCGCGAAATGCATAGGTACATATATTATTACACCCTGACACTGAACAAACACAAGTAAAAAAGCAAGTAGGTAAAGCATTTGCGACTCCTCTGGTGTCTGGTGTTGGACACCCGTCCATGGGCGGCGGTAATCGCTTACCATCAGGTGATCCGTCTGTTCGTCTGCCCCCTATCTCATAAAAAAAAAGTATTGATCACACGAATGCTTGTCTAGGGTGGGGATCGAACTCACGACCTTTGGCGTATGAGGCAGGATCACTACCAAATACGCCATTCGACCAGTTTTAAAAAAATCGAGACAATTTTTGCTCGACCTGGGCATCGAACAGAGACCCCAAGATCATGGGCCGGTACTTAAACCACTGGACCAACGGGTCCTACAACAAGGTCACACATCAAAGTATACAAAACTGTCAAATTTCTTCAATCGACTCTCACTTACTGTCAAAACTGTCAAACACATTAGGTTGAATATAATTGAAGAAATTTGACAGGTTGTGGTAACCTGATGTGTGGCTATCTGTACATACTATCTATATCTATTCTATACTATTTATAAAGAAATAACTTCAATGGACAACGACAAGCCTTATAGGTAAACCGAAAACACGAAACGCTTGCGCGATGTAATTGGACACAGCGCCATCTATTGGTTCATTTCTGAATTACGGTCCCGAAGCAAAGTGAGGGCGGGCCACTAGTCGCTTAATATTGAAAAAATCGAGTCCACGGCCTTTGGCTTGAGGCAGGTCATTCAACCGTTAGCCTAATAGTTGATTATCGCTTGCAATAACTTTTACTACTAATTTGAGCTATTCTAAATGTAGGTTGTGGGTTTTTGATCCATCACTTTTCTCCGACAACAACAATATCAGGATATTGTTGTTGGTCTGGCCGGGTGGCGCATTTGGTAGTGACCCTGCCAAAGGTCGTAGGTTCGGTCCCCACCCTGGATAAAAATTCGCGTGATGAACACTTGTGTTTGTTCAGTGTGTAATACGAGTATATGTATTTACTTAAGTATTATATTTGTGATCCTCTGTTGTCTGATATCTGTAACACAAGTGTAAGTTACTTACTACAGAGTCAGGTATGAGATGTTGTGAGAATTTATTATTTATTTATCCTTCAAAATAACAAATATTTCTTCGAATTTCTTACGTTATTGCCATTAATTATTATAACACGCTCCGTAAGGCCGGAAACTTGGCGGCACCACAGATTATACTTTCACTAGCCATACGAGTAGTGGTCATGAGTCATTATGCGTATACGCAGCCGGCAGACGAAAAGTGAATTAAGATGTTTTGTCATCACGAATAAATAAATAATAAATAAATGCGCCAGACAATCACACCAATCAACCTGGTCTCAAACTAGGGCAACCCCTGTACTATAAGTACCAGGTGACGATATTAAACTGGGGCCGTCAACCCAGAACACCCAGACCCAAGAAAATCTAGATAATGTAGTCTAAGAGACTACATTATCTAGATTTCTTTTGACTTGATCGGGAATCGAACCCGGGAACTTAGCCACTGTGGCAGCTGCCCTCCCCTGCCCCCCTGGGTTCGCCCATGTCCTCACCTACTAAAGAGACCAACTTTGTATGAAAACTTGAATTTTACGCGAATTTCCAAAAGTCATAGAACAATGTTGTTCCTTCAGAATGATTGCAGTCGACTCCAAAAATATGTATACACTTTGGAACCTTGTCACAATACATATTTATAAGAACGGCTTCTACTTTCTTATTACATGTGTATTGTGACAAGGTCCTAAAGTGTATACTTATTTTTCGAGTTGACTGTAAAAGCTTTGATTACAAATACGAGTAATGTAGAAGACGTGGTTAAAGAGATGCAAATGTTCACAGATACACCCTGTATACCTTAAAAGTATTAATTTGATGATCAAACTACGTCCGTGATATTGTTTCCCTTCTGACGCGCGGTGTCGTCACGGCGTGCACTAATATGCGCAAGCGCAGGTTACACTGCAAGCTATGCTATATAGAAGCTATAAACTCACTCTCCATTACAAACGTAATCTTAAGTTTCTTTTATGAGATAGGGGGCAGACGAACAGACGGATCGCCTGATGGTAAGCGATTACCGCCGCCCATGGTTTACCACACCCGCAACACCAGAGGAGTTGCAAGTGCGCTGCCGACCTTTTAAGAAGGAATACGCTCGCTTTTTGAAGGTTTGCAGGTCGTATCGGTTCGGAAATACCGCTAGTGACAGTTTATTCCATAGTTTTGTAGTTCGAGGCAGAAAGTTTCTTAAGAAACGCACAGTTGAAGATTGCCAAGCATCTAACTAAATGATATGGGTGGAACTGTTGTCGAGTGGAACGGTGGCGAAATGAAGCGGCAAGAATCAATCTGAACAATTCCTCATTCCCCATGGTATAATTGGTAGAATATATCTATAATATGTAAGCGCATAACTCAACAACGCCTGGACCAATTTGGCCAAATCTTTTTTTAAAATGTTCGTTGAAGTTCAAGGATGTTTTTACGGCGAGATAAATTAGAATTATTGCTGGAAAAGCCCTAAAAATAGCCCTTTTCTTTTTCCCATACAAATGATTTGTAACTAAAACGTAGTCAATTTGAGCTTTATTGCTATGGTATAAACGTTCATATTAACCTCCTCCAGCACTCACTGTTGTCTAAGCAATGTAGGTGTGTTCCTAACGTCAAAGATCATTCCATCAAAACAATGTGCGTGTGTGCGTTGGAGCACAGAAAACATACTTGGAGGAGTTCCGAAACTCGCGTTTCTTTTGTAATAGGCTACTTTTTATTGCGAAAAAGGGGTTGTAAGGGGTTAAAAGTGGGGTAAAAAGTTACTTTTCCACGCGGACGAAGTGGCGGGCGGCCGCTAGTAGTATATATAAGTTAGTCTTGATTTAAAACTGATGCTGTCACTTTTGTGAAAAAGAAATGTTAAAATATGTTTCATTACTTAGGGCCCTTTAACATGGCACAGTCCAGTTTTTTGCAGGATCCCTTTTGAAGGCAAATCCCACTATCCCACTAATGTTATAAAAGTGAAAGTTTGTAAGTATGGTTAGATGGATGTTTGCTTCTCTTTCACACAAAAACTACCGAATGGATTTTAATGAACCTTGTTGAATATTTTTTTTATTTATATCATAATAAAATAGGCTACAATTTATAAAAATATATTTATATTCTTTTAGGTATAATATCATATCATTATCATTGAGTTTTTAATTTAACGCACTATTGTATTAAAAAAAGGAGACAATTTATACATTTATATATTATGTTTATTTTTATTTTTTAGTAAAAACGAGACAATTCAATGAAAAAATCGTTATTAATGTTACTTTAACCAAAGCGCCTTTACTACTAAAAAAACACCAAATCTTTACTTACATTTGAATTACATCAGCCGGTACGATTTCTTCCACTCCCTAATTAATTTCCATAGCATCATAAATTGACACGCATTACATTATGACATCATTAATAATCATTAAAAAAAGAATAAAAAAAAATTATCTCGGGTTTTTTCGCTACTTACTAGCTTCGGACATCTTCGCTTGAAGTGCACTCTGCTTGATAAAACCATCGCGCGTCCGCCCTACAGCCTTATAGTGAAACGGTCAGCGAATCGACTCACACGCATTCGGACACTCGAAGTCGATCGGTAGTTTGTGAATTTTGTGTGAATTCCAGTTTTGTGTTGGACTTTTTTTGAAGTTGACAGTGACATTTTTGAGGTAAGTTTTTATTTTTAGGATTAGTATAATTATATGATTTGGTGTGGATTTAAAAAGAAATTGTGTCATCATAATGGTCATCGAAAAAATGTTTACAATATTGGACAGTGGTTTCATAATTTTTATTCACGTTTTTAAGGGAAAGTTACAAGTCCGTTTTAGCTTATTAGGTATAATAAATTAGCCTATTTTGTCCAACTTTCATATTAGTATTAATAAATTATTTATCAATGTTATTTAAAAAATGTTGTATGATAAACATTTTTGATTTTATCAATATTGAACTCAGAATAATTAAAACATTAGGTTACCCTAAATTGTTCATAAATATTTAGTGTAAAAAATTGCACTGCTTTTAAAATTGCAATAACTCAAAAAAAATTACCTTGAATTTGCTCTCATCTATTCAGAAATAAAATTTTATTAACATGACTTCAAAAAAAGTCGACCAATTTAACCAACGTCTATTTTTTACTTATTTTAAAAACACAGGGAAATATTTTTAATCTGCACAAAACACTTTTTTTGCACACAAAACAAAATAAATTTCTTTTGTCCATTTCGCCAATTTGTCGTGCAAAGTAGTGTAAAGTTTTTTTTAAAATAGTTCGTCCGTGACACAACGTGTGTGTTGAATGTAAATAACAAGCAAATCAGGTCACTTGACTCAAGCAAATAAAAAAGATTTACTTTAGAAGGTTTACAAGTTTTATTGACAAGTAACTTTTTTTACGTTTATTTTTTTAAGTATTACCACAGAATACTTAATTATACTCAATAACATTGCCAGGGGATGTTTCAATAAAGCTTAAAAAACTAATTTTCTATTATCTTTTTGTTGAGATACCTACACATGACTGGCCGGATGGCGCATTCGGTAGTGACCCTTCCTCATACTCCAAAGGTCGTGGCTTCGATCCCTGGACAAACATTTGTGTGATGAATACTTGTGTTTCGTTCAGTGTCGGGGTATAATATAATTATGTAGGTATTTAAGTAATATTTATGTTTTATCTGTTGTCTATTATATGACTTATATGTAACACAAGTGCTTTAGCTACTTAATGCGGAGTCAGGTCAATGTGTTAAGTTTTTGTGTGAATTAATTTATTTACTAGTGGCCCGCCCTCACTTCGCTTCGGGACCGTAATTCAGAAATGAACCAATAGATGGCGCTGTGTCCAATTACATCGCGCAAGCGTTTCGTGTTTTCGGTTTACCTATAAGCCTTGTCGTTGTCTATAGAAGTTATCTCTTTATAAATAGTATAGAAGATATAGATTTACATTAAAACAAACTTTGTATTTACGTTGTAGGTACATTATCATAGTTACTTTTCCACAAACACAATGTCAGTTATTGCCCGGCATCTGACGTAGGTTACATAAAAAAATGCTTGTCTATAAAATTGCTTGTATATGTCAATACGAAGCAAATTTTTATCGCATACTTTGCAAGTTACTTGTTGACTTTACAAAAAAACGAAGCAAATACAAAATGCTGTTCGCCGGGCGAAAGATAAATGTAGTCATGCTAGTCATATTCGTGGTGCGTCACAAAAAATAGCTCACATCATCATCATCATCATTTCAGCCAATAAACGTCCACTGCTGGACATAGGCCTCCCCCAAAGTTCTCCACACAGATCGGTCCTGTGCCACCCGCATCCAGGGACTCCCGCGACCTTCACCAGATCGTCGGTCCACCTGGTGGGAGGCCTGCCACGGCTGCGGCCTCCTGCACGTGGCCTCCACTCAAGGACCTTTCCACCCCAACGGCCGTCTGTTCTCCTCGCAATGTGCCCTCAAAATAGCTCACTCAGCTAAAACTTCGTTAATTTTACAATTTCGGCGGTCTTATCGCTAAAAGCGATTTCTACCAAACTTTGGGCAAATTAGGTACATTTGATAAACAGAAAACTTATTTATTTATTTATCCGTCGACTCGTCTGCCACCTATATCATTAAAAAAAATCTTACAGGTCTAAGACCCTCGTTCACCATCTCTGAGTAAAGTGTCAAGTAATTTACTCTTCAATTTGTGGGTTTGGAGGAAACTGGCCCCTGGTCCGCGGCCTAGTTAACAATTTAAATAATTTATTCAATACAAAGACCAGGGGCCAATTTTCTCCGAACCCACATTAATTGACAAGAAAACTACTTGGAACTTTACTTAGAGATCGTGAACGAGGTCCTAATAGGTATAGGTATGATTATTTTGTGCCTATTCTAGAGTAACAGTAATTCATCATCAGCAACCCACGCTTGTCCACTGCTGGACATAGGTCTCCCGCAATGCACGCCACCGCTCCCGATTTTCGGCCACTCTCATCCAGCCCACACCAGCCAGCCTTCGAATGTCGTCATCCCATCTTGTAGCAGGGCGTCCAACACTACGTTTGCCGCTAAAACAGTAATTATAAGATTATAAATAGATACGGATAAACAATTATTTGCTTGTATATGGTCAGACCAAATGATTGCAGATCATTTCAAGGAAGTGATTATGATCTAAATAAGATTTCCAACTTCCTACTACATACAAAGTGTAAAACATTTACATCCCTTTAACCACGTGTTCTACTAACCATTCTGAACAACATTAAGTTCTTTGACTTTTGGAAAAACGCATAAAAAATATCAACATTTCATCATCATCATCATTTCAGCCAAAAGACGTCCACTGGACATAGGCCTCCCCCAAAGTTCTCCACACAGATCGGTCCTGTGCCACCCGCATCCAAGGGACTTCCGCGACCTTCACCAGATCGTCGGTCCACCTGGTGGGAGGCCTGCCACGGCTGCGGCCTCCTGCACGTGGCCTCCACTCAAGGACCTTTCCACCCCAACGGCCGTCTGTTCTCCTCGCAATGTGCCCTCAAAATAGCTCACTCAGCTAAAACTTCGTTAATTTTACAATTTTGGCGGTCTTATCGCTAAAAGCGATTTCTACCAAACTTTGGGCAAATTACATTTGATAAACAGAAAACTTATTTAATTTATCCGTCGACTCGTCTGCCACTTATATCATTAAAAAAATCTTACAGGTCTAAGACCCTCGTTCACCATCTCTGAGTAAAGTGTCAAGTAATTTACTCTTCAATTTGTGGGTTTGGAGGAAACTGGCCCCTGGTCCGCGGCCTAGTTAACAATTTAAATAATTTATTCAATACAAAGACCAGGGGCCAATTTTCTCCGAACCCACTTTAATTGACAAGAAAACTACTTGGAACTTTACTTAGAGATCGTGAACGAGGCCCTAATAGGTATATGATTATTTTGTGCCTATTCTAGAGTAACAGTAATTCATCATCAGCAACCCACACTCGTCCACTGCTGGACATAGGTCTCCCCCAATGCACGCCACCGCTCCCGATTTTCGGCCACTCTCATCCAGCTCACTCCAGCCAGCCTTCGAATGTCGTCATCCCATCTTGTAGCAGGGCGTCCAACACTACGCTTACCGAGTCGCGGTCTCCACTCAAGGACTTTACGGCTCCAACGGTTGTCAGCTCTGCGGCTGATGTGACCAGCCCACTGCCACTTTAGTTTTCTAATAGCAGGGCGTCCAACACTACGTTTGCCGCTAAAACAGTAATTATAAGATTATAAATAGATACGGATAAACAATTAGTTGCTTGTATATGGTCAGACCAAATGATTGCAGATCATTTCAAGGAAGTGATTATGATCTAAATAAGATTTCCAACTTCCTACTACATACAAAGTGTAAAACATTTACATCCCTTTAACCACGTGTTCTATCAACCATACTGAACAACATAATTGTTCTTTGCCTTTTGGATAAACGCATTAAAAAAAAACAACTTTTCATACAAAGTCTGAAAAATTCGAAACATACATTTACTCGACCCGGGAATTGAATCTGGGACACCGAGATCACGGCCCGGTACTTAAACCACTAAACCAAAGGCGTTATAGCTCGGTTTGTGATCACCGCACCGCATTAGGCAAGCGTGGTGATTAAGCCTAATCCCATCATAGTAGCGATGACTTGATTTCTATGATGGAGGCCTTTGCCCTGCAGTGGGACAGTATATAGGCTGATACTTACAAAATCGGTCATATGACTTAGTCATTTTGTATGGGTAGTCGAAAAAAATTTGTTGCGCTGTGTTTCGTGGAGTGAGGGTATCGGAGGCCCAATTGGATGAGGGTTTAAAAGGGCAGCGCACTCCACTGTGTTTTGTCTAAGGGGCGGCGGTAATCGCTTACCATCAGGTGATTCACTAGCTCGTCTGCCACTTGTTGCATAAAAAATACAAAATTAAGAAAAAACCGTTACTGTAGGTAATTACACTTATTCGTTATAATTCGTCATTATTATATACAAGTTGTACGTCATTACTTCACTTCGTAAAATTAATTAATGAATAATTAAATTAACTGTTTCTATGTAATTTAATGACATCGCTTAATTAATTACTATGTTGCATGCTAATTAAGCAAATTTATGGTAGTTTAAATTACGGCTTTTTATCTGCTACGTGTACGTGGCATACGAGCGGACGGATCACCTGATTGTAGCGTTTACCGCCAGGCCGATCACTTCGGTCGAACCGGCGGCCCATTCATGGCGAAGCGTGGCTTTCCCCTGGTTAAAACGGTCCAAAACAGTGATTAGCTTATGTCAACAATGACATTAATTTAAATTAAATCAAGCAGGTCAAAAGTCAAGTTAAGGCATTATTTATATTTACGTCTACTTATAGACTTTTCAATGAAAACAGTATTGTTTGTAAAACATTTAATTAGCTTTACAAATGTTTATTTACATCTAGTTCTGGCAAATTGCATTGAAATGAAATGAAAATACTTAGTTTAAATAAATTAAATAAATGCGCCAGACAATCTCACACATCAACCTGGTCTCAAACTAGGGCAACCCCTGTACTATGAGTACCAGGTGACGATAATTAACTGGGGGCGTCAACCCAGAACAGAAAATTTAGTTTTTTTTATGTGATAGGTAGCAAACGAGCAGGCGGATCACCTGATGGTAAGCAATTGCCGCCGTCCATGGACACATGCAACACCAGTGGAGTCACAAGTGCGCTGCTAACCTTTTATCCCCTTCCCCCCGATGGGCCTCCGGTACCCTCACTCACTCGGCGAAACACAGCACAGGAGCTGCTTCACGACGGTTTTCTGTGAGGCAGTGGTACACTCCGGTCGAGCCGGCCCATTCATGCCGAAGCATAGCTCTCCCACAATTAAGTTTTCTAAATTGACTCGGCGCGAATCGAACCCGAGAATTTGCACGTCGGGCACAGAATATTATGGCTTTGGGCAAACACCTTTGCCACTACGCCATGTTGACTACAACCGTACAAAATGTTGTTTAAGAAAGAGAGAGGTATATCGAAAGTTTGTTGCTCTATAACTTTCTTAATTTTTTTTTTTAAATGTTTCTTCAATAATCGTTTAATCGTACACTTATACAGTACCTAAATTATCGAGTCTAGATATCGGATGTCGATATTTCAACGACAGTAAAATATCTCAGATGAATCGGACTCGAACTTATGACCCTGGCCATGACCATGACTTATGGTTCGAGTTCCGCATCAACACAAACGTTTGTTGATGAAATATTTTTAGTGTTGGGTCTGGGTGTTTGTGGTTCCTTTGTTTATCTGGTTTCCATAGCACAACCTTAGTTTGGGACCAGGACAATGTGTGTGATGTTGTCTCAATTTATTTCTTATTTATTTATTACTAGCTGTTACGCGCTATTGGGTAGCATTTTCAATTATTTAATAATTTTCACCCGCCTCCGTTAAAAACCTCTGACAGCTCCTCTTTTCGCAATAAAAAGTAGTCTATGTTCTTTCTCAGGGTCTAAACCGTCTGTATATCAAATTACATTCAAATCCGTTCAGTAGTTTGGCGTGAAAGAGTAACAGACAGACAGACAGAGTTACTTTCGCATTTATAATATTAGCTAGGATTGTGTACCTACTTATCTAAGAGATTAAATATGCGTGTTGCCCCTTTAAATTTTGTTGTAAAGATACATCTTAATAATTCATCATCAAATACCCCTTTTAAAAACAACGAACCATAGATTACACAATCACAGACTTAATTCACATCACGCGTTAAAATGTTGTTGTGTCTAAATAGCTTTATTAATTACAAATCAATTAGTTTTGAATAAAATCCTTAATTTTATGACAGCACATGTTTCTTATCATTGTTAGGTCTCGAGCCTACATCATTTAAGTTATAAAAAACGTGACAGCTACGTATTTAGTGCGACATTACTGTTTGGCCCGAAAGAAAAGTCAGCCTAAGTACTGCCCACTGCAGGGCAAAGGCCTCCATCATAGAAATCAAGTCATCGCTACTATGATGGGGTTAGGCTTAATCACCACGCTTGCCTAATGCGGTGCGGTGATCACAGAGTTTGTGATCACCAATTGCTTACCATCAGGTGATCCGCCTGCTCGTCTGCTACCTATCACATAAAAAAAACTGAACAACAGGGATGTGAATGTTCACAGATACATCCTGTATATTCGTGTGAATCCGCAGGGCGCAGCTAGTATCTATACTTATAATAAATTTGTGAATGATTTCCATTCGTTTCCTATTTAATTATTCTACAGGTTTATTACCTTGTTAAATTTATGTATGAAGTGGTCTTTAGATAAAATGGCCGGCCGAATTCCTAAGCTATTTAATAAACCGCCTATAAATTAATAATAATAAGGAAATCAGAATCACAAAAGTTTTTTATACCTGGCAGACGAGCACACGGATCACCTGATGGTAAGCTATTACTGCTGCCCATAGACACCCGCAACATTAGGCCACTGGTACCCTTACTCACGCAGCGAAACACAGCGCACTACTTTCTGAGAGGACGTGGTATTACTCCGGTCGAGCCGGCCCATTCATACTGAAGCGTGGCTCTCCCACTGTTACACTAAAATTCATAAACTTATGGTTCATAAAACAAGCAAAAACCTAGCTGTTAATAAAAAAAGTCAATTTGGTGTACTTTAGTCGAATAAAACATATTTTTAAGCAGGCAGACAAATGTACAGTCAGCCACACATCAGGTTACCACAACCTGCCAAATTTCCTCAATTGATATTCAACCTAATGTGTTTGACAGTAAGATTAGAATCGTCAAAATTTTACAGTTTTGTATACTTTGATGTGTGGCTGTACGTATGTAAGCATTTACCTGTTTTGCTAATGACATAATTGTTTGACTTCAAAACGTGCGCCTGGGCAGGCGCGGACATGACGTAGATACCACTAGGGTCAGGTACTACTAGGGCTGGCAATTTTTTTTTTTTTTATACTAGAGGCGGCAAACGAGCAAGCGGGTCACCTGCTGGTAAGTAATCACCGCCGCCCATGAACATCTGCGAGATCAGAGAGGTCGCTGATGCGTTGCCGGCCTTTTAAGAAGGAGTACGCTCGTTTCTTGAAGGTCCCTAAGTCATAGCCGTCAGGAAATACTGCCGCAGCTAAACTATTCCACAAGACTGAGGTTCAGCTCCGTTCGATTTTTTTTTTTATTATTGTATCTAGTAAAAAAAAGTAAAGTATCAGTCTATACAGCGTTAATAATTTTAGTCGTTTTAATCCCGAAGCTATTGTAATAGGTAACAGAAATAAAGCCCATTTAGCATGTTAGATCGATATTATGAAGCAATTAAAAATGCTACCCAAAGATACCTACTATTCCACGCCGACGAAGTCAAGTTAAAAACAAATGTTTTCAGATTAGTACTTCTATAAGTCCCCTGTATATTGCACGAAAATATAGTG
Source organism: Cnaphalocrocis medinalis (assembly GCA_014851415.1). Lineage (NCBI taxonomy): Eukaryota > Metazoa > Arthropoda > Insecta > Lepidoptera > Crambidae > Cnaphalocrocis > Cnaphalocrocis medinalis. The sequence goes on along the minus strand of JABMDO010000162.1, from coordinate 125,330 downwards.
CAAAACGTATAATTATTGTACGGTTGGCAACCCTAGTACCTACCTACTTACAACTATGTTGTTTGGTATCGAGTTGAATAGGCATGTGAATCGATTAAGATCGATATCGATAGGTACTTTATTCCTTTCCTTACTAGATGGCGCCTCAACTTCGTTTCGGGACAGTAGTTCCACTGTCGTATTAATAGATGGCGCTGAGCGTTCATTGCGCTAGTGTATCGCCTATATTTGCTTTGTATATAAGGTCTGTCGATGTCTATAGAATGTATCTATTTATAAATAGTAGGTACAGATAATACTATTCGCCTCTGCTGAAAGTCGTGCTTAATTCTTCTCGTTTTTTGGAAAAATCATCTTACCAGATAATTAAGTAACTTAAATATTCTTAAATTTAGGGACTAGAAAAATACGTTTCGAGACCCTGAAAGGCGAATCATCTGCGATAGTCTACTAAAAGATTGCTTATTTTAAGTCATATTTAAATATTCATTGTTTTACACGTAAGTTAAAATGTTCTTGTTGTGTATGCTTCATTTAGTAGTCTACACCGTCTAGATAATACATTGTAGTAGGTATTTCTAAAGTAAAGTTATTGACTGTAATCGTTTACGTACCTACTTGTCTATAGCATTTTATAGAGATAACATCAATAGGCAATCACAACGCTTATAATGTAACCCGAAAAGTCTAAACGCTTGCGCGATATAATTGACTCCCAGCTCCATCTCTTGTCAAAGATTGGAACTATAAGCAAAATTAAGTCCAGAAACGAAGTGACAGAGATCCACTAGTTTAAAATATCGATATCGATATAATATCGATGTTTGGGTCTTTTTACGTAATTCATTATTACGTAAAAAGATCTAAACATCGACATTATCTATATCGATATCAAAATTAGACACATCCCTAACTCTTATTAAATGTTGATTTATCATCTATCAGTATTGCGACTCGCTAAACGTGACTCCACATTTTTTCACACCATGTGCGTAGGTCACAGCCGCGTGTTCGACCATTGATCTCTGTTTTATTGACATTGGTCTATAAAAAAACACTCAAAAACTACTTTTAATGTTGATCAATAAGATCCTGAACGTACTGACGAGGTATCTATCTCATAATCATCGTGGATAGATGAGATGCGTGAAACGGCATCTCAGCAGGCCTTCAGGGTGAGACTGACAGACTCAATGGACACTTTGTCTGTTCTTTTGTGCCTGTCAATCTCATATTTGGATCTCACGGCCGCTTACCATCAGGCGGAGTGAGTCATCTTAATTGCTCTCAATATAAAAAAAATGATATTATTCTTAATTGCACAAAATAGAATTACATGAGTGAAACAACAGCGATAAGTACAATAAAGCGGTCTTATAGCTTGTAGTGATTTCTTCCAGAAAAACCTTTAGGTAAAGGAAGGAAAAGGCAATGAAAAAAGGCAGTGCAAAGAAATTGCTAAATGAAATAGGCAGAAAGTAGTAGGCAGAAACTTGTATTCGTGACATCTTCTTCTATCTTCTTCTATACTATTTATAAAGAGATAACTTCTATAGACAATGACAAGGCTTATAGGTAAACCGAAAACACGAAACGCTTGCGCGATGTAATTGGATGTGTCCAACAGCGCCATCTATTGGTTCGTTTCTGAATTACGGTCCCGAAGCGAAGTGAGGGCTGACCACTATACCTAAATAATCAGACCTTCATACTTAGACATACAAAAAAGTAGAGATATATTACATTCTCTTTTAGAAAAAAAATGATAAAAGCATAAAAAACGTGTAGAAATTCTCACTATAACTTCAGACTTAGGTATATTGGAAGGAAATAGACACAGGTCCCTCCACCCAGCCCATGGTCTTTCCTACCGTCTTCGGCATAACGGACCGAATCGTGGTAGAACACTCACCAGGTACTTGCTAAGGGCTCTTCCCCGTGCGTTTCTTCACTCCCTACAAAGTTCTATGTCTTTAAGCCCATCTCAATGTCACTTCTCCCAAATGGGGCGTGGAAAACACCACAGCACCAAGCGACTCGCGCTCGGGCAGATCACATCAATCGAACTTCCATTCCTAAATGTCAAGAGCCTTTTCGTGTGCAAACGCAGCGCAAACCGTCGAAAAACATTGGAAAGAAATAACAAAATAAGTCCGGTTATATACTGTAAACAATTAATATGTATGTAATTGTAAATTTACATAATATATTGTTAATGCATGTGCCTCATGTACATAATAAAATAACATCCTGTTTTATTAGCTAGGTAGCTATCTAATTGTAAACAAGCTAAAAAGAAGCTAAATAGAAAGAATAAATAACTTAATGACAATTAAAGTTTAACAAGGTATACCGGTTCGGTCTTTAAATGTGTTCATCCCTTTAACCAAGTCTTTTACAAACCATTCTTACAACATTGCTTCAGTGACTTTCATCATCATCATCATTTCAGCCAATAAACGTCTACTGCTGGACATAGGCCTCCCCCAAAGTTCTCCACACAGATCGGTCCTGTGCCATCCGCCATGTCCCAATTATGGACTTCGGAAGGCCCTCATAACGAGCAAATTTTGTCATAAAACAAATATACGTCGCTTATTAGTATTAAAATAAATAATTATGCACGTTTAATATTTCCAATTCCGGAAAACAAGACTACACGACACCATGCGTCAACAAGGTCAGCTTTAGGCCTCTTAGCAACATTCGTCAATATTAGATGACTTGCCTTAAACAGGTAAACATTTGGTCATCATTGTTGGACATACAAATTATGAAATCGAAGACTTTGTGGTGTAATCTGTCTGCTTATCTGCCACCTAAAAAGTAGCAGCCTATAAACTGTCCCAGCAGGGTCTCCATCGTAGAAATCAAGTCATCGCTACTATGATGGGATTAGGCTTAATCACCACGCTTGCCTAATGCGGTGCGGTGATCACAAATCCGAGCTGTGTTCGAAAAATTCGAAACATACTTTTGTTCGACCCGTAAGTCGAACTCGAGTCGGGTCCCCGAGATCACGGCACTTAAACCACTAGACCAACGGGGCGTTCCTATCCATCCATACTAATATTATAAATGCGAAAGTAACTCTGTCTGTCTGTCTGTCTGTCTGTCTGCTACTCTTTCACGCCAAAACTACTGAACGGATTTAAATGAAATTTGGTATGCAGATGATCTAGACCCTGAGAAAGGACATAGGCTACTTTTTATTGCGAAAAGGGGTTGTAAGGGGTTAAAAGGGGGTAAAAAAGTTACTTTTCCACGCGGACGAAGTCGCGGGCGTTCCTATAGATTATACCTAATGTCTAAAATTAAAAGTACCTACATAACAATTTGACTAACAAGATAAGTAAAAACTAAAGTACCGATCAGCCTATATACTGTCCCACTGCAGGGCAAAGGCCTCCATCATAGAAATCAAGTCATCGCTACTATGATGGGATTAGGCTTAATCACCACGCTTTAACGCCCCATTGGTCCAGTGGTTCAAGTACCGGGACGTGATGTCAGGGTCCTAGGTTCGATTCCCGGGTTGAGCAAAAGGTATGTTTCAAATTTTTCGAACATAGCTCGAGTTTGTGATCACCAATTGATTACAAGACAAATTAGACAAAAAATACTGACGTAGTCTAGTCAATACAGGTTTGCAAAACTTCGAAAGTTTTTTTAGAAAGGTCAAAATTTATGATTTTACTCCTTGTATGTGTGTCAATAGGTTTATTTCATTTTATATTTTGTTGAAAATAACCAGTCAAATTGTGGGTGCTATATTTTATTATGAGCTGAGCTTTCTTATAGAAACTTTTTTTGCGTAGAAAAGAAAAAAACTTTCGTTAACGAGTTCACTTTCGATTTTTAATTAAAAAAAAACTGATTAATGTATGAATTATAGACACAGAATTTTCCATTATACGAGTAGGTAGAGGTATTTACGAACCGGTACGACATTCAAATAATTATGAAACAACCCTATACCTTCATAAAAGGCCGGCAACGCATCCGCACTCCTTTGGTGTAGCTGATGTCCACGGGCGGCAGTGATCACTTACCATCAGGTGACCCGCTTGCTCGTTTGCCTTCCTATATCATAAAAAAATCTCATGTCAAACTGTCAGCTATATCCCAAAAAACCTATGTTAAGTAATATATCCTACTACTATTATGAAGGCGAAAGTTTGTGTGGATGTATGGATGTTTGTTACTCTTTCACGTAAAAACTACTGAATGGATTTGAATGAAACTTTACCACAATATAGCTTATACATCAGAATAACACATAGGCTACATGTGTAGAGTTAGTATTTTTTTCATGTGATAGGTAGCAGACGAGAAGACGGATCACCTGTTGGTAAGCGATTGTCAACTGCAACACTGCATCATTAAAAAAAATATTGGCAAAAAAAGCAATTGCTTTTTCTCTATCAATAGTATCGATCGTTCGTTAATGACACTCTGCAAATTGTGGAAGAGCCACGCTTCGGCATGTATGTGCCGGCTCGACCGGAGTGATACCACTGCCTCACAGAAAACCGGCGTGAAGCAGCCCCTGCGCTGTGTTTCGCCGAGTGAGTGAGGGTACCGGAGGCCCACCCTGGGGAAGGGGATAAAAGGTACTACACTTGTAACTCCACTGGTGTTGCAAGTGTCCTTGAGCGGCGGCAATTGTTTACCATCAGGTGATCCGCCTGCTCGTCTGCTACCTAACCTATCACATTAAAAAAAAACTATCGATAAGTCTATCGATAGTGGTCTATCGAATAGCAACACTAGTCCTAGCAAGCATACCCCGAAGAGGTCTTATTATCTGCATGAAATGACGTAGGAAGATTTTGATGATGGAAATTTATATACTTAGGTACAGACAGCCAAACATCAGGTTACCACAATCTGTCAAATTTCTTCAACTGATTTTCAACCTAATAAGTGTGACAGTAAGATCAGAGTCGATTGAAGAAATTTGACAGTTTTGTATACTTTGATGTGTGGCTGTACGTACCTACTATCATATTTTTATCAGCTACGTAGTAAGCATATTAGGTTGTTATTTCCTCATAAAACAAGGTCCTAACGACCATGTGAATATGGACTTACATAATTTTTGCAAACCGGAACGTTGTCCAAGGTTATGAAGCTATGACGATCGAGTGTCAAAGAACACACGACAAATCAAGCAAAACAATTGGGTATTTGACTAATCTCGATATAGTAAAAAATATTGATACTCTATCAAAATATTGGTAAATAAGAACCAATGGCCCACATTTTCAGTTAAAAATATTTATAACGTCTAGCTGGTTTTGTGAGCATTCAAAGTTTCATGGGCAAGTCCATTTTTAAAGTATACAATTTTAACAAAATAATCATATCATCATTGAACTACCCATACCTTTTCCACCAACTTTTATTATGAAACCATTTACTTAAACGAAACATTTGATATAACTACCAAACAAAATTTACTAGACGCGCACACAGAAGTTTGAGTTGTGACGTCACAATTCAATAGCCATTTGTATAGAGCGTTTTTGTATTTTTTTCGAACATAGCTCGTGTTTGTGATCACCGCACCGCATTAGGCAAGCGTGGTGATTAAGCGTAATCCCATCATAGTAGCGATGACTTGATTTCTATGATGGAGGCCTTTGCCCTGCAGTGGGACAGTATGACATTCGTGTGATGAACACTTGTGTTTGTTCAGTGTCTGGGTGTTAAATATGTATTTAAGTATTCCTATTTATATTTTATAAGCTGATACTTTACTTAACTTTTATAGGTCATTGCTAAACATCGAGATTGAATACCAGTCCATTTAACTTTCTAAATCATAGTTTTAAGTGGTACTTACATCAAAGTCTATATATCTAAATTAGATTTCTAGAACCATAGATCAGTAAAACCAGTTATAGACTGTAGAAAAAAATATTAATCCTTGTCTATTAGAAGAAAGAAGGTCAAATCACTTTTCACACTGATATATTCGATCAGATTATTTACCTCGATGGCGCAGTGGCTTAGGTGTTCACCCGGAGCGCGAATGGTCCCGGGTTCGATTCCTGATCAAGTCAATTTAGGAAACTAAATTTTTCAGGTTTGCTCGGGTCTGTGTGTTCTGGGTTGATGCCCCCAGTTAATTATCATCACCTGGCACTTATAGTACAGGGGTTGCCCTAGTTTGAAACAGGTTGATTGGTGTGATTGTCTGGCGCATACCACTACTATTTATAAACTGCCAACTTTTAACCCCCTTTCCCCCCCTATAAGGCATCCGGTACCCTCAATCACTAGACGAAACACAGGCGCTGCTTCACGCCGGTCTGTGAATCACTCCGGTCGAGCCGCCCCATTCATGCCGAAGCGTGGCTCTCCTACGGTCAAAATGCCGCTACATCTTGAGTTAACCTTAAACCTTTCTTTTGACCTTTTAGGTTGACAAGTTGTGACCAAAATGGCGGGCAAATTAACTGTCAGTCATATAATTACATAGATAACTTCTGACAAATTAATTTAATCCTTATAAGATCCAGTTTTTTTTAACTCACATTTCCTTAATAAGTAGGTTAATATGACAAGGTTTAATTTTTATGACATCGTAATTTTTAATGAAATATCCAGACAATGTAATGGAATTCATGACCGAATGTTATTCCCGTCCCTTTTACTCTAGCAGTTCGTCTCTTTAGTTAGAATGCGATAGGTATATATTCAACAGTCATGAACCCAAGTTTTGTACGAAAAATTCGGAACATACTTTTAGCTCCATCCGGGAATCGAACATAGGACCCCGTCTTATGTTCTTTAAGTCTTTTCCAGATCTTCTATATCTTCTTCTATCTTCTTCTATACTATTGATAAAGAGATAACTTCTATAGACAACGACAAGGCTTATAGGTAAACCAAAAACACGAAACGCTTGCGCGATGTAATTGGACACAGCGCCATCTATTGGTTCATTTCTGAATTACGGTCCCGAAGCGAAGTGAGGGCGGGCCACTAGTAAGGGATAAGGACCTAATTCACAATGTAGAGATAAAGCGTCATATCTATGGAACACATTAATAGGGTATTTGACTAAATTTGTATGTGTTTATCAAAAGACCCCTCAATTTAAGAAACATTGTAATGTCAACCCATTTAACATTCGTTCTGTAAAAAAAGTATTTTTTGTTTTTTTTTTTGTATTGCTTTGTAACTTTAAGAGCACATATTTTGGGCAATCCATTATACATTTCCCTATATAATAAAGTACTCTGTGCTTTAAACCAAATCCAATCAAATCAAAATGTCTTTATTCAATTTAAGTCCATTACAGAACATTTATGAATGTCAAATTTATAATCTACCGCTGATTCGGAAGGTCAATTTCTACCGAGAAGGATCAGCAAGAAACTCAGTAGAACTTAATCTTTTCAAATTTGTAATAATCATACAATGTATAAAGAATTAAATATAATTTAAATTTCATAATACATAACACAGTGTAGGTGAACAGTTTATCATTTCTACAAATTCTTTAGGTATTCTTCAACTGTATAATAGGCATTTGCCATCAAATAAGATTTAACTTGATATTTAAATTTCTACATAAACAAAATGTCGACTGTCATTTATTTGAGTATAAAAGTTGTGATTTCTATCTGTCAAACTCATGGACGTAAAGTGACATAATATAACGCTATTTGACAGTTAGGTTTAAATAATTTTTATTCTCATAAAAAAACTAACAAGTTTCACTTAAAATGAGACGTTTACAATTTCATCAAAAATAAATTTTGCATACTTAATTCCTTTGGTGCTGACAAAAAACAAAAGACAGCAAATATTCTAATAAACTAATAACATAAGTAATACCTGTGGTAATACCTAAAAAACAATTATTTTAAATTAACTTCATTAGTTCTTCATCAATGTTTAACATTAGAAAAATGTATGTTAATATTTTAACATAAAACAGTTGTGAAACTGCAACAAGTAACAACAGTGTTTATGATAGCAATAAGTAGCATAATATAGCTTAAGTAGAACATAATAATATAGCTTAAATGTAGAAATTTATTCCTATATTATGAAACAGACCTTTATACTTTGTGTTGGTATTTCCAAACCGGTATGACAACCAAATCTTCAAGAAACGAGCCTATACCTTCCTAAAGGGCCGGCAACGCATCCGCACTCCTTCTGGTGTAGCTGATGTCCATGGGCGGCGGTGTTCACTTACCATCAGGTGACCCGCTTGCTCGTTTGCCTTCCTATACTATAAAAAAAAATAAAAAAAAAAGGTGTTCGCCCCAACCGGTCGGTCCCGGTTTCAAGTCAATTAAAGCCATGCTCGGAAAGTCAATTTCGGAAACTACATTTTCTAAGTTTTCTTGGGTCTGGGTGTTCTGGGTTGAACCCCCAGTTAATTGTCTTATTTCATGGGGGTTGATTTCTTTCTGACTAACAAATAACAATAGAAATGTTAAAATTTTAAAAATTAAAAGTCTAAGCTGGCAACCCTATTCATAATCCGGCTCGAAGGACCAGTATGGTAATGGGACAGGTTATTGGGACACGTGATGCGAAATTTCTAAGGATATGGATGCTCCTCAGAAATGCCACATTATGAATATTGCAATAGCAATTGGTACCATGAATGCGGTGAATGCGCAGTGGCAGGCCTGTCCCACTCCGCGTGTAGTATCAAACTTGCAAGTACATGCGGCATCCCCTCCGGAGGGGCCAGTCAGTAGAAAATCACGAGCGAGCGGCGACGCATGTGCGACAGTTGCTTGCGATAGAAAGAGAACGCACTTCTAGGTATGAATAATTTGTAGGTGTTGAACGCTGGGCGGCCGGAATTTCAACTTTATGTTATGGTAGCCTGAGCATTTATTTTTCTATAAAGTATTCTGTGGCAGTGGCGAGTCACTAAGTTCGATTCTCTGTCAAAGTCAAATATTCTTTATTTGCATAGGCTTGTACACAGCACTTACAAATCGTCATACATAAAGAAAATATTTAAAACTATTTAAAGATAATGTATATGATTTAAATGAAATCCATACTAATATTATAAATGCGAAAGTAACTCTGTCTGTCTGTCTGTCTGCTACTCTTTCACGCCAAAATTACTCAACGGATTTAAATAAAATTTGGTATAGGCAGATAATCTAGACCCTGAGAAAGGACATAGGCTACTTTTTATTGCGAAAAGGGGGTTGTATATATCTTCATTCATGCCGAAGCATGGCTCCCACAATTAACTTTGCGTCAGAACTGTATGAATCACTTTGAGGCTATACGGAGTTTGCGTCAGAACTGTAAGAATTTGAAGAGTTTCGGATTTTGATCAACTACTTTTGCTGGTTGACTGTACTATTCAAATAAGCATAATATAATTGATGATATGGAATAACATTTGCAATCCATTATAACTATGTCAACACACGTGATCAGTTTTAATATGTTCAATAACCGGTATTTAACCGGTATATCGGCAGACCGGCCCATCTCTATTGCAAAATTAGCAAATTCATATAAATGCCAACCAGGGCTTTGAATAACTTAAAAAATTCGTTATTCTTGTGGAAAATCCAGGGGAAGGGGAGGTTAAAAGTAAGCAGCGCACTTGTGACACCATTGGTGTTGTAGGTGTCCATGGGCGGTAATCGCTTACCATTCGTCGGTTCGTCTGCCACCGATATCATAAAATAAATTTTACTTTCATAGCTTGATTATATCGTTACTAGTGGCCCGCCCTCACTTCGCTTCGGGACCGTAATTCAGAAAAGAACCAATAGATGGCGCTGTGTCCAATTACAACGCGCAAGCGTTTCGTGTTTTCGGTTTACCTATAAGCCTTGGCGTTGTCTATAGAAGTTATCTCTTTATAAATAGTATAGATAGAAGAAGAAAATGACTATAATTACTTAGCTAAATTGTAGTTAGTTGACATAACAGCACAACTTACTGACATTGAGTCGAATATTAAGTTAATAGCATTTACACGTTTTGGTGCCTAATTTTATATTTTGTACCCAAATTAAGTAGGTACTTACAAGATTTTGTAATGTCCGCCGCTCGAGTTATTATTGTAATAATTACCTTCGCACGTAACTTTAGGCGTAATAAAATACAACAAAGTTAATTTAAACTGTTTTCCTCAAAAACGACCTAACTTCATAGGCTGTTCGTTCGTATACTTCGTATACCTACATTTTTTCATACGCGGTAAAAAAATGGATATGACCCTGTCTCGCTATACATCGTAAAAATTTTATTGTCGTCTACCCCACACTAGTGTCTCCAAAGACGGCAAGAAAATTAAACGGGACCTTCTAGCAGGGGATATAGGCTAGATAGAAAATACAGCTAAACTCTGATTCATAATCATGTAAAGTAAACTGACAGACGTGGTATTACTCCGGCCCATTCATGCCGAAGCGTGGCTCTCCGACTGTTAAAACTACGGCTACGCTAATGGATCAAAGATATTCAAAAGATAAATAAGCCAACCTAAGATTTTTGACGTAAACATCGTCACAATCAAATGCGTGTCGCACTAATACAATCACACAATATTTTATTCTTTTTCCAACTTCATGCGTCATGATAGACAAACATTATAATGAAATTAAAACAACATTTAGTTGGAACAGTATTACCCAACCTTAATGAGTTGTGCGATATGACGGAAGATGTCGCCACATCCGTCTGTATGTACAATATTACTCGTAACGGAACCTGGGAAATCCTTACCTTATTACACAAATACTAAGAAAATGACTAGTTATAGTACCTAACGATTGAACATATAGCGGGGAGTTTAACGACAAGCTCATAAGTCATTTAAGTCCTTCTTACACCTGGTTTTTGACCCGGAGCGGCATCTCAGCAGGCCTTCAGGTGAGAGTAATAAGTTCAATCAAAAAATATTTACAATTGTAATTCTTTGACCAGACATAACTTAGATTAATCTTTATACGCTATGTGGTTTCGATCATCAATTCTACCTGGGTTTTTGAACGCGAAACAGCAGCCAACTCAGTGAGTGACAGACTCAATGGATTCTTTGTCTGTTCTTTTGTGCCTGTCAACCTCATATTTGGATCTCACGGCCGCTTACCATCAGGCGGAGTGGAGTCATCTTGATTGTCCTCAATATATATAAAAAAAAAGTACCTAGTACCAAAATACTCGTATATATGTTATTACAAATTTTTATTTCCCTCTTCCTTACAAAGCATGCTCTAAATTATTCTTGCTTTAGTAGCTGATGCTGTCACTTTAATTTGTTGATATTATAAAACTTTTAAACCAAAACTACCTTTAAATCTCCGATTTGTAATAAGGGGGCTCAGAAATAAGTAACTTCCATAAGTCGAAAAGTCGAAACACTTGCGCGATATAATCGACGCCCAGCGCCATCTATTGGTTGAGTTTGGAACGAGTTAAAATAAACTAACTGCCGCACTCAGAGTCGTTCATTAACTTTAATGGTTACTTAAGAACAAAACTTGACACTTATTTTAATACACTTATACAGATGATTTTTAAATTGGATAATTGACATGGGTTATGTGACGTCTCTGATTGCGGCCATAAGTATAATATTAATAATCTCACGCGTAAAGGACCGGCCACCCGTCTTTTGACAAACACAACGTTAATATTTCTTAACTCTCAGAATAACAAAGAATTCATTAAAAAACTAGTTTTAAAAGGTTTAGCATGAGTTCTGGTTTACAAACGTCATTCGAATTTAGTGCTTTATTTTATGACGGTAGAAATACGCACATAGGCTTGAAAGATCCACAGGGTGCTAGGATTCGAACGACAAAGGCTGGGTTTCGAGTTTTTCGAACATAGCTCGGGTTTGTGATCACCGCACCGCATTAGGCAAGCGTGGTGATTAAGCCTAATCCCATCATAGTAGCGATGACTTGATTTATATAGAAGCCTTTGCCCTGCAGTAGGGCAGTATATTAAGGCCATGAGAGCTAGAGTCGCCTAACTGTAATTTTATCAATCCTATATCACTAAGGTTACTATTAGCACTATTTAACTTTGTAAACTTCAAATAGGCAAAGCTAGTTGATCTTAATACCATCTCTGGATTATTTAAACTATTTTTGTATAAGTATTTACAAAAGAAAAGTATTATATGTATATATTTGTAATCCCACTGTTGGTTCTGATATCTGTAACACAGGTGCTTGAGCTACCTATCTCAGAGTCAGATCAATGTATGTGATGTAGTGAAATATTATTATTATTATTTTTAGCCCATTGTAAGATATCGTTTATAGCATTGTTGTCAAATAAAATCAGTATTGAAAATATGGGCCTCTATAGGTTTACTTTTGTCCCCCCATTTCCTTAGAAAGGGGCAAAAAGTAGCCTATGTTACTCTCTAGAGTCTCCATTCCTTGAACTATCTCCACTTAAAAATCACGTAAATTCGTCGCTCCGTTTTGCCGTGAAAGAAAGACAAACAAACAGACAGACAGACACACTTTCCCATTTATAATATTAGACTAGCGGCCGCCCGCGACTTCGTCCGCGTGGAAAAGTAACTTTTTACCCCCCTTTTAACCCCTTACAACCCCCTTTTAGCAATAAAAAGTAGCCTATGTTCTTTCTCAGGGTCTAGATCATCTGTATACCAAATTTCATTTAAATCCGTTCAGTAGTTTTGGCGTAAAAGAGTAACAGACAGACAGAGTTACTTTCGCATTTATAATATTAGATAGATAGATATAATTGTATAGATAGATAGATAGATAAAACTCCATTTCCTTTTCCAGAATGACGTTCGACGTGCAAGGAGTAAGAACAGACACCTTCGAACCGAAGCAAGGCGGCGACATCACATACAAGGACATGGTGGACGACAAGGTGACCCTCGGCGAGTCGCAGATACAGAAGATGTTTGCGGGCAGCTCCGTGTTCATCACGGGCGGGACCGGCTTCCTGGGCAAGCTGCTCGTGGAGAAGCTGCTGAGGTTAGTTGTAGATAGATAGATAGATAGTTACATATAATATAGATAGATAGATAGTTAGTTAGATAGATATTTAGATAGATAGATAGTTAGATAGATAGTTAGTTAGATAGATAGTCAGATAATAGTTCGAAAGATAGTTAGATAGATAGTTAGATAAATAGTTAGTTAGTTAGATAGATATATAGTTAGATAGATAGTTCGATAGATAGTTAGATAGATATTTAGATAGATTGTTAGATAGATAGATAGATAGATATATAGATAGACAGATAGTTAAGTAGATAGATATTTAGATAGATATATATCGTTAGAATGATAGTCGGTTTGAGAGATAGATAGATAGACAGATAGTTAAGTAGATAGATATTTAGATAGATATATATCGTTAGAATGATAGTCGGTTTGAGAGATAGATAGATAGATAGATAGATAGTTAGTTAGATAGATATTTAGATAGATATATATCGTTAGAATGATAGTCGGTTTGAGAGATAGATAGTTATATAGATAGATAGTTAGATAGATAGATAGATATTTAGATAGATAGTTCGATAGATAGTTAGAAAGATAGTTAGATAGATAGATAGTTAGATAGTTCGATAGATAGTTAGAAAGATAGTTAGATACTTCGTTAGATAGCTAGTTAGATAAGTCGAGCCTCCTCAAGGCGGCGACATCACATACAAGGACATGGTGGACGACAAGGTGACCCTGGGGGAGTCGCAGATACAGAAGATGTTTGCGGGGAGCTCCGTGTTCATCACGGGCGGGACCGGCTTCCTGGGGAAGCTGCTGGTGGAGAAGCTGCTGAGGTTAGTTGTAGATAGATAGATAGATAGTTAGTTAGATAGTTAGATAGATAGATAGTTAGATAGATAGTTCGATAGATAGTTAGATAGATAGTTAGATAGATAGTAGATAGATAGATAGTTAGATAGATAGATAGATAGATAGTTAGATAGATAGTTGGATAGATAGTTAGATAGATAGTTGGATAGATAGTTCGATAGATAGTTAGATAGATAGTTACATAGATAGTTACATAGATAGTTACATAGATAGTTACATGGATAGTTACATAGATAGTTAGATAGATAGTTAGATAGACAGATAGATAGTTAGATAGATAGTTAGATAGATAGTTGGATAGTTAGATAGATACTTAGATAGATTGTTAGATTGACAGTTAGATAGATATATCGTAAGAAAGATAGTCGGATTGAGAGATAGATAGTTAGATAGATATTTAATCAGATAGAAATATAGATAGATAGATAGTTAGATACATAGTTACTTAGATAGTCACATAGATAGATTGCTAGTTAGATACTTCGTTAGATAGCTAGTTAGATAGTTCGATAGATAGTTACTTAAATACTTAGACAGATACTTAGATATATACTTTTCACCCCCCTTCACTCCTTTAAACCCCTTACAACCCCCTTTTCGCAATAAAAAGAAGTCTATGTGCTTACTCAGGGTCTCGACTACCTGTAATACCAAATTTCATTCAAATCCGTTCAGTAGTTTTGGCGTGAAAGAGTAACAGACACACAGACAGACAGAGTTACTTTCGCATTTATAAGATTTACTAGCGGCCGCCCGCGACTTCGTCCGCGTGGAAAAGTAACTTTTTACCCCCCTTTTAACCCCTTACAACCCCCTTTTCGCAATAAAAAGTAGCCTATGTTCTTTCTCAGGGTCTAGATCATCTGTATACCAAATTTCATTCAAATCCGTTCAGTAGTTTTGGCGTGAAAGAGTAACCGACACCAGACAGACAGAGTTAACCTTCCGGCATTATAATATTAGTTAAGATTTATTATTAAAAAGGTGCCCTGGGTCTACGGAGCCAGTACGTCTAGCTAAATAAGGCAGTGGTATGCTATACTTGCGCAATGCGACCGAAGGCCGAAACGTGCGACTTTGAGCGCACGCGCACGTAGAGCAAACTATTAATTAGGATAAACTAATTTAAATTACACATTACTATTGGAAGGATCGTAATCCGCCGTATTGCAATACGGCTAGCTGTTTTCAAAAATAGTCCATTTTGAAATGCGGTGGATCGAATCTAATCAAAAATATATTCTTTACTATACTCTGATTCATAATCATGTAAAGTAAACTGACAGATGTCAATGTGTCATCCCCATACATTGTCACTCAATTTGACACATGCAAAATGTCAAAATGCATAGAAACTTGTCATTTTCATCTGTCAGTTTACCTTGTCCGGACCCCGGATTTTGCAATGTGGGACACCCCCCTTGTCAAAGCTATATATACGTCCGTGGACATAGTAGTGTCGATAGTTTATCGATAGGATATTAAGTTTAACACTACAATACGATTTATCATAAAAAGTTAGATGCAAAATAATTTTATTTACATTTCCCATGCGCTGGGATTTCCCAGATCAAAGTCTTTTTAAGTACGAGTATATTATTGTGAGCAATACTTGACAAGCATACTAAATACTGCGCAAAGATGTACAAACGAATATTAACTTTATGTACACAGTACATAAAGGTCACATTGGTTAATCCGTCTTGTCAATGCTGTAGTACAGAATGGGGCAGTATCTCAGTGGATTAGTGCGCCTTCCTAAGAGGTTGCTGGTTCGAATCCGAGCATGTATAGTCATCTTATAAAAAGTTACATCTAAGACGTCCAAATACTTAGCAAAAAAAAAAGTGACGCCCTTAGGCGTCTTCCACCATGATTAAACACATATTGCTTTTTGTAATGATTTTGGCTTGTTTATGAGTGTTTGCATTCAGTCGGCATCAGATAACAATTCTTTAAGACGCCATTCGGCGTCACACGCCATAAGTAAAATATTTAAATGACGCCTTAAGGCGTCATCCGCAATGAATCGGGTACCAGCCGTGAATCTCGGGGTCCGGGTCGAGCAAAAGTATGTTTCAAATTTTTCGAAACCATCCGCGGGTTTTGGTGATCACCGCACGCATTAGGCAAGCGTGGTGATTAAGCCTAACCCCATCATAGTAGCTATGACTTTTTTATGATGGAGGCCTTTGCCCTGCAGTGGGACAAGTATAGGCTTATACTTACTTACCTTGACATTCAAGTGGTCACGTTTATAGAAGCACGTGTTAACAACTAACCTACCTTCAAATATTTCGCACAAATGCTTCCGTTTTGAAAAAAAAAACCTATACAGGCTGTATAGCTGGCGGCACGAAAGTATAGCGATGACCGTTATTTTGCGCACTTGTAAAAAATAAGACTTTCTATGAAAATTGGTTTCTGCGCAGTCAAGGTCATAACTACACTTTATTGCGGCAGACTATGTCTGTGAACATTCGCATCCATTTAACCACGTGACCTACCGACCATACTAAACAAAATTTAATTTTGTTCTATGACTTTCTGAAATTCGCATAAAAAAAATCATCTTTCCATACAAAACGTGAAGTGAAGTGATTTAGTCATTTTGTATGGGGAGTCGAAAAATTTTAGACGCATTTCCAAAAGTAAATAATAAATGCGCCAGACAATCACACCAATCAACCTGGTCTCAAACTAGGGCAACCCCTGTACTATGACTACCAGGTGACTATAATTAACTGGGGGCGTCAACCCAGAACACCAGACCCAAGAAAATTTAGAAAATGTAGTTTCCTAAATTGACTTGACGGGAATCGAACCCGAGCTAGGGCTAACACTTAGCCACTGCGCCATCGAGGCCTTTAGTGGTAGAACACATGGCTAAAGAGATGTAGATGTTCACGGATACACCCTGTATAAGTGATAATATCTTTATGACGTCATTGCCGCAAAAACTTAAGCCTATAAGCATTGACCAGTCTTAAGTCAATATTTGATCACTACCCAAACACTTTAGTTACACGAAATTTTTAAAAACATCAAGTTGGAGGCATTGATCTTCTTAGCGAGTGATTTCCAGTTGATAGATAGATAGATAGATAACGTTTATTGGCCACAAAAGCAAATTACATAACAAAATAAAATAATTACAGTATAGTATGTATCGTCAACTAGAGGCCGCCCGCGACTTCGTCCGCGTGGAAAAGTAACATTTTACCCCCCTTTTAACCCCTTACAACCCCTTTTTCGCAATAAAAAGTAGCCTATGTTCTTTCTCAGGGTCTAGATCATCTGTATACCAAATTTAATTTAAATCCGTTCAGTAGTTTTGGCGTGAAAGAGTAACAGACATCCATACATCCATACTTACAAACTTTCGCCTTTATAATAGTATATAGTAGGATAATGTAATTTACTACATGCGTAGTATGTTAATTAAGGTACATTGTATTTGGCAGGTTGATAAAAACTTGTTATTTTACACGAATCAATTCTTTTTTGCAATATCAATCAAACCTCATTCATAAGTGCTTATGATTGGTAAATAAAAAAAACGGTCAAGGGCGAGTCGGATGGCTGATGAAGAGTTCCGCGCTATGTTCGCAAGATTCGAAACATGCATAGGTACTTTTGCTCGACCCGGAACCGAACTTGGGACCCCAAGATCATGGCCTGGCATGTTAAAGTTGAAAGTTAAGTAAAGTTAGAATTTATTGACCAAAAAAAAGATGATAATTATACAAATATACTCTGATTCATAATCATGTAAAGTAAACTGACAGATGTCAATGTGTCATCCCCACACATTATCACTCAAATTGACACAATGACATGCAAAATGTCAAATTGCATAGAAACTTGTCATTTTCATCTGTCAGTTTACTTTACATGATTATGAATCAGAGTATAGTTTCTATATATTTTGACATCTTGCATGTGTCAAATTGAGTGATAATGTATAGGGGTGACACATTGCCATCTGTCAGTTTACTCCACATGATTAAAAATCAAAGTTTAGATACACAATTACCAAAACAGTAACAGTCTTATTGCTAAAGTTGGTACTGAATATTTTAGTCCCGTTACTAAAATATTCATAAATTTAAATAATTCCTGCATTCAATTCACAGTTTAAGAATTTAAACGCGCAATTCGTTTGATACTATCTCTCCCATCACTGCCATACACGACCATACAAGAAGTACCCATTCAACTCACACAATCGCAAAATGTAGCAGATGCCAGTTGAATGACAAACACTTTATGAATAATAAATGTATGATCAGTAGCTTGATGACTCTCAAGGGCTTAACCCCGTGGTCGTCAAACTGCGGCCCGCGGACGTTAGTCGTGCGGCCCGCGGTAAAGTAGATTCCTTTAATTAATAGTAACTACACATCCGTACTTCACATATAATGCGGCCCGGACCTTAGTGCTCACATTGTTATGTGTGGCTCTTGAGCAGTAAAGTGTGACGACCGCTGGCTTAACCTAAGGATCGGGTCTGGGTGTTATTTCTATACTTCTAACCACGTGTTCTACCAACCATTCTGTACAACATTTTGTTCAACGACTTTTCGAAATTCATGGATTTTTTTTCGATTCCCAATAGAATATTTGACGACCTCGATGGCGCAGTGGCTAAGGTTCGCCCGAAGCGCGAAAGGTCCCGGGTTCAATTCCCGATCAAGACAAATTAGGAAACTACAATTTCCAAATTTTCTTGGGTCCGGGTGGTCTGGGTTTACGCCCCAGTTGTTTATCGTCACCTGGTACTCATAGTACAGGGGTTGTCCTAGTGTGAGACCAGGTTGATTGGTGTGATTGTCTGGGGGCGTCAACCCAGAACACCCAGATCCAAGAAACTTAGAAAAATTTAGTTTCCTAAATTGACTTATTCTGATGTATAAGCTACCTATATTGTGGTAAAGTTTCATTCAAATCCATTCAGTAGTTTTTACGTGAAAGAGTAACAAACATCCATACATCCATACTTACAAACTTTCGCCTTTATAATAGTAGTAGGTTTATCTTTCTATCGCTCATTGGCCTAGTAGTTTAAGTACCGGGATATGATTTCGGGGTCCCAGGTCGAGCAAAAGTACTCGTATGTTTCGAACATAGCTCGGGTTTGTGATCACCGCACCGCATTAGGCAAGCGTGGTGATTAAGCCTAATCCCATCATAGTAGCGATGACTTGATTTCTATGATGGAGGCCTTCGCCCTGCTGTGAGACAGTATGCTGATACTGTGTGTGGTGGCCCGCCCTCACTTCGCTTCGGGACCGTAATTAAAAATGAACTAATAGATGGCGCTGTGCTAAATTACATCGCGCAAGCGTTTCGTGTTTTCGGTTTACCTATAAGACTTGTCGTTGTCTATAGAAGTTATCGCTTTATAGATAGTATAGATATAGAAGATATAGATTATAACACCCAGACCCGATCTTCAGGGCAAACCCTCGAGAGGCACATACATTAAGCCACTGATCATACATTTATTATTCATAAAGTGTTTGTCATTCCACTGGCTTCTGCTACACATAGCGATTGTGTGATTTGAATGGGTACTTCGCTTGTATGGTCGTGTATGGCAGTGATGGGAGAGATAGTATCAAACGAATTGCGCGTTTAAATTCTTAAACTGTGCGTTGAATGCAGGAATTATTTAAATTTAACTATATAATTATAACGGGACTAAGTATAAAATAAAGTATCAGCTTATACCTACGTCGTGTTTTTGAACCCTCTAACTGCCACATTCAAAGACGTCATTTGACCTTAATGCTCATTATCTTAATAATGGATAATCTAATCTTTATGTCCATTAAAATAAGGATCAATATTTTTACTTATGTGACAATGCCCTAAATAAATGACTAAATTAACTTGAATACTTACCTAATATTAATCTATATCTATACTATTTATAAAGAGATAACTTCAATAGACAACGACAAGGCTTATAGGTAAACCGAAAACACGAAACGCTTGCGCGATGTAATTGAGCACAGCGCCATCTATTGGTTCATTTCTGAATTACTGTTCCGAAGCGAAGTGAGGGCGGGCCACTAGTCCCATTATAAAACCACTCCTCTCTCCTAAGCCCACGTTGCGTGCCCAACTGGGTCCATAACACTGTTCTATTACCTACTTGTGTCATCCTATCAAATTATGGTTTTGCAATAAACGATTGAGATATGGAATAAGGATTAAAAAATTGCCACTGTGCAGTCACATCCCGATGAGAATTACCCTAATGTATTTACAAACCAAAACATATTTTATTACTTACTGTATCTATGTATGAGTAAGTGTTATATTCACACATTTCGTGAATACATAAAGACACAAATAGCAATTTGTAAAACAAACAAATGGATAGACTTTACGGTGTCTAGCGAAAATTGACAAGTCTAAGACAACACTTTGTTATTTTATCACTTAACAGATTTCCATCAAGCTTGCTATTAAGTCATCCGTCGGCTTATCTGCCACTTATCACATAAAGTATCAGCCTACAGTTCCACTGCGGGGCAAAGGCCTTCATCATAGAAATCAAGTTATCACTACTATGATGGGATTAGGCTTAATCACCACGCTTGCCTAATGCGGTGCGGTGATCACAAACCCGAGCTGTGTTCGAAAAATTCGAGACATACTTTTGCTACTCTTTATATATGTCGCAGGGGAATGATAAAAGCAGGGATTTGATTTGATTTAATCAAATACCTAAGGGATTTGATCAAATCCCTTAAAAAAAGTTAAGGATTTCTGAGTGGTCATAAAAAAAAAATAACCCTAACCTCACCTCTACCCTAAACACCTAACCATACCTAACATGTTTTATGTCATTTCACTGAGCCAATCTAGGGATTAGATCAATTCCCTGGTTTTATTATTTCCCTGCGACATATACCTACACCATGAACAATTCGTGTGATGAACACTTGTGTTTGTTCAGTGTCTGTGTGTTATATTATGTTCTATTTGTGATCCTCTGTTGTCTGATATCTGTAACACAAGTGCTTAAGCTACTTAGTACAGAGTCAGGTCAATGTATGAGATGTTGTGTGAATTTATTTATTTTATTTCTGTTTGTCTTTCATACAAGTTTGTATGGAACACGTGCAACGCATAGGTATAAGGTTACGTCAAGTTGGATGTAAGATTGTATGACAATAGCATACAGACTAGGTTTGTATGACTAAGCAAAGATAGATTCAGGTTGAATGGGTGGATATGCACCATTTTGACATGGGGGGATGGTGGAGTGACCTCGATGAATGTATAGATATATAAATAAATAATAAATTGAGACAACATCACATACATTGTCCTGGTCCCAAACTAAGGTTTTCCCTTGTACTATGAAAACCAGAAACAACGAAGGAACCACAAACACCCAGACCCAACACAAATATCTGTTTCATCAACAAACATTTGTGTTGGTGCGGGAATCGAACCCGCAACCCTTACGTCTCAACCGGCGCTCAAACCATTGCGCTAAACGGTGTATAGATAGTTAAAACCCCTTACAACCCCCTTTTTGCAATAAAAAGTAGCCTCTCAGGGTCTACACCATCTCTCTACCAAATTTCATTAACAGATCGACAAACAGACAGAGGTACTTTCTCATTTAAAATATTACCTAGGTAGGATTAGGATAGTGACGAAATATCGTCTTCTCCCTCCCCGTATGCCTTCAAAACATGTAAGCAAGTGGGAATACCCTCCAACATCATCATTTCAGCCAATAGACGTCCACGGCTGGACTTAGGCCTCCCCCAACGTTCTCACACAGATCGGTCCTGTGCCACCCGCATCCAAGGGACTCCCGCGACCTTCACTAGATCGTCGGTCCACCTGGTGGGAGGCCTGCCACGGCTGCGGCCTCCACTCAAGGACCTTTCCAACCAAGACAAGGGAATCCCTTACAAATTTTAACGACCCGTTTAGCGCAATGGTTTGAGCGCCGGTTGAGACGCAAGAGTCAAGTTCGATTCCCGCATCAACACAAATGTTTGTTGATGAAACAGATATTTGTTTTGGGTCTGAGTGTTTGTGGTTCCTTCGTTGTTTCTGGTTTTTCCATAGCACGAGGGAAAACTTTATTGGCATTTAACATTAATTATGTTCTATAGGGATTTAAATTGAATAAATAATATTTCTATTTATTTTTCTTAGTTTAGGACCAGGAGGCCAATTCTCGGTTTTCGCCTTTTATGTCGAGTCGACTTCATGGAACGCATAGACTAATAGGAGAACAAGATAAGGAATGTCGACTGTAATCTGTGTTCTCCGATTGGTTGTGCGTTCCATGAAGTCGACTCAACATAGAAGGCGAAAACCGAGAATTAGCCTCCAGGACAATGTATGTAAAGTAAAAAGTAAAAAAAAAGTATCTTTTTATAAACCTAGGACAACCAAGAGTCCTACATAAATCTCGCAATGTAACAGCAGCCGTCGCATGCGGAATGCGTACGCACTCGGCATTGGACGTGAGTCGCTTGCGCACATCGGAACACTTTCACGGATTAAAGGATAGACAGAGCGGATTTTACTAATGATAAACTGTTCACCTACACAGTGTTATGTATTATGAAATTTAAATTTTATTTAATTCTTTAAAAATTGTATTATAACAAATTTGAAAAGATTAAGTTCTACTGAGTTTCTTGCTGATTCTTCTCGGTAGAAATTGACCTTCCGAATCAGCAGTAGATTATAAAATTTGACATTCATAAATGTTCTGTAAAGGACTTAAATTGAATAAAGATATTTTGATTTGATTTGATTTGAATAACTAGTGGCCCGCCCTCTCTTCGTTTCGGGACAGTTGTTCCACTGTCTACCAATAGATGGCGCTGGGTATTGATGCAACGCGCTAGTCTTTCGCCTTTTCGATTTGTATAAGGTTTGCCAATGTCTATGGGCAGTAAATAGATATAGGTATAGATGCAATAAAGATATTGAGTATACTCTGATTCATAATCATGTAAAGTAAACTGACAGATGAAAATGACAAGTTTCTATGCATGTTGACATTTTGCTTGTGTCAAATTGAGTGATAATGTATGGGGATGACACGTTGACATCTGTCAGTTTACTTTACATGATTATGAATCAGAGTACATATACTAAGTCAAAAACGTGGACTACTTATTTCTTGTTTCCGTACTATGGCTAGACTATCTAGCGGTGTTTTGGTGCGGTCAAGGAACCGACCTTATCCTAACTAATATTATAAATGCGAAAGTAACTCTGTCTGTCTGTCTGTCTGTCTGTCTGTCTGTCTGTCTGTTACTCTTTCACGCCAAAACTACTCAACGGATTTAAATGAAATTTGGTATACAGATAATCTAGACCCTGAGAAAGAACATAGGCTACTTTTTATTGCGAAAAGGGGGTTGTAAGGGGTTGAAAGGGGGGTAAAGAGTTACTTTTCCACGCGGACGAAGTCGCGGGCGGCCGCTAGTTATCATAATATGCCGCAGACATAGTAATGTGACATAGCAATGCCGTTTGTGAGACGATAACGGTTTCCTAGAAGGAATTCTTGATGCCATAATAATATTGTAGCCATGGGCGTACCCATGATTTTGGGCCAGAGGGGGGCAAAACCGATTTCCTCAGCTGCTCTCCCCTGCTCTACCCCCACTGGGTACGCCCAATAGAGTAATGGATTTGAATGCAATAGTATTTTTCGAATTTTTCGAACATAGCGTAGTTTGTAATTATTACCGCACCGCATTAGGCAAGCGTGGTGATTATGCCTAATCCCATCATAGTAGTGATAACTTGATTTCTATGATGGAGGCCTTTGCCCTGCAGTGGGGCAGTATTAGGCTAATCTATATCTATATTCTTCTATACTCTTCTATACTATTTATTTATAAAGATAAAGATATAACTTCTATAGACAACGACAAGGCTTATACGTAAACCGAAAACACGAAACGCTTGCGCGATGTAATTAAACACAGCGCCATCTATTGGTTCATTTCTGAATTACGGTCCCGAAGCGAAGTGAGGGCGGGCCACCAGTACTTTATATACATTCGTTCATTCCATTATTGGTAATTTAGCTAAGTCCGTTACAATTAAATAAATTAATTAAGGTAATGTTATGTTAAATGCAACTCGCTACTTAACATGCATTAATGACAAAGACCCTGAACTGTGAATGACTGGGCAAATTAGATCTAATTTAATTCAAATTAATTAAATAGAAATTACTGTCAAGAAATTTCTTTTCGCGCGTGGGTATGATGACGTCACCAATGTTAATAAGTAGGGACATACTACATACGTACTCAATTTCCTAGCCGGATGGCGCATTTGGTAGTGACCCTGCCTTATGCGCCAAAGGTCGTGGGTTTCGATCCCCACCCTGGATAAACATTCATGTAGGAATACTTGTGTTTTTTCAGTGTCTTGGTGTAATACAGGATGTATCTGTGAACATTTACATCCCTTTAACCACGTGTTCTACCAACCATTCTGTACAAAATTTGCTCAACGCCTTTTCGAAATTCATCAAAAGAAATTCATCATCCCATACAAAGATCATAGGTCAAATGTTGTTCAGGATGGCTGGCAGAACACGTGGTTAAAGGGATGTAAATGTTCACAGATACACCCTGTGTGTATTTAAGTAAGTATTCTATTTGTGTTTCCTCTGTTGTCTGATATCAGTAAAACAAGTACTTATGCTACTTATTATTTGTGTTGGGTCTGGGTGTTTGTGATACCTTCGTTATTTCTGGTTTCCACAACACAAGGGAAAACCTTAGTTTGAGACCAGGACAATGTATGTGATGTTGTCTCAATTAATTTATTTACTTACTACGAGTCAGATATGTGTGAGATGTTGTGTGAATTTATTTATTTATCTACATACAGCTGTATCATATGCCATATCTTCTTAATGCCTTCATGTTATTGCATAAAGTGACTGTAAAATCACATAAGAACTTCTATTGGAGGCCCATAAAGTTGTTATGTAATTTATGGTGCGGCCTGCAACCAAATTGATTTCCTTATAGATAACTGCGCCGTTGTACAGTCAGCCATCAGTTGACCACAACTTGTCAAATTTCCTCAATTGATATTCAACCTAATGTGTATGACAGTAAGATGAGAGTCGATTGAAGAAATTTGACAGTTTTGTATACTTCGATGTGTGGTTGTTATTAAATCTAGTTTTTGTAATGATTCTAATATCTAGATATTGAATCATTATGGCTTAACGACTTAGAAACTTAGGCCTCTAAGATTTGAATGCAGTTTAACCGAGAGAGAGTCACGTTTCGTCATGAATGCGGCGATACCACGGCCTCACAGTTTCGTCGAGTGAGTAAGGTCACTGGAGGCCCAATTGGGGGGGAAAGAGGGTTAAATTTTGGCAACGCACTTGTGACTCTACTGGTGTTGCATGTGTCTATGGGCGGCGGCAATCGCTTACCATTAGGTGATCTGTCTGCTCGTCTGCCACCTGTGAATTTAGAGATTTGATACCTACATTTGTCCATACAAATCTCTAATTCGACTTCAATCTCGAATGGACGAGAATTGTCCATTTAATCGATTGGTAGCTTAGATCTATATGTTAATAATATTTTGACCATCGAAGTGTATATGTATTTTTGGACAACTTGCCTGCTCAGATATATTTGTTACAGGCTGTACCTTCAGATCTCCAGATATCCTAATATTTTATAACTAGTGGCCCGCCTTCACTTCGCTTCGGGACCGTAATTCAGAAATGAACCAATAGATGGCGCTGTGTCCAATTACATCGCGCAAGCGTTTCGTGTTTTCGGTTTACCTATAAGCCTTGTCGTTGTCTATAGAAGTTATCTCTTTATAAATAGGTAGTATAGACAAAAGGATGCGCCAATCTTTAATCTGTTTCCGAAAACAAGTAGGAAATTTCCAAAGTATTTAAACCCGGAATAACTTTTTAACACTGGTCTAATTTTAACAAGGTTACTATTCAATGTTAAAATCCTTGCTAGATTGAAAGTTCAATCATTAAAATACTTACAGGGCCGTCAAGTTATATAGGTCGTCGATCATAATAAATAAATTATGGCGATGCGAACTAAGTATGAGCGGCGCGAAGTGCAACGACCCGCCGATAGATGGCGGTGTGCATTTTTGAATCACGCTAGCGTTACGTTTTTTCGTTTACCCTTAAGCGGCTAATGTTTTTTTGTCTATTTGAGTTTTTAATACAGTTCGTTGAAAAGTAATAGTGTTTTATTTGTGCGGTAATTCGGTGTGATGAACAAATATAAAAATCACACAACATCTCAAACTTTGACCTGACTCCGTACTAAGTTGCTTAGGCATACTAAATACCAGAAATATAAAATAGCTTGGCGTACTAAGTAGCTTAAATATTATAATCTTGTTCTCTATCTAGATCGGTACACAATAGGGTATTTGACAAAAAAATTTATGTGTTTAATCAAAAGACCTCTCAATTTAAGAAACATTATTGAAAGAATTGCTCGATTCTGATTTGAATCACCTGAGATATCATAACTTTAAGAGCACATATTTTGGGCAAGCCCAAAAACGCTCTATACAAATGGCTACAGGCGAGTGACGTCACACGCTCGTATCTTGTATGCGCGTCTAGTAAATTTTGTTTGGTAGCTATATCAAATGTTTCGTTTAAGTAAATGGTTTTATAATAAAAGTTGGTGGAAAATGTACGGGTAGTTCAATGATATAATTATTTTTTTTTATTTTATACTTTAAAAATGGACTTGCCCACGAAACTTTGAATGCTCATAAAACCAGCTAGACGTTATATTTTTAACTGAAAATATTGGCCATTGGTTCTCATTTACCAGTATTTTGGAAAAGTATAAATATTTTTTACTATATTGAGATTAGTCAAATACCCTATTCTATAACGAAAATATATTGAGAAATTATATTTGTTTTCTCTGTTGTCTGATATCTGTAAAGGTACTGAGTTAAGAAAATGTATGACAATAATATTACTAAGTACTAGCGGCCGCCCGCGACTTCGTCCGCGTGGAAAAGTAACTTTTTAACCCCCTGTCAACCCCTTATAACCCCCTTTTCGCAATAAAAAGTAGCCTATGTTCTTTGTCAGGGTCTAGATTATCTGTATACCAAATTTCATTTAAATCCGTTGAGTAGTTTTGGCGTGAAAGAGTAACAGACAGACAGACGGACAGAGTTACTTTCGCATTTATAATATTAGTATGGATGTTGCGAAAATAAAATCTTTGCTCCTTACCATGAAAAAATATCATGTCGTGCGTGTATTGTTTCTGTGAAATCAAGAATATAATTATGTTGGTTTTCTAAATAAATAAACATTATGTTTTAGGATTTCTTTTAACATGACTTCATTCTTCTTTCACAGATCGTGTCCAGATGTGAAGAAGTTGTATCTGCTAGCGAGACCAAAGAAGAACAAAGACACAGCGAAGAGGATACAAGAGCAGTTCGAAGATCCGGTTAGTAACAAATAAAAAAACAATAGTTGGTAATAAACTGTAGGGTAGAGGAAGAAAAGATGGCGGCAAAATAGTCTTCCGCCCCGGGGGGCTAAATAGTCTTCCGCCCTAGGGGGCAAAATAGTCTTATGCTCCGAGGGGCTACATAGCCTACCGCCCTAGGGGGGCAAAATAGTCTTCCGCCCTGGGGGGGGGCAAAATAGTCTTCTGCCCTGGGGGGCTAAACAGTCTTCCGCCCCGGGGGGCTAAATAGTCTTCGGCCCCTCAGAGCAAAATAGTCTTTCCATCCTAGGGGGCAAAATAATCTTTTGCCCCGGGCGGCCATACCACGCTACGCTACTGTGTACATTTTCGTTAGAATAATAAATATGCCCAGTGGTCAGGCAGAAACAGAGTTCACAATTAATTAATCTATGTGATGGCGATTATTAATGTTAACTATATTTCCTTTTTCAGTTATATGACAAGCTTCGCAAAGAGCGCCCTAACTTCCTACAGAAGATCGCCGTCGTAGAGGGAGACGTCGGACAGATCAACCTCGGTATGAGTGAGCAGGACAGAATCAAGGTTATGAATGAGGTGAGAATTTCTTTCAACTGAATTTCGCTAATTATATCCAGTGGCATTTTTTCTCAACATCTGCGAGATCAGAAAGGTCGCTGATGCGTTGCCAGCTTTTAGAACCAAGGACTCCACTCAAGGGCTTTTCCAACCAAGACAATGGAATACCAAATTTTCGACGACCCGTTTGGCGTAATGATTTGAACACCGGTTGTGACACAAGGGTCATAGGTTTGATTCCCGTACCAAGACAAAATAATGTTTGTTGATGAAACAGATATTTGTGCTGGGCCTGGGTGTTTGTAGTCCTTCGTTGTTTCTGGTCTCCATAGCACAAGGGAAAACCTTAGTTTGGAACCAGGACCATATTATGTTACGTGATGTTATCTCAATTAAAGAAAAAAGAAAGGAGTATTTTATTTCTTTTTGCTGGCTCGCCGCGCTGGCGCATTATATAATACTAGCGGCCGCTCGCGTGGAATAGTAACTTTTTACACCCCTTTTAACCCCTTACAACCCCCTTTTCGAACTTAAAAGTAGCCTATGTTCTTTCTCAGGGTCTAGATCATCTGTATACCAAATTTCATTTAAATCCGTTCAGTAGTTTTGGCGTGAAAGAGTAACAAACATCCATACATCCATACTTACAAACTTTCGCCTTTATAATAGTAGTAGGATTATTTGGTATATTATATTATATACTAAAGCGTGGCTCTCCCATCTCTTTCTTTCTTTATCAAACTCACCCCTTCCCTTCACTTTTCAGGTGGAGTTCATCATCCACGGAGCAGCTACAGTGCGATTCGACGAGCCTCTGAAGACAGCTGTTGAGATCAACGTGCGGGGAACGCGGGAGCTGTGTCTGCTGGCGAGGGGGTGTGGCAAACTGAGGGCTTGTGTGCACATCTCTACTGCTTACAGGTGAGTCAAGAGGGGGGAGAGGGGGGCAAAAAAGTTAAGTTTTTTTTATAAGCTAGGTGCTTATAAAGACTAAAAAAACTTAAATTAAAATAGGTATGTTTGTACGAAGCGATTCGCTTCCACATTTATCATACGGACAGCTAAGGAGTGGAACTCCCTGCCGAGGTCTGTTTTTCCCGACCACTATAACTTGAACACCTTTAAGGCAAGAGTGAACAGGCATCTCCTAGGCAAACGCGTGTCATCCTAGACCTCATCGTCACTTTCCATCAGGTGCGATTGTGGTCAAGCGTTGGCTAATAAACAATAATAATAAAGTCTAATAAAAAAATATCTACATAAATTCTTTAACTACCTAACTGATAGGTGGCACACGGGCAGACGAATCACCTGATGGTAAACGATAGACACTTGCAACACCAGTAGAGTACAAGTGCGCTGCCGAGCTTTGACCCCTTTCCCCCCAAATGCGTATGCTCTACTTCTATGCCATCAAGTGATCTGTTCTTCTGCCACCTACCACTATCATAAAATTGCCACTTTAAAAAACGTTTACCTGCGGTATCATTGTTTACGAACTCACTTTTTTCTCTCACCATCATCATAACCTATATATGGCAAGATGCAAGGATGATAGGTGGACTATAAAGCATACCGAATGGCAGCCAAGATTGGGGCGACGTCTTGTGGGTAGACCACCTGCCCGTTGGTATTGTATATATTGTAAGAGGGGTGGGGAAACAGTGGATGAGGCTGGCTGGTGACCGTAGGGAGTGGCGTAATAAAGAAGAGGCCTATACTCAGCAGTGGGTGGATGTAGGCTGACATGATGATGATGATGATCATAACCTATATAGATTACCATCGTATTTTGTACACAGTTTTAGCAATAAAGATTATTCTATTATATACCATTTCTTCTTTCAGTAACTGTATGCTGAACACGATAGAAGAGAAGTTCTACGACAGCCTGATGCCTGGAGATAAGCTGATAGACCTCGTGGAGACGATGGAAGAGAAGATCATCAACAACATTACTCCTGGGTAAGGCGATTAAATGTATCTTTGAACAGGGAATGTAGAGGGTCTTTTTACTAGAGTGTAGTAGAGGGTCTACTTGGAAGTATACATCACATTTTTTCAGAATTATTGTAATAGTATTTCAAAAGTTAAGGGGGGTGGGGGACGCTCTAATTTTAACTTTGTATTAATCTATCTCGAGACTGGGTGTTCTGATCCACATGAATTCATGGATACCTTTTTAACGATACCCTACACGATTGGCTAGGTCAATTATTTTTTTTCGATTTAACTTTTCGCTGTATGGGAGGAGGGGTTATTTTTCGATAATTTTAAAAACCTATTCTTGAATTATCAGTATGCATCTCTCCACCAATTTTATTGGCAATCGGTGCAGAAACGGCGGAGAACGAGCCAGACAGACGGACGGACAGACAGACGGACAGACATGACGAATAAGGGTTCCTAGTTGACTACGGAACCCTAAAAATGGTTGAACCAGTCGCAAGCTTTTTAATCTATTAAAAAGTGATATTGATATAAGAATCGTCGAAGTAAGGGCGAGCTTCTTGTAGCTAAACCTATGTGCTAACATAGAATTCTTATCTCTATAGACTTCTTTTATCTCTATCACGTACACTATGTCAGCAGATCTGACCACGTATGTGATATACCAGTGTTTCCCAAACTTTGTTATGCCATGACCCGGTAATTTTCACATTGACCCTTCGTGACCCACTAAGTACAGTGGCCAGCACATCAAGTTACTACAATCTGTCAAATTTCCTCAGTTGATATTGAACCAAACACGTTTGACATAAAAGTGAGGTTCGATTGAAGAAATTTGACAGATTGTAGTAACTTGATGTGCTGGCCACCGTACCTACTTTCAAACTTAAGCTGGCTCCGTACTCATGTTTTTAAAATAAGACGACAATGTCGCGACCCGGTTATTTCGTTTTGGTGGCCCGGCACCGGGTCGCGACCCGGCTGTTTTAAAACGCTGTGATAGACAATACTATTATGACGTCACTACTGTCTAGCCTGTAGAGAATAGAGATGGACCTACATTACTATCAATATACTAGCTTTTGCCTGCGGCTTCGCTCGCCCCCCACTTCCCTAAAATGTAGGCTTAGAAAGGGGCAAAAAGTAGCCTATGTTACTCTCCATCCCTTCAATTATCTCTACTTAAAAAATCACGTCAATTCGTCGCTCCGTTTTGCCGTGAAAGAAAGATAAACATACAGACAGACAAACTTTCCTATTTATAAAAATTAGTACCTATGGAATTATGGATGTATGTAGTAGTCACACAAGACGTGGTGTATCATTTCTCCCGGGTCACCATTACCTGCCTCACGGATTATTGGTGATCCACCAACAATATAACAACGAACGGCAAACAAATCTATACTCTATAGGTACTATATATAAAGAGATAACTTCTATAATACAACGAAAAGGCTTTTTTTTTTATGTGATAGCAGCAGGTAGCAGGCGTGCAGGCGGATCACCTGATGGTAAGCAATTGCCGCCGCCCATGGACACTTATAGGTAAACTGAAAACACGAAACGCTTGCGCGATGTAATTGGACACAGCGCCATCTATTAGTTCATTTCAGAATTACCGTCCCGAAGCGAAGTGTGGGCGGGCTACTAAGTAGTTATACTATAATAATATAATATACTGTGTCTCTTTTCAGACTTTTGGGCGATTTCCCAAACACGTATGCTTACACCAAATCTATAGCTGAAGACATCGTCACCAAATACTCGAAAGGACTTCCCGTAGCTGTCTTCAGACCTGCCATAGGTAAGAGATTACAAAACTCTTTTTTTATGGTTTAGAAGGTAGACGAACAGACGGATCACCTGATGGTAAGCGATTGACCGCCGCCCATGGACACCCGCAACACAGAGGCGTCACAAGTGCGCTGCCGACTTTTTAAGAAGGAATTTATGTCCCAAATTTTATAGAGGCTTGGCCTGGACCTGGTACAGTTGTTCAAAAAGAAGGAGAGCCGTGCTTCGGCATGAATAGGCGGGTTCGACCGGAATGTAAATGAATGTGCGCTGCGTTACGTCAAGTGAGGGTACCGGAGGCCCAATTAGGTGGGAAGGGGATTATAAGGTTGGCAGGGTACTTTTGACTCTACTGGTGTTGCAGGTGTCTATGAGCGGCGGCAATCGCTTACCATCAGGTGATCCGTCTGCTCGTTTCGTCTGTTCTATCACATAAAAACGTTCCAGTATAGCTGGAGGCACGAAAGTATAGCGATGACCGTTATTTTGCGCACTTGTAAAAAAGAAGACTCTCTATCAAAATTGGTTTCTGCGCACTCAAGGTCATAACTACGCTTTCTTGCCTCGGACTATACCTACATTTCACAAGTTTAAATAAAAATTATTGCTATTAAAGAAATCATCTAGGTAATTAAAAATTATGTTCTGCAAACCAATCAAATAATTAAGGCTGATTTTTTATTTCTATTGGCAAATAACAATTACATAAAATTTGCAATACAATGTACTTAACAATAAACGTCGCGTTAATTCCCGTTTTAATATTTAATAGTTCTATTGTCTGTTTTATTTTGTATTTTCTTTCATTAGAGATAAGTGATGTGTTTACCAAATAAAGTATCTAAGTAATATCCTATTATTTTATTGCTAAAGTGGGTTTAAAACGCAATAAAATTATATTAGCTCACACAACAATTATTGCAAAAAAGTGATAGCAATAAACATATTGCAAAATCATTATTTATCTTGCATCTACCTCTCTTGCGACCTCTCTGATCTCGCAGATGTTCATGGGCAGCGGTGATTACTTACCAGCAGGTAACCCGCTTGCTCGTTTGCCACCTCTAGTAATTAATTGTGTAGTAGCTAATTGTTTGTTAGAAGATACGTTATATGATTTTAGATTGTAAATGTTGTTAATGTACAGTCAACCACACATCAGGTTACCACAATCTGTCAAATTTCCTCAATTGATATTCAACCTAATGTGTATGACAGTAAGATGAGAGTCGATTGAAGAAATTTGACAGTTTTGTATACTTTTATGTGTGGCTGTACGTAGGTGTGTGTAAGGGACATTGTCTTGTGTCTTAATGAGTGAATTATGTTTTAAATTGAATTTTGTATTTCTGTTCCAGTTATTGCAACCGTCAAAGAGCCAGTGTCAGGATGGATCGACAACGTATACGGACCCACTGGTGTAAGTAGAGTTCAATTTTGTAAATCATCTGTAATATTAATTATAGAGGACTACCTGGTACTCGCCACTTAATCCGCGTGGAAAAGTAGATATCTTTGTGTAGCATTTTTAACCTTCACCCGGCCTTTTAACCCCTTACAACCACTTTTCTGCAATATAAGTAGCCTATGTCCTCTTTCAGGGTCTAAACCATCTTTGTACCAAATTTCATTTAAATCCGTTCAGACAGACAGAGTTACTTTCGCATTTATGATATTAACTAGCGGCCGCCCGCGACTTCGTCCACGTGGAAAAGTACTTTTTACCCCCCTTTTAACCCCTTACAACCCCCCTTTTCGCAATAAAAAGTAGCCTATGTTCTTTCTTAGGGTCTAGATCATCTGTATACCAAATTTCATATAAATCCGTTTATTAGTTTTGGCGTGAAAGAGTAACAGACAGACAGAGTTACTTTCGCATTTATAATACACTAGCTTTTGCCCGCGACTTTGTTCCCGTGGACTTCAGGTTCGTAGAAACCTCAAAAATTCTAGCCTATGTGTTATTCTGATGTATAGGCTATATTGTGGTAAAGTTTCATTCAAACCCATTCAGTAGTTTTTACGTGAAAGAGTAACAAACATCCATACATACAAACTTTCGCCTTTATAATAGTAGTAGGATATATAAGTATGGATTTGGATTAGTATGGCCTATTTATTTACTTTTCCACACATCCACAGGTGGTCGTAGGCGCAGCCGTAGGCCTTCTCCACGTGCTCCACGCCGACCCCAAGGCCATAGCCGACCTGGTGCCAGGAGACATGGTGGTGAACGCCTGCATCGCCACGGCCTGGAAGACGGCGAAGGAATACCCTGGAAACCATGAGGACGCACCACCCCAGGACCTGAAGCCGCCGGTCTACAATTATGTGTCTTCGGAGGAGAAGCCGCTGACTTGGGGTGAGTGAAAGTAAAAAAAGTGAAATTAAAAAAGTCATAGTAAAAAAGGCATAGTAAAAAGTCAAAGTAATAGAAGTCATAGTATAAAAAATTCATAGTAAAAAAGGCATAGAAAAAAATCAAAGTAAAAAGTCATAGTCAAAAAAGTCACAAAATAGATGTCATAGTAAAAAAAGTAACAGTAAAAAAGTCAAAGTAAAAAATAAAAGTAAAAAGTCATAGTAAAAAAGTCATTTATTAAAAATGTTAAAAAAAATTAAAGTTAAAACGTCCATAGTAAAAAAAGTCAAATTAAAAAAGTCAAAGTAAAAAAGTCAAAGTAAAAAAAATCTAAGTAAAAAGTCATAGTTAAAAAAGTCCTATTAAAAGTGTCAAGTGTAAAAACACGTAATAGTCAAAGTTAAAAGAGTCAATGTCATTGTATTATTTATTTCTAACACTCCTAAGGGGGTTCTTTGGTGTTGCCTAATATGAGAGCTTCGGGATTACGAGTAAAACGGCTAAAATTTTACGGTGTCTATTAAGTACTGAGCCGTGGTCTCGGGTTCCTGTGTCCCAGGTCAAGCGAAATATGTCCCAAATTTTTCGAACACAGCTCGGGTTTGTGATCACCGCGCCGCATTAGGCAAGCGTGGTGATTAAGCCTAACCCCATCATAGTAGCGATGACTTGATTTCTGTGATGGAGGCCTTTGCCCTGCAGTGGGACAGCATTATAGGCTAATACTTTACTCTTTACTTTATAATAAGTACTGTGTGGTGATATCGGGGTCCTACTCTCGAATCCCAGTATCCCAGTCCTCGTCGAGCAAAAGTACTAATATATTTTTTTTATTAGACTATAGGCCAACGCTTGACCACAATCGCACCTGATGGAAAGTGACGATGAGGTCTAGGATGACACGCGTTTGCCTAGAAGATGCCTGTTCACTCTTGCCTTAAAGATAGCCAAGTTATAGTGGTTAGGTGATGGAGATGTCTTCAGTCAGTTTGAAAATTCCTTTCCTTATTTGTCCATGCTCTAACAATCTTTTCCATCTTTACAGAGAAGTTCATGCGGTACACAGAAACGTACGGCCTGGACGTGCCGCCCCAGCAAGCTATGTACTACTACCTGTTCCGGCTGACCCCCTCCAGGGTCCTGTACACCATCTACTGTCTGCTACTCCACTGGCTACCGGCTTACATCATCGATGGGATCACTGTGCTGATTGGGAAGAAGCCGATGTAAGTAGTCATGAGATTAACACTTAATTATAGCTGGAGGCACGAAAGTATAGCGATGACCGTTATTTTGCGCACTTGTAAAAAAGAAGACTTTCTATCAAAATTGGTTTCTGCGCACTCAAGGTCATAACTACACTTTCTTGCCTCGGACTATACCTATATGGAGCAATCCGGGGTGTATCTGTGTCCTCACAGAAAACCGGCGTAAAGCAGTGTATGCGCTGTGTTTCGCTGCTTGAATGGCCTAATTCAAGGGAAGGGGGATTAAGGTAAGCAGCGCACTTGTGTTGCAAGTGTCCATGGGCGGCGGTAATCGCTTACCATCAGGTGATCCGTCGGCTCGTCAGCAACCTATAGCATAGAACTACATTGCTACTTACCTAAACTACAGTGAAAGAAAGAAAGACAGGATAATATTTAATTTGGAGCTCATAAACAATAGAAAATTTAAAACTTAATATTAATATTAATAAAAAAAAAACTTGCTTCATATCTATGAGCTTTAACATTCCTTCGCTCCTTATCCATTCAACTAACTAGAAAAAAAACTGAACTTTTATAACAAAAATCCTTTTTTTCCAGGTTAAAAAAAGCGTACACAAAAATCTCAAAATTCTCCGACGTCCTCGCCTACTTCGCTTTAAAACAATGGAAATTCTACAACAACAACACAAAAAGTCTATTCAGCGAACTCTGTGATGCGGACAAACATCTCTTTGACTTCAACAT
Organism: Cnaphalocrocis medinalis; assembly: GCA_014851415.1. Classification (NCBI taxonomy): domain Eukaryota; kingdom Metazoa; phylum Arthropoda; class Insecta; order Lepidoptera; family Crambidae; genus Cnaphalocrocis; species Cnaphalocrocis medinalis. The sequence continues at coordinate 89,359 of JABMDO010000162.1, read as the reverse complement.
GGCTAAATTGGATTGGAATGACTATTTCTACAGCTACGTCAGAGGAATACGAGTGTACCTACTGAAAGATCCTCTTGATACAGTTCCAAAGAGTGTCGTAAAACACACCAGGCTGCGTTACCTTCACTACTTCTGCTGTGCTATGTTAACCTTAGGTTTATTAAGATTATCATGGAGTATTTTGAGCTATGCTGTTAGTTTGGTTTATTAATCTTGTAAATAGGTAACGGTATTTTTTTAATTGTGTGTGAAATGTTTAAGTTACGGATCTTAAAATTACTGCCGCATTCTAGACGTTAATTGATCCTTAATTGTCGCTTAAGTAAGAAATATTGACCTTTATTTTAACAGACACAAGATAATGAGCATTAAGGTTAACTGGCGTCTCGAATGCGGCAATTTTGAAGCGGATGTCCCTTCTTCAAAATATTTTGACAAGGATTTCAAAATGGTGGAATTATATTCAAAGATTCCGTAACGTATTTTGTTCGTATTCTGTTGATACTTATATGTAAGGTTTTTTTAATTAACAAAAATATATTAAGTCACAAATGATTGGCATAGCTGAAGTAAATTCAGCAAGAAATGTAAAATTATGATCTAATACAAGTAATCTGTAAAATATAGTAGATCGGAGTCATACAATAAAAAGAGACAAATAAGAGAAATGTGCTTAATCTAATTTGGATTTGCAATGACCGTATTTTGCAATAATTAGTTTACAATGACATTGTTTTGCAATAACTAAGATTAACAATGACTTTTTTTTGCAATAACTTAGATTTACAATGACTTTATTTTGCAATAACTAGATTTGCAATGACCTTCTTTTGCAATTTTGTAATAATTGTAATTTTCTTAATTCTTCTTTCCTGGCTGACTTTTTTAAATCTCATTTTGTGTTTATGAAAATGTCATATTTATTTACAGAATACGAAAGTTTTTTTTTCTGACACTTGTTTTCTTTCGAACGGGAAAGAGGCTTCTCATGAATTAGTTTATAATTTCTAGAATAGACTGTTTTATTATAGATAATTAAATATTTATTTAACGGAGTGATACCACGGCCTCACAGAAGACCGGCGTGAAGCAGCGCCTGCGCTGTGTTTCGTCGCGTGAGTGTGGGTACCAAAAGCTCAATGAGGGAAAAGGGGGTTAAAGTTTGGCAGCGTACTTGTGACTCTACTGCTGTTGCAGGTGTCTGTGGGCGGCGGTAATCGCTTACCATTAGGCGATCCGTCTGCTCGTCTGCCACCTATCACATAAAAAATCTGTATTCCTCACTCAAAGTACCTTTTTATCGACCTAGGTGATTGGAAATGTATGATTTGAACAATTTGTGATAATATTTGAATTTGCTCAGTTTTGTTCTATAGTTATAATAATTTTGTACAATTATGATAAATGCCATTTATGTAATAAGTATTAAAATAAATAAATTTATATAAATACTTTAAAATATCTTTTATTATTTATCCCATCAAAAACATAAATGTGAATTGTGCTAGCCAAGGTAAAAAGAGTGTTGTTTATCGAGTTCAGCGTCAAAAGAAATGATATCGAAATAGGTGCCAAAGTCAATGGTGAGACTTACTCGGCTAATTTTCATTTGTTATATTTTTAACTGAAAATTTAGGCTATTGGTTCTTATTTACCAATATTTTGGTAAAGTATCAATATTTTTTACTACATATTATCGAGATTAGTCAAATACCCTATTTTTCTGTTTTCTTGAAAGTAAAAAACCTTTATGTTAAAAACTCTATCCTTTTCTCCACCATAAACAACTTTAACCACAGCCAAACTCTTTTGACCAAGCATCAATATGACAGATGACAGCTCGAGAAATGCCATGTCCGTCTGAACTTACCCAATGTATTTATACAAATATTTTTTAATAATGACTTTTATTAATTTACATTTTCACGAAACATCGTCCATTTCTAACAAGGAGTTGGTAATTCAAAAAAGGGGGGTTGACCTCATCACTCCTTGTTCAGCCGGGCTGGTTCTGTATACTGAGCTAAATAATACTTCAAATGAAATGGATTTTGAAGTACAGTTCACTCCAGATGAGTGCTGTTTGGGAGGGAGTGATGAAGACTGTGATGTCGTGGAGGTAATAGGGGATTGTGTGGAAACTATACCTAGAGGTATGCATTTAACTTCATACAACATTTCATTCTAACACGGTCGCAGTTTATTTGTTGGATCTTATAGACCCTATAACGCACCTACTGAAAGTCTTCGAAATCAACTCCTGCAGTGAGGCAAAACAATTGATTTTATATTGTGTCTGCTGTCTGGGCCTTACGAATATAAGTAGGACCTACATACTTAATACTCTATCAATAAAGTCTTGATATTGTAAGCTGTTAAAATGTCACTAAACAACCAATGTAGTTGAAGTTGGACCCCAGTCTAACAGTACGCCATCTAGCAGATTTTTGACACGCGATTGCCCCTATTTTACCCAGATTGTAATATTTTGTCTGGGCGTCGGGATATACCTAATACCTAAGTTCTATATTTGCTGATTGCAAGACACCGTCGTTTTCAAATACTTAATTTAATTCTTATTCATAATATAAGTAACTTACACGTAATTTTTTCCAAAGGTACAACCAAACTACTCAAACTAGTTGCACCACTTATCGACCCCTATGAAAGAAACGGCTACTGCATGCTCTATCTCGACTCGAAGCCTAGAAACAGACAGAGAGGCACTATGCGTGACGCTGTAAAGATACCCTTTGACACCCGCTTAAAGAACACGAAGCAACCAATGGAAGTACCAGATAACATCACAGCCTGCAGTAGAATAGATGAAGACCCTTTCAATGATTGCAGACCAGTCGATTGTGAAACTTATTACAATGGCAAAAGACCTTATTTTGATAGAAAAGCAAGGAAATGCACAAACGCTCCAAATTGTGTACCTGACAACGAAGATGAAGTACCAAATGTAATTTATGACTTCAAAAAAAATAAATGTGTAATTGGGAGTTCCATTTCAAATAAAGATATAGATTTGATTAAAGAACTTAGTGGAGGGAATCAGAGAAAAGCAAAGGACATAATCATTATTAAAGGAGGTACTAAACCCCCAGAAAAGCTTGAAGATTTCTTTAAAACCTTCACAACTAAGGGGCCATATGAAGATTACTTGATAGAGTTGGACAAGGAGAAGATAAATCAAATTAAAAAAATGAAAGAGCAAGGACAAAAATTCTTTATGGCCAAATATTTTTTGGCGCACAGATGGACTCTCCTGTTCTTCATGACGGTTATAATAATTCAATGCTGCTTAATGTGCACTATGATTTATTGGGTGAGATGTAAATCTGGTAATTATGAAAATAAAAGAGTTGTTAGAAGATTTTTCAATTATCGTCAAGATGCGTCAGTGACTACGCCTTTGATTTGTACAAGCAACATTGATACTGAAACCACAGAATTCCAATATTTCAGTGAATCTTCAAATATAGACAAAAAGATAAAATGCTACAAAGCTTGCCAGAAAGAAAGAAAAAACAATGCTAAAATGGTTATGTCTGATGATATTCTGTCTAAATGTCTGACGAGAAGAGATTGGAATAGTAAACCTGCTAAATCGGAAGCTATACCAGAAACAACTAATGCCGAAGATAATAAAAGAAACACAGAAACTTTAAACGGTGCAAATTATCAATCCAATTTAAGCAATCAGTCAAGGAAAGCTAGTAATGTGAAAGTTAACTTTGAAAATGAGAATCAAAAGCCGAAAAAAGAGAAGAAATCTAGTAAAATAGTTAATAGTATAGTTAAGAAAATTGATAGCAGATATAGGACGAATTACAATGCTAATAATATGGAAGATGAACTGTCTGAAAAGGAGATAAAATGTCATAGTTACGATAATAATGATAATTTTACTGGATTCAAACCGAGCGCAAATAGTAAGAAAATAGGTTTCCTGAAAGAAAAATGTAAGAAAGGTACGATTTCAGTGTCAACAGAGAAAGGGGCTCAAGCATCTTTTTCTAATGATTCCATAGACGATTTCCTATCTGAGAAAGGATTAATATTTTTAGCTGGCGAAGATTTTTCCAAATATTCATTTGCAAGTCGTTCAGACGACGCAAATCCCTCGTCATTATCCTCCGAAGTGTCTTCAAAGACGTCTAAAAACAATGTGGTTAAAAATGTGCTCTCTCTATTGCATAGGAAATCAAAGCATGGTCCTTCGTCAGACCCTGGGACTAAGAAAGATAGTAATTTAGACGTGGAATTAATCCATATGTCCCATGCGTCTGTATATTCGTCGAACAATGGTTCAGACTATATGAAGAGTTTAAAGATAACCAAAGATTCGCGAAGTTCTTTGTAAACTAGTTTATTTTGTAACCTTATTGTAGTTTAATTTGGAATAAAGGTGTATCTTGTTAGATCATTTTATTTCTTTTTTCCACTAAGTTTTCTCAAAAAGTTATAACAGATAGGTCAGCGCAGTATGTATTCTTCTTCCATTCTTCCTTGTCATTCGTCATCGTATCATCCACCCCCTTTTCAGTCATGTCATACTTCACACAATCCATCTATCTCCATTTTCGGCCGTCCTCTGTCCCTCCCTCTGCCCATTTCCATTCATAACCATTATTACTCTTTTCGTTACATGTTCATCCTCTCTTATTCTTTCTGATTAACTAATATAGAAAATAATGAAGAAAAAAACGATGACATTATTAACAAAATACCTACCTTTAATATTTTTTTGGCCAAGCGTTAAGTAGCATATCTTCTATACTATTTGAAAGAAATAACTTCTATAGACAACGACAAGGCATAAAGGTAAACCGAAAACTCGAAACGCTTGCGCGATTTAATTTAGCACAGCGCCAACTATTGGTTCGTTTCTGAATTACGGTCCCGAAGCGAAGTGAGGGCGTAGATAGAAAATAATGAAGAAAAAAACTATAACATTATTAACAAAATACCTACCTTTAATATTTTTTTGGTCAAGAGTTAGCTTAAAGGATATACAAAAACATCGAACTTCATGGTAAGAAGAAGCATTGTTAGATTAGGTAGATGGTGACATTGACATCGGTGGCATTAACAAGGTGGCGTTAGCATTGGTGGCATTAGCAAGGTGGCCTTGGTGGTATTGGTATTGGCATCGGTGGCATTAGCAAGGTGGCCTTGGTGGTATTGGTATTGGCATCGGTGGCATTGGCACTGACATTGGTAGCATTGCTATATGTGGAATTAGCATTGGTGGCATTAGCAAGGTGGCCTTGGTGGCATTGGAATTGGCATCGGTGGCATTGGCGCTGCGATTGGTGGCATTGGCACTGGTATTGGTGGCATTGCTATATGTGGGATTAGCATTGGTGGCATTATGCTATATGTGGGATTAGCATTGGTGGCTTTAGCAAGGTGGCCTTGGTGGCATTGGAATTGGCATCGGTGGCATTGGCGCTGCGATTGGTGGCATTGGCGCTGGTATTGGTGGCATTGCTATATGTGGGATTAGCATTGGTGGCATTATGCTATATGTGGGATTAGCATTGGTGGCATTAGCAAGGTGGCCTTGGTGGTATTGGTGGCATTGGAACTGGCATCGGTGGCATTGGCGCTGGCATTGGTGGCATTGGCACTGGCATTGGTGGCATTGCTATATGTGGGATTAGCATTGGTGGCATTGGTATCGGCATGGGTACTGGCATTGGTATCGGCATCGGTACTGGCATCGGTACTGGTATTGGTAGCATTGGTATCATGTATACTGGCAGACAGGTGGTAGTTGGCTGTGTAGACGGAGTCTTTATAGGTTGACGTTGAGTCTGTGAAAGGAAAAAAAATACCTACTTATTATAAAGGCTTGAGTACCTATGCGTATTTTTTTTAAATTAATTATTTGATAGGTGGCAGACGAGCAGACGGATCACCAACGGATCCCCGAATGGCGGGCAAGACGCTCCCGCCTCACTGTGAATTTTGGATCACCAGTAGCCTTACCATGAGTTTGAAATACTATCCTCGCTATCGAAAACTATCGCTTTGTCTCTTTCATTGTGATGCATTTAAAAGAGACAGAGCAAAGTTTACGTTATGTCAGTTTTCGATGTCAACTCATGGTAGCGCTACTGATGGGGACTACGGTGCGGCGACCTCCTCGTGTGGCCTCCCCGGTAGTATTTTCTTTCTGTTTGGAACTGCTACCGGAGGGGTCCTGGTGTCCCTGGGCAACGGCGGGTAGCAATTGGCTTATCGCCATATTGCTACCCGACGGCTGACAGCTGCACGTTGAGGCCCAGCTCTGTCTGGGCCGGGGCCCTGTCCGGCGCCCTGTGAGGATCTCCTCCACTTTGGGCGCACCTTGACGTGGGCCCCACCGAGTGGGGCGCCTTCGGGCGCCACCCCCCACATCTTTTGTGGGGGTCTTCAGTTGCTGGTCTGCGCTGCGTCCCACAGCCAGTGGGATGCGGCAAAGGCCGGCTAACCCCACCTCTCCGCCCAGCGACCGACTGTGCAATCCAGCGTAGCCGGCCGTGGGGCTGTCTGGTGGGGCAGTTTTTTGGAAGCCTGCAGGCACTCTCCCCCACCTTGCCCTGCAGCCAGCAGGGTGTGGGTCTGTGGAGAGTTCTGCAGGAGCCCATGCCCGCGACGCCCGTATCGCAATCCAGCGATGCGGGCGCCGCCCGGTTGGGGCTTTGTCGGAGGGCAGTGGGAGCTGCTCTGGGGGCTTTAAGCCCCGGGGGTCGGAAAGAGGCCGTACTGGCGTGCCTTGCTGTCCATGGGTGGGTCTGCGGTGATGAGGTTCGTCCTATTTCCCGCTTTCCCACCCCGAGCCTGGATTTGCCGGGAAAAGTCGCAGAGTGTTTAGTGGGTATGCCCTTGAACGGCCTCTGATTAGCAGAGGCCCAATCCAGGGGAGAGCCCCACACTACCTGGTCGTCTCCCAGCGGCCGGGTGTGCATAAGGCGGCATTCACTCTGCGTGAACAAAAAAAAAAAAAAAATGGTAGCGCTACTGATCAACATTTTGTCCTATGACAAAAATAAACTTTTTATACAAAGTAGGTCACGTGACTTCAAAGTCGTAGAACAAATAGAGCAGTATAAGCACAAAATACAATATATTGACACAGAAGGCTGACTGCCCACTAAGAGCTAAAAATATGTCATGTACTCACTCATGCGCACTAACAGGCAAAAACGTCTTTTCGACCACATTAATCCTAACTTATGACAAAAGATTGTCAAACTGTTGAGGGCTATGGTAGAGGCCGCGCGCTTATGTACGTACAGCCACACATCAAAGTATACAAAACTGTCAAATTTCTGTAATCGACTCTCATCTTACTGTACACATTAGGTTGAATATCAATTGAGGAAATTTGACAGATTGTGGTAACCTGATGTGTGGCTGACTGTACTCATGCCGGGCAACAACCCTAGCATATGTCAACGAACTCTTCTAAATTCAAAATCAGGTCAAAGTCTAACTTCTGTGTGTAATTATTTTGTGGTATAAGGTTAACCATACCTTTCCTCTTAACCCTACGGTACTGTAACTCACTTTACGAAACACATCGCAGGCGCTGCTTAACGCTGATTTTGTGTTGTATTGGTAAGTGGTTATCACCACCGATCCCAGTAAGACACAGGTCCCTCCACCAGCCCATGGTCCTTCCTACCGTCTCGGCATACGGACCGAATCTTGGGAGACGCTCACCAGGTACTTGCTAAGGGCTCTTTCCCCGGTGCGTTTCATCAATCGAATTCCTTCCTAATGTCTAAAGCCTTACCGATCCCATTAGCCTAGTTTGGGTATAGGGCGACTATGCTACCGTCTTTCTTTTATACCCCCACCCCCCCCCCCCTCTCAAGCAAGCCCAAGATAATTTGCCACCCCCTTAAAAGTGCCGCGCGGGGCGGAGCGCCCCAATACGCAACTTCTATGCTACGCTACAAACCGGTCCGCCCCCCACCCACTTTTAGCTACGCCACTCTTTTTAAACTAGGTACCTATTCTGCTTTGACTGGCTCGATCCCCGATGGCACATTTATTAGTAACCCTGCCTCATGCTTGAGGTTTGTGGGTCCGATTCCCTTTCTGAATAAACATTCATGTAATGAAAAGGAACTTGTTTTATTTTTTATGTGGTAGGTAGCAGGCGAGCAGGCGCATCACCTGATGGTAAGCATAGATATTTTTAGCATCTATAAAAATTTTCTACATCTGATTCCTTACTTGCGCCTCTGTATTTTTCAAATCTATATGCATACCTGCCATTCGTTGGGCGTTGATGGAAAATATTATCGTGAGGAAACCTGCACGTTTCTATAGTTTCTGATAGTGTAACCATGATTCAGTTTTTTTTTATGTGATAGGTAGCAGACCAGCAGGCGTATCACCTGATGGTAAGCAATTGCCGCCGCTCATGGACACTTGCAACACCAGTGGAGTTACACGTGCGCTGCCAACCTTTTATCCCCTTCCCCCCGGGTGGGCCTCCGGTACCCTCACTCACTCGGCGAAACACAACACAGGGGCTGCTTCAGTTGGTCTGGTTCCCCTGTTAAAGGGTTGCGAAGGTCAGACGTGCGTCGCTTCATTGTAATTACCAGACTCCCCAAATCCAAATCATGGTCTAAGCATACTTAAGGCTCCAAAAGCGACAGTTTTGGATGCAACCGGGAATGTCGATTAAGGATTTTATTATTAGTAAATTTTTCTTTACCCTTATATGTTTGAAATGTATATTTCCTCTCAACTTGAACTTCGATATTGGGGCTCTGGTTAAACATAAGCACTGAAAAGAAAACATATTTATGTAGGTATCTTGTTAGGGTATATTTTAAGTAATTTACTTTTTTTAAACTATGGTTTAAGATTGGTAGCACAACAGTTAATCACAGCATAGCAGTAGCGTAGCGTTGGATATCGGCCGCCCGGGGCGGAAGACTACTATGCTACCCTCTTTTCTGCCCCAAAGGAAAAAATAGGAGATCGCCCACTAAGCTACGCTACTGCTTCATAACCCGCTTAAAATATAAAAAATAGGGTATTTTTTAAATAAAGGGTTACCTCTGAGATAGTGGGAAAAAAATGCGAAGTTGTCTCCGAAGTAACCCTGTATAGTAAATAAATAAATTTACTAGATTTATAATTACTTACACCAGGCTGAAAATTTTATTTACGAAAGTAAGTCTCTGTTTTATAATATAAATCAACTTCTTAAGCCTAGTGGTTAGTTTCGTTAGCGGGACATTCCGCGTTCGATTCCTGATCGGGCCTAATTGGTTTGGGCTCGAGTTGAGAGAGGGCCGTCTCTCTTCGTCATGAGATAATACTAATAGCACAGGATAGAATATGCATTAGTTTGAGCCCAAATTATTAGTATGTATATTTTATCACAATTATTAAAGACAAAATTATAACAAAAAATATTGATAATACTTACTTTCTATTAGAAAAAGAAAAAAAATGTAAATAAATCAGAAGCTCATTATGAAATAACGTGTTAAAAAGTAAATACGTGTAAGCAAAAAAAAAAAGTTTTTCTCAAGTAAATAAAAAAAGTACTAATTCCATTAATAATACTTACAGTTGGTGGCTAAAAAGTAAAATTTAAATTAATTTACAATTATTTCCACTCATTTTTGATTTTGCTAATTAAAATCACTGTATGTTTACTTACCAATGTCTGAAATATAAAATGCAATATATAAATATAAAATTCAAAAAACATTACGACAATAATTTAATAAATTAGCTAAGTATAAACTCCACGCAAAAAAATTATTTTTATTTATTTATTGAAAAAAAGGACTCACTCGGTACTGGAAATTAAAATATAAAATCAGTTTTTTGTGAATACCCATTTAAATTGACTTATCCAAGTTAATTGTATTCCGATAGTTTATGTTCAAATTAAAAGCTCATTTTAAAAATGTTTTTGTATAAATCTGTTTATCAAAAATCAAGCCACTATAATAAAAATATCCAATATTACCTACCGTTTTCTGATTGAAGCATGAAAAGAAAATAGAACAATATTAAATTTAATATAAATAAAATGAAAAAAAAAAAAAATATTTGAGATGGTGTTGGAAGTCATCTATGACTTGAAAGGTGAAACTTGGGTGCTGAATTCAAAATGTTAATTATAATATAATAATACTAAAACTTACCCATCTCTAAAAAAAATCGAATGTGAATTTTAGAATAATTTCATTTTAAATAATATATTATATTTAAAAAAATATACAAATATTCAATGTTTTTGTGTATAACATTACCTCAGTCTGGAAAAATAATAAAAGACAATAAAATTCACAAATTAATATTTTATTATATTAGAAATTATATTTTGTTAATTTCCAATTTCGATGTTTGTTATTTTATTGAGTTTTTTTTCTTAAACCAAACACGTTTTGAATATGGTACAAAAATAATTAGGTGCAATACTCTTACCCACACTTCCTAAAAATATAAGTAAGTACGCTTAGAAATTACTATAAAGAGTATAAAACAAAATAATTAAGTATTATTAAATAATGAAAACATTACATACCACTGCCTGTTTTAGAAATAGTAAGAATGATTTTATTTTTTATTTTGATTATTATAAGACATTAATTTACTGACAAAAAACAGATACTTTTAACGTTAGATTTTTTTATTAAATTATAATTTACGACTTGATATTGAGACAAAACGTAGTTTAGAAATATAGCTTGACTGTGTATATTAAAAGGTTCCTAATAAAATTACTAATAACTTTATAATAAATACTTACTACGCCATTCTGGAAATGTATAAAATATATTGAAATCGTTCAAGTCATTATCAATGAAATTAAATTGATTAAAGTAGACCATCAATATAAAATACTTATTTCAAATTAAAAATGTGAAGTAAGCATATTACTTACCGCCAGCTAAAATATAACAATATTATTTTATTAGATTATTAGAGGTTGAACTTTTATACATATAAAAATACTAAAAAAAGCAAAAATAAATTCAGTATGAAAGTTCTTAATGAAAAGTCATGGAACACATAATATTTAAGTATATTTTTTTCAAAAGGGTGTAGAAACAAAATTGGTCATCAAGCGAAGTGAGAGCGGGCCGTTAGTGTTATTTATTATAAAATAGAAAAGGTAATAATTACCGTGAACTGTAGGTAGACAGAATAAGTGGATTAATATTTTATTATATTTGAGGAGAATAGTTTATTTTCAAATTACTGAAAATGTAACTACCCTAAAAATTACAATACATTTACTATAACTTATTTGAAATACAAAATACTTAATAAAACTTGTGGAACAGTAAAATACTTACATTAAGCTGTTAAGTTTGTTAAAATAAATTATATTATTAATAATTTTCTTTTATTTAATGTTATATTATATGTATTTTACTAATTAGTTTAATTCTTAAAAAAGACTTACTATATCCTGAAACATAAAATAATAAATCAGTGTGAAAGGATTAAATTTCATGGATGGTGTATCTAAAATTTATGAATATAATCTATTATGTTGTTTTATTTATTAAAAATAAATGAAAACTTACGACTGTCTGTATTAAAAAATGTAAAGATTAGTTTGATTTTTCAATGTTTAACAATATTTATTTAAGAACTTATTTATAGTTAGGGACTAGTCGAAAGATAATATTATTATATTATTTTATTAATAACCCTAAAATATTTATATTAAATCTACCACAACTTACCTTCATCTGAAAGACACAGTTTCATTATTATGTAAGTCTATTATTATAATTTTATGTACACGTCGTCACACTAATAGTTATAAAGGTGAGAGTTTGTAGGTCCTTACTAATCTTCCAACAAATTTTATACTAGAACAAAAATTAAAAATAGGTTTGCTAAAAAAATCCTGGACAGACTATTTTAAATTAATTTTTAAAAATAATATTTAACTAAATTTAATATTAATAAAATTTTCATTCTTACTTAAAGTATAAAACGTATAGAATGTGCCGCCAATTTTTTTATTATCATTTCAAGTGAAGGTAACTGCCATCGACATACCTGTTTATACCTGACAACCGAGTACTCTGTCCAGGTAAATAATAGACAATCCAATGGCGGCACATTCTATACGTTTTATACTTTAAGTAAGAATGAAAATTTTATTAAATATTAAATTAAGTAAAATATTATTTTTTAAAAATTAATTAAAAATAGTCTGTCCAGGATTTTTTTAGCAAACCTATTTTAATACATTTCTAGTATATAAAATTTGTCATAAAGGATATTTCATTCAATTATCAGCCCGGTGAAGGTCGATGTAAGTTCGGATCTTCTACTAATAAAACTTAGTATGGAGTTAGCTGACACTCTGAATTAACATAATAAAGGGAAAATGTATTATTTGTAATTGAAAATAATTAAAAGTAAATTGTTTTGCTTTTCAATATGTGACTAGTCATTACTTTTACAGTTAAGAAACTATTTATTTTCCCTTACAATTCGCGGGCGACACAGCGGGGCACTTTGTTGTTTAGATATTGTATAATTATGAATTTTAAAAAGGAATATTATCAGGAATAAAAAATAAATTATAAGCTCACCGCTTCCTGAAATTAACCAAAATATAATCAGTTCATCAGGTTTGTTTCCAAAATAATTCAAACTCACTTCTAAACCTCATTTACGAGAGGTAATATACACAAAGATAACTAAAATATTAGTAAGTAATATTGAAGAATGAACTTACACCCTGCACGTCTGAAAAACAAATTAAATGTTCATTATTTACGATTTTTTAAAATAAGTATGATTTAATTTTTTTTTTAAAGTTGTTTTAATTTAAAATCTAATACTTACTGTATTTCCATACAGCGACGAAAAACATGAAACAAATAAAATAACAAAACTTAATTGATTTTTAAAATGATATGTTCAGGTAATGAAACGAACTTAACCTTAGTATTACTTATAAATATGAAAATTTAATATTCAGTAAAACTTAATAAAATGATGCACACACTTAAAACTTTATAAACTATTCTACAATTAATAAATATTATTATAATAGCTTACATAGCGATTCTGAAAGAAATGAAAAAAATATTATTTAAGAAACTTTTCTTTCTGGACAAATGTAATAGAATATGAATACATTAAATATTTTATCCCACCGTAAACTGAAAAAGAAAAAAAAAGGTATGAACAAGCGTCATAAATAAGCCTAATCCCATCATAGCAGTGATATTTTGATACGATGGAGGCCTTTGCCCTGCAGTGGGACAGTATTATAGGCTGATATATTACATTACTTACATTAGGTAGGTATGAACTAACTAATGTAACATACTGTACATGAAGTATTTTCAATGATAAGAAATATTTTTTTTATGGACCTGTCTATTATTAATACTTGTTTTTTTTAAATTTAATCAATAATTTGATTTCCTTAACTTACCACATTCTGTAAATCATAAAAAATGTTAGCTATTAAATCTCATCATAGGTTATTTTTACAAATTTTAAAATATGTACATATTTCTTAAACATAAATTTTGTTCGTATGTAGGTATACAGTTTTAATTAAAATGAGGTAAGAATTAAAAAATACCTTAGGCTGAAACAGATTTTAAAATTTCATCAGATTTAATTTAAAAAATAGTCAATTTCAAAATACGAATAAAACATTAACGAACCGTTGTCTGAAAAACAAAAAATAATATATATTAATTTTAGGTAATAAAATATATAAACTTTTGTTATGAACATTATACAAAGTTCTATTTCAATTAATATAATTACTATTATGCATGTTAAAATGTAATATTGGAATCGACTTACTGCATCAGGCTATATAAAGATAAAAAAGTTAAAAAATTAAGAAAATACTAAATAACACAAAATGTTAAATTAAAAGAATTCGATACGCACCTCCATCTTAAATAAAAAAAATATTTAAATTAGTAAAATATCCAACAAATATGTTTTATAGCTTCACAGACCATAAGTATTATTTTTCATTCTAATAGGCCTTCAGAAGAAAAACATGTTTATACAACATTGCATTAAAAAAGTTATCCCAATTCAAAACCAATCCCTATTTTTGCGGCCACTATTTTTTCATCAAGTATTATATTTATCACAGAATCTCGTCCTTGCGTGTCCGTTTAGTGACTAGTAGTAATATTTTTATAATATTTGTAACAAACTAGCGCGGCGGCCTAAATTTGTCCACCAATTTATGTCAAAAGAAAATAACAATATTCTTAGCTTTATGTACTTACTTTCAGCTAAAATAAAAAGGTATCTATTAAAATTTTTAACGTAATTAGAAAAACACATCAGAAATCATTCAACCCATTTTTATGGGTCTACAATTAAATTAAAAAAAATAAAAACCTCAGTTTTTTCTGCTCCTTTCTAGAACATGAAAAAAAAAATTATTATAGTAGCGTAATATTAAAAATCTTTCAAGTTTAACGCACCAACACCAACTAACTACTCTCTATCTCAATTTATCTTTATAGTCATTGAATTAAGGAAGCATTTCAAATGTACAGCAAATTAATAAAGGAGAATCGAATAATTCAGCATTGTAAAATATAAAAAGCACGTAAGCAAAATCCATCATTGAAACCTTATCATCTTTGCCTTCTTCCTTTCCATCTTTTTTCTGAAACACGATAAATGCAGTTTATATAATAATAAATCAGTTCGACGTCGTAAGGCCCATAAGCCTTTTAAAAGGCATAAAACAATTGATTTTCCATTATGTCTGCTGTCTGGGCGTTACGACGTTAAGGCCACAAAATTTACATTTTTAAAACAATAATATTTTCGTTTAAATCTAAACCTAACATAAATAATACTTACATCCCCGTCACCCTAAAAATGATGCAAATATTGCATGAAAAATAAAATAAAATATTGACACTGTAATAATTGTTCTGAATCACAAATAACGCAAAGTATACTCACATCCTTTTTTTCATCCTAAAATGTTCCAAAAATATAAAAAAAAAGTTTAGGTAATATATCACAAATTAAATAATTAATAAATTCATTGAATATACCTACCCCACCAGCCTGAAAATAATTAAGTATTTAAATCAATATGTGAAGAACAAATTCAATTTATTATATACAAGGATCTACCCATGTTTTTGAGAAAAGGTTTAATTTTTCACCGTTTCTAAAAAACTGTTCACAATTGTTTAGATTAATTATATAAACATCGGTATTTAACCATATTATATTCATACTACATAATAAAAAAATATCACACTTTTCTACTTATTTAGTACGACACTTTTTCACTTACTGGTGGTGGTGCCCCATCCTGTATAAGTAATTTAAAATAAATTATTATTATGTAAGTTTCATTTAAATGCTTCCTTAACCAAGAAAAAATACAATAATTAAAAAAAAAATGTAATGTAATGTAACTTTTTATTTCTTTTGCGCATTTTTTCTTCAGGCATAATGATATCGTTTTCACTTTGATGCAACTGAAAATCACATTTTAAGATTGGAAAGATAATTTAAAGCAACTTTATTATGACAGAGAGAACGAGTCAGAGAGCATTTGATAATACAGATTTAATTCAAATCGATTTAAGACTTTGTTGTTAAAAAAAATAAGCAAAAAAAAAAACCTAATTTCATTCCAATGTACTTTATACCACAAGAAATTAATAGCTGTAGGCTGTAGGTAATTTTATTTGAAAATACCGTGCCTATCTACTATGGATTTTTTTTACGTACCTACCTACCTAATTTAATTATTTAGGTAACATAAACATTTTTTTAACATCGTAGTCAAGGGAAGAATTTGTATTAAAGAAACAAAAAGATAATAAGATTTTGTATTACTTAAATGATTTACATTACCTATACAATTATATTACATTCGAAAACTTACTGCTGGTTTTTTGTCCTAAAAAAATCAAAATGATTATTGCAACTTCTAAGAAAATAAAACGAAACAAAACTTCATAACCCTTCCTTAATTCATGAGAAAATAAATTTAATTGTAATTAACAGATTAAAAATGTCTCTGAAGTAGCCAGGGGGCTACGCCTATTTATACTCTGATTCATAATCATGTAAAGTAAACTGACAGATGTCAATGTGTCATCCCCATACATTATCACTCAATTTGACACATGCAAAATGTCAAAATGCATAGAAACTTGTCATTTTCATCTGTCAGTTTACTTTACATGATTATGAATCAGAGTATAGCTCCCCCCTCTAAGCGTAGCTTTCTGGAAGATAGTGATTCCAGAAAGTAATGTATGGGTGGAGCTTACCACGGCGTAAAAGTCGTGTGATTGTAAAATGGTGGACGAGGTATAAAATTCACACTACACCTCATGTGACTCCGTACTAAGTAGCTTGAGCACTTGTGTTACAGATATCAGACAGAAAAAACACAAATATACCAAGTTATTCGCGAAAAAAAAATTCAAGTTTTCGTACAAAATCGGTCACGTGACTGGTCATTTTGTATGGGGAGTCGAAAAACTTTTCAGCGAATTTCGAAAAGTTGTAGAAGAAATGTTGTTCATGATGGTTAGTAGAAAGGGTGGTTTGAAGGATTCCGGTGTTTAAAAAATAACCATATAACAACCATGATATTTAATAGCTTCTCTGAGCATGCCCCACAGAGAAAGACTTACTTAGAGAGTAGGTATAATGACGTTGAAATACTTACTCCTTCTGGCGGGGGATCACCGGCGGGCTACGTAAAGATTTTTTAAATTAGTTACGTTATGCTTAATTAGGTACTTATAATACGTCATCATCATCAGCCTGTTGTAGTCCACTGCTGGATAGGCCTCTCCAAATGCTTGCCACTTTGATCGATCTTCGGCTACTCGCATCCAGCTCCAGCCAGCCCTCTTGCGCAGATCATCACTCCATCTGGCCTGAGGTCGTCCTACACTACGTTTACTAAGACGCGGTCTCCACTCCAGGGTTATAATACCCAAAGATACTATTCCACGAGGACGAAATCGCGGGCGACAGCTAGTTAAATATTATAATTATGAGTTTAAAGGATTGCAGGAGGCCGCAGCCGTGGCAGTCCCACCAGGTGAACCGACGATCTAGTGAAGGTCGCGGGAGTCCCTTGGATGCGGGTGGCACAGGACCGATCTGTGTGGAGAACGTTGGGGGAGGCCTATGTCCAGCAGTGGACGTCTATTGGCTGAAATGATGATGATGATGAATTTAAGATATTATTATGTGTGTATACTTCTTACCTTTTCATCATCTGGCTGTAATTATGAAATCTGAATTAGATATTAGGAATAGAGTTTAATTGGTATAACAACAGTCAATTAGAATTGTGTCTATACAGAATGTACCTATCTGTAAGGATTTACCTACATCCCATCATCTTTATCCAAAAACAGAATCTATACCTATACTCTGATTCATAATCATGTAAATTTAAACTGACAGATGAAAATGACAAGTTTCTATGCATTTTGACATTTTGCATGTGTCAAATTGAGTGATAACGTATGCAAAATGTATGGGGATGGCACATTGACATCTGTCAGTTTACTTTACATGATTATGAATCAGAGTATAGTTCTATAAAACGACTAAAATTCAACGGTGGATTATTTTGTTATGAAAATACTCCCAAGAAAGAGTATCCCTCTTTTTTGTATCCACTAAAAGATATTCTCCCCCCAGCAGGACATAAGTTACCGTGGCAAACGTGGAAGTCCCTAACCAGGCTGCGCACTCGGGTCGGAGTAGGGATAACCAATACCGTCTTTGCTATAAGGGCACACGGGGCCCGTGCCCAGGGCCCCCATTATCAAGGGGGCCCCGAAGGACCTACAATTTACGTCACACATTTATTCTCAAAAAAAAAATATCGAATAGGTACGGTGGCCTGCTGCACATCAGGTTACTACAATCTGTCAAATTTCTTCAATCGAACCTCACTTTTATGTCAAACGTGTTTGGTTCAATATTAACTGAGGAAATTTGACAGATTGTAGTAACTTGATGTGCTGGCCACTGTACATTACTTTTTTTCACTTTCCAAAAGGGCCTCCAATTTTTGTGTGCCTAAGGGCCCCGGCCTAGTTTAAGACGGCCCTGGGGATAACCCGAGTAAATGGGGATTCGCGGACGCATCAAGCAATGTTAGCGAGTGCGGCGCCGCCCCCCAAACCATGGCCCATCTCCTGGCATGCCCTTTATGCCCAGACAACTGCACATACGGTGGACTCCTGCAGCCTACCGATAGCGTAGTCGTTGTGACGGAGTATTGGGCTGGGAACATTTAATGATGAAAATGGGTACTTTATCTTAGGTACTTACCACAGGATTCATTTTGACATACGACCACGTTAGAACAAATGCGTAAATCCATATTACTTTTGTCGATTTTCTAAAACTGTAAAAAATACCATATTATAATTCAGTGATATGTACCTACAATGTCTAAACTAAACTAAACTCATCAATACGTACGTACCTACAGCCACACATAAAAGTAGAGGTACCTATACAAAACTGTCAAATTTGTTCAATCAACTCTAATCTTACTGTCAAATACATTTGGTTGAATATCAATTGAGAAAATTTGACAGATTCTGGTTACCTGATGTGTGGCCGACTGTACATACTTATAATTAAATAAAAAACATAGATATTAGCTACGCATCTCTGATCTCGCTCATCTTCATTGTCGGCGGTGATAACTTACCATCAGGTCACCCTCTTGCTCGTTTGTCACGATTAGTACCACGATTAGTTTTCTTTTATGTGATAGGTAGCAAACGAGCAGGCGGATCACCTGATGGTAAGCAATTGCCGGCGCCCATGGACACTTGCAACACCAGTGGAGTTACACGTGCGCTGCCAACCTTTAATCCCCTTCCCTCCCCGGGTGGGCCTCCGGTACCCTCACTCACTCGGCGAAACACCGCACAGGGGCTGCTTCACGCCGCTTTTCCGTGAGGCAGGGGTATCACTCCGGTCAAGCCGGCCCATTCATGCCGAAGCGTGGCTTCCCACAAATAACCTTAAAAAAATACTTACCTTAAGTTGAAAATATTCATTTTCTGTTTGATAACTGAATTTTCTTTACATTAACTCAACTTTGGCAATTTCCTATGCTTATCGGAAAATCTATAAACGGTAAAGTTATAAAATCAACATTGCTAAAATAATACAAAAAGGTGTAAAACAATGTTTCATACTTTTATGTTACGTTTTATGGCCGAAGCAAAAACATAACTGTTGAAATTTGCATCAAAAATATCAACTTTTCATACAAAGTCGATCACGTGACTTGATCTTTTTGTATGGAGAGTCGAAAAATCTTCCGGAGAATTTCCATAAGTCATTAAACAAAAAAATTTTATGCTAATTCTTAAAACTCATAGAACAAGTCAGAGTGGTCGGTAGAGCACGTGCTTAAGGCGATGTATACAGGGTGTAACATTTAGGTACATCCCTTTAACCACGTGTTCTACCAACCATTCTAAACAACATTTGTTCTATGACTTTTGAAAATTCGCATAAAAAATTTTCATCTTTCCATACAAAGTCGGTCACGTGACTTGGTTATTTTGTATGGGGAGTCGAAAAATTTTTAAGTTGTTGAACAAATATTGCTTAGAATGGTTGATACAACACGTGGTTTAAGGGATGTAAATGTTCACAGATACACCCTGTATGTTCACAATATAAGATAAACTAAATGAAAGAATTTCTAAGCGATAAACTATAAATACCTATTTATCCACTTTAACTACCTACACTTGCACTTAGTACTTATACACTACATACTTATTTACCAATAATCAATATATTATTATCTATTCAATCTCTAATTTAATAACTATTTATTTATAATAAGATAAAACTGTAATAATAGTATTGTAATAAATATATATGTTAGTCATAATTTTAAATAATAAGATAAGAGCTCTCTCTCATATTGTAGTGCCCTTGCAGGGTCTATAGTGGTTGCTATTATGTTAAGATTCTACCACCTACTGTATACACTATGGATGCAATAAAGATATTGAGTATTGAACTAAAAAATAAATAGATATAAACCTACCATTGGAAAGTTGATTCTGACGAGAAGATCCGCCAAGAAGCCAGTTACTCTTTTTAATCGCCAAAAATTTTACTACAAGGTTTTTGTCTTCCTACAGTCCATCCAATCATAACACATTAAGGGGCTATACGAATGAAACTAGCGTGGCCAACCTATTTCACTGATTGTGGCAAAAATGAAAGCAAAACATTACGGACTTAGATAAAAGTAAATTGAATTTTTCAAGATGCAATACGATATAGGTATAAAACATGCGAAAAGTAACAACAATTTCAATTATTGCTAAAAGTGGCCGTTTTTAGCAATAACTAACATTATTGTTACATGTCGCGTGTTAAAAATATTGTATTGAATCTTGAAAAATCCAATTTACTTGGATCAAAGCCTGTAATGTTTTATTTTCTTCAAAAATATCATATTTTCGCCACAATCTGTGTAAATAGGTTGGCGGCGCTAGTTTCATTCGTATAGCCCCTTAAGTTGAATACAATTTAGGGACAGGCTGTGGTAATCTGATGTGTGGCTATCTTTAGTAAAGATACATACATATAGTCTGCGGCATGAAACATTAGCGTTGACCTTGAGTGCACAGAAACCAATTTTAGTAGAAAGTCTTCTTTTTTACAAGTGCGCAAACTAACGGTCATCGCTATTCTTTCATGCCGCCAGCTATAACTGTGATTAAAAATGAAAACCAATGTTAGAAAATATAAATACATATAATTGGAAAGAAACATCATACAAGTACTATGTACATATTTATAATTTGTGTCAGTGGATCATTTCGCCTCGTCTGTTTTTTCCTGGTACGTAATGGCTCCCTTCTCGATTAGATCAGGAATTTCGACGGCCAGCCAGGGTCCCAGCTGTAGAGAGAAAAAGAAGTTTATTAGAAATCGTTGGCAGACGAGCAGACGGATCACCTGAGGGCAAGCGATTGCTGCCGCCTAAAGACATAAGCAACACATGCTGAGTCAAGGCTTAGGGGGTAACACGGACATAAAATATCTCATCCGGAACTAGCTTCCTTTACAATTTGAAGTAGTTAATTCGGCCAAACATAGATTTTTGGAGGAATTACTTAAATATGACAAAATTTGTATTTTTTTTATTTTCTTTTGATATCTAAAAAACAAAACTGAAAATAAAATATTTGGAAGGAAGTTGGCTGGTTTAAGTGAAGACCGGCCGACATCACCCTACGCACGCGAAACGGGCACAACTGAAGCAATTGCGGAAAAGCCCGTACAGAAGAAAAAGAAGTAACTCCTAGCGTACGAAGTCGCGCGCGGCCTCTAGTAATTTTATTAAATACAAATACTTCATATAACCGGGACTAAACGCGACGAAATTTAAAGTACATTCTAGCACTTACTGCTTGACGTTTCGACTGTGTTACAACAGCCGTGGTCACAAGCGAACTGGAGGCGCACGGCGTCGTCTGCTACGCCCGGCTTGTGCATCTTCGGATACCCTCTCATTTTCGATATTTGCATGTCACTAAATAAACTGTTAGTGAAGTCACTCCGACACACTGCACTAACGGTATCCGGGTTGGTTGTGATTTGTATTGGAAAATTGCGAGGTTTACATTTTCCGCGTCGTCGCGCGTGCGTCGCGTTTAGTCCCGATTATATGAAGTATTTGTATAATGCAACGCGAAAAATTCTTATTGTTTCCATCACTTACCCCTAAAGCCATAGCATGGGCAATGCCAAACTTGGGCACGTTCCTCGCCCAGAGTGGCTTGAAGTGGTCCGTCAGACAGATCTTGCCCCCTCGGTACATCTTGGCTGTCTTCCCATCCAGTCCTGGCAGGGCTAACTCAGGTGCTGTAGTTGGGTATGTTATGGGTATCTGTGGAAATGGATAATGGGGCACTTGTATAATGTTTTATTCGTGTTGTATATGTTACCGGAAAATAAGAAATCTCGTAGTTTTCATTTACTACGCGTCGAATCACAGCTCGTATATAAAAGTAAAACTTTTATTACAGATTTTTAGTACATTACCAACTTGCTACTTTAATCCAACCATTTTATATTGAATCTACTGATTGTCCAAAAAATTAAAAAGGTAAATCGTTTTCACTCATAGAACATTTGATGGACAACGAACATTGATTACTTTTTTATGTTTTGGGAAAATTAGAGAAATCAGACTATTACGAACAATGATTAACAGTACGAGATATAACAACCCAGTACGTAAAAATTGCAATCAAATGTTTACTTTTATTTTCGAAGCCGTGTATATTAGCGCGTTTAGATGACAACTAACAGATGTGCATTTTTTGACGAGTATATTTGTTTGTGTGATACGAGGGTAGTAATTTACTTGCTAATCTTGTGGTCAGAATAATAAATAGATAGATATTTTTTATTGCACAGAAATAGAATACATGAGTGAAACAACAGCTACAGACAGTACAACAAGGCGGTCTTATCGCTTGTAGCGATTTCTTCCAGACAACCTTTAGGTAGAGGAGAAAAAGCAGCGTGTTGGCAATGGGGGTAAGGCAGTGCAAAGAGATTGCTGAATGAAAATAAGAAGTACAGATACTTATAATTATACATGACATACTTAAATAATAATAAGACGAGAATAATGTTAGTTAAGTGATGGTAGATAAATATTATTTGCTATGATTCAGACATGTTTGTGCTCCCTAGCTCAATATACGAGATTTACTAAAATCTGTGTTTGATTTGGACATAATAGTTTGCAAATACAAATAAAAGTAAAGTCATAGTCATAGTCATATTATTTATTGCATCATATTGTAGTTACATAAGAGTATCAGTCTATAGACTGTCCCACTGCAGGGCAAAGGCCTCCCCTAAAAGCCTTCATTACACTCTCTTTGAAGCAATGGTTTACAAATGAACCTCATTTATTGAATGTAAATAATACTTACATCAAACTCCAAATCAAATTCGTACTTCAGCAAGTTGTGAACGAACCAGCACTTGCCAAACCACTTTGTGCCCGTCTTGTCGGACTCCAGCCGGAACCAGTCATTGTCGGCAGCTTTGTTGTTCTGGACATACTGAAAGTTAGAAATAAAAAATATGTAGTACATGAATAGTTCATTGTTGTGTGTCTTAGGTAAACGTAATGTAGGATGCCCTCAGGCCATATGGAGTGATGATCTGTGTAGGATGGCTGGCAAAAGCAGGATGTGCGTGGCGAGGAATCAAGTGATGAATAGAGGAGAGGCCTAGATATAGCAATAGACGATATGTATAGTTGGATCGTAGAATTAAAATGTACACAAAGAAAAATGACATTCGGTAGACGCTACCAAAAACGGAATGTGTGCCTAAAATAGGTAGTACAATTACTTGGATTATTTGTCACAATCACTTCACATCAAAATCAATCCTGATGTTGTTCCTATGGTCTTAAATTAATTATAATATAATTATTTTTACTATAAAAGGGTTTCCTATTATTTTCCCAAATAAGTTTGCTAATTTAAGGCCATATTGATAAATAGGTTAACACTGGTACATTATCATGACTGTCTCCTTTTTACATAGGCAAGAAATACTACGGAAAAATATTGATTGAACTGGAATACTAATAGTTAACGATTACAAAGGAACATTGCACAATAAATCAGTTACAACAGGTTTTACTAAGAGAAAGTAATTTTTTACGACTATACCATTTTCAGGTTTTATACATAAAATTGCATGTTTTTACACTACGTATTTGTTTGGTAATCAATAAAAAAGACTATTGGTGCATTAAAAAGGGTGTTTTAAGCATATTACCTTAATTAAAGCCTGATATTCTTCTTTTAGTCTATTCACCCATAACTCCTTGTCTCTTGGTCCAGCCTTAGTCTGCAGCAGTGGAATACTGCTTAAAGTCTTCCTTGTACTTTCGTCAACCATTTTTATAAAATAAATTCACTTAAATCATACTTTTTCTGAATAAAATTGGAATAATTTGAAACTTTACGTGTTGCGAGATTTGACAACAATGTCAAACTGACGTCCACGTGTCACAACAACAATACAGATTATATAAAAATGTTCGGATACACACTTTTAAAATGAATGAATGATTGGCATGAGTGAGTGAATGATGAGTAAATAATAATTATAAATTTTATATACTTATCATAAACTATCAGAACTTCCAGATGGCTGCCAATTTTACGAATAAGTAGGTATATTATCTTATTTCCATTATACCCCATCAAAAGTTTAGGTAAACAAGTACAGCACTTTTTTTCCTAGTGACCGAGAATCGGACCCAATAACTAATAAAAACTCCTTTCTATGATTCAAAATTTAAATGATGGCGTCAATTAAAATTAAAAACAAAAACAAAAATCTACGAATATGCGTCAAGTGATGTGGCTCGCAAATAAAGTAAAAAATTATAAAAAATACCAAAAAAAACACAAAAAAAACAGGTAAGGTGTCTGTCCTGATTATGTAGAAATAAAATGTATCCAAATAGTTAATGCGGAACCAAAAATTTTCACTGAGGTGGAGGAGGCATAGTAAGAAAGGGAATCCCGGACGCTTTGGATGCAACTAGGAATGCCGGCAAAATAATCATCATTTCAGCCAATAGACGTACACTGCTGGACATAGGCCTCCCCCAAAGTTCTCCACACAGATCGGTCCTGTACCACCCGCATCCAATGGACTCCCTCGACCTTCACCAGATCGTCGGTCCACCTGGTAGGAGGCCTGCCACGGCTGTGGCCTCCTGCGCGTGGCCTCCACTCAAGGACCTTTCCACCCAATGCCACTTCCGCCACGCAATTCTTCGGGCTATGTCCGTGACCTTAGATCTCCTGCGGATCTCATCATTTCTGACACTTTGCCATGTCAGAAATGGCATAATAATGCGCGATGTAATTAAACACAGCGCCATCTATTAGTTCATTTCTGAATTACGGTCCCGAAGCGAAGTGAGGGCGGGCCACTAGTATTTTATAAAAGGCGCCCAGGGTGGACCACACACCCGCATCCACAAACCAACGCTCTCTACCCTACCTAATCCTAATTTCTTTTCGCATCTTTTTTAGATAAACGAAGAAATTTTTTTATTCCAAGCTCACAAAATTAGCAAAACTGACTTGAAAAGTCGTCGTTTCTAGTGTGATGGCAGAAAGGAAGAAGTAAGTAAACTATTACTTAAGGGGCTATACGAATGAAACTAGCGCCGCCAACCTATTTACACTGATTGTGGCGAAAATATCGTATTTTCGCCACAATCAGTGAAAATAGGTTGGCGGCGCTAGTATCATTCGTGTAGCCCCTTAACTCACAAGTTACTTTACTAAACCGTGGCAGAACCATGCTTCGGCATGAATGGGTCGTCTCGACCGGAGTGATACCACGGCTTCACATAAGACCAGCGTGGAGCAGCGCCTGCGCTATGTTGCGTCGAGTGAGTGAGGGTGCCGGAGACCCAATTAGGGGGAAAGGGGGTTAAAGGTTGGCAGCGCACTTGTGACTCTACTGGCGTTGCAGGTGTCTATGCGCGGCGACAATCGCTTACCATCAGATGAATCGTCAGCTCATGTGCCACCTACCACTTAAAAAAAACATTACTAATGAATTAGGGGTCTACAAAGAAACAAGTCGCGACTGAATCTTTATCCCCATCCCTTTCACACACGTTGTTCATCTCTATTGTTATGATGCGACGGGTGTAATTTCATTTGTTACGGAAAGATTTCGTAGTGGACCGTCTGGTTGGAATCCTTGTAAAATTCCGTTCTAGATCATCAAAAAGTTTTTATCTGACAGGTGGCAAGCGATCAGACGGAACACCTAAATAATAAGCAATTGCTGTTACCCGTAGACACTATCTTTCTTCCTTTTTTTATTAGCAATATTTATTAGCAATATTTTATTTTTTAGTAGTAATAGTTTTCTATCTTTATTAGCAATATTTTATTAGTGGTGTTGACACTAATAAAATATTGCTAATAAAGATAGAAAAAAAAAATGTGAAGATAAATTATAGGACCTTAAGATACGAAATCCAAGAAGTCGCTTCAATTTCTTGCATTTTTTAAGAAATTGAAGCTAAAAAGATAGAAAAAAAAGCATTTTATTTTTTAATTTTTTATTTCGTCCACCCAGGGTACCTCCATAAAATTCGGTCAAATTAATTACCTAATAATCTACAAAATGGCCGAAAATAGAAAGAGTGTATTGCCCGCCCCCGACAAGTCTAGAAAGATGACGTAAGTGTTTTTTTAACATTTTTTTTATTTGTAGAGTTTGAAAGATGCCAAGAGAACCGGTTGCGAGTGGTTACGCAGGAGAGAGATATGAAACTAAGGATAGGAAACCACTAGTGTGAGTTTTTTTTTGTTCTAGCCGAAATAATTAGTAACAGTTTATTATCCGTGGGAGACCCACGCTTTGGCATGTATAAATAAATGCGCCAGACAATCACACCAATCAACCTGGTCTCAAACTAGGGCAACCCCTGTACTATGAGTACCAGGTGACGATAATTAACTGGGGGCGTCTACCCAGAACACCCAGACCCAAGAAAACTTAGAAATTGTGGTTTCCTAAATTGACTTGACTGGGAATCGAACCCGGGACCTTGAATGTTGAATGAGTGTTACTACTGCCTCACAGTAGGCTGGCGTGGGAGCAGTGCCTACACTGTGTTTCGCCGAGTGAGTGACGGTACCGGATGCCCAATTGAGCGAAAAGGGGGTCAAAGGTTGGTAGCGCACTTGTCGCTCTACTGGTGTTGCAAGTGCCTGTGGGTGACGGAAATCGCTTATAATCAGGTGATGCGTCTGCTCGTCTGATACCTATCACATAAAAAAAAATCACCAGAGTACAATCCAGATCCAACAATATTTTTCATTCTTTACAGCATATCAGCGGCGGGAGATGCAGGAGACGAGGACGCAAAGAAAGGGAAAAAAGATAAGAAAGAAAAAGATGTCAAATCAAAGAAGTCGGCTCATGTCGAGTTGGCGGAAGAAGGGGAGGATGACCTGCCGAAGACGCCCTCTCAGATAGCTAAGGAGTAAGTATTGAAAATAAAAGATTATAGGATCTCAAGAGACGAAATCCAAGAAGTCGCTTCAACTTCTTTAATTTTTTTTAAACTGAAGCAACTTCTTTGATTTCGTCTCTTTATAGGTATGTGAAGTGCAGCAGGGAGTAAGTACTGAAAATAATAAAAGAGACGAATCAAAGAAGTCGCTTCAATATCAAAGAAATGCAAGAAGTTGAAGTTCTTAGATTAAAAAACAAAATGCGCCAGACAATCACACCAACCAACCTGCTCTCAAACTAGGGCAACCCCTTTGCTATGAGTACCAGGTGACGATAATTAACTGGGGGCGTCAATCCAGACCCAAGAAAAATTTAGAAAGTGTAGTTTCCTAAATTGACTTGACCGGGAATCGAACCCGGGACCTTACTGCGCCATCGAGGCCGTCAAGGTTTCAATGAGGTCGAGGCTACATTTCATAAATGACATTTCTGTCACACATGTAAAGGCCTTTAAGAGGCGACACGAATGAAACTAGCGCCGCCAACCTATTTACACTGATTGTGGCGAATTATACGATATTTTTTAAGAAAGCAAAACATTACAGACTTAGATAAAAGTAAACTGAATTTTTCAAGATGCAATACAATATATAAAACACGCGACAAGTACAAATGTCAATTATTGCTAAAAGTGGCCGTTTTTAGCAATAATTAACATTATTGTTACTTGTCGCGTGTTAGAAATATTGTATTGCATCTTGAAAAATCCAATTTACTTGGATCTAAGTCTGTAATGTTTATTTTCTTCAAAAATATCATATTTCGCCACAATCAGTGTAAATAGGTTGGCGGCGCTAGTTTCATTCGTATAGCCCCGTGGTCGTCAAACTGCGGCGCGCGGGCCGCATGCGGCCCGTCGACGTTATTTGTGCGGCCCGCGGTATAGTAGATTTATTTAATTACTAGTCAACTACATATTTGTATTTATCAGAAATCAGTTTAGTACGCATATACTGCGGCCTGGGCCCTGATGTTCATGTTTATATGTGGCCCTTGAAGAGTAAAGTGTGACGACCGCTGGTATAGCCCCTTAATGGTAATGTATATCTTCACAGAGAGGCTCTCTACCGCGCCCAGCTACGCCGGGAGAAGTTCAAACGCCGATGGCCTGAGATCACCAAGCCGAAGATCAGAACTCGACCCTGGTTCCCCCCTCCGCCGCCGCAGAAGATGCCACCAATAGTAAGACCCCAAAAATAATCTTTTTTTTTTATGTGATAGGTAGCAGACGAGCAGGCGGATCACCTGATGGTAAGCAATTGCCGCCGCTCATGGACACTTGCAACACCAGTGGAGATACAAGTGCGCTGCCAACCTTTTATCCCCTTCCCCCCCGGGTGGGCCTCCGGTACCCTCACTCACTCGGCGAAACACAGCACAGGGGCTGCTTCACGCCGGTTTTCTGTGCACACATCACTTAAAAATCGTCGTACATTAAAGCTATAATAAGTTTGGGTACTGATGGGGAAACATTTTTCGAATCCCCATACCAATTGACCAAGTCAACTTTGAATGAAGATTTGCGAATTTCCAAAAGTCATTGAACAATTTAATGTTGGTAGAAAACGTGATTAAATATAATACTTTAAAATCCATTTACAACCCGTTTGGTTCAGTGGTAGTGAATGCTTCGTCTGGGCCAAGGGTTGCGGGTTCGATCCCCGCACAGTACAAACATTTGTGTGCATGAACATGTCTGTTTGTATTGGTCTGGGAGTTTTCCATGTATTATAAGTATGTATTTACAAAAGTATATACCGTATAGATTTGTAATCCCACTGTTGGTTCTGATAATCTGTAACACAGGTGCTTGAGCTAACTATCTCAGAGTCAGATCAATGGATGTGATGTAGTGAAATATTAAATATATTAAATTTACAACCTAGTGTGAGGTCATATCTTCTTGGTATATTTTTGTCTCTCCAGGTCATAGAAAAGCCAGAGCTAACGATCCGCCACTGGGTGCCCCCCTACCGGAGGAGGCGGCGCCCCCGGCCCAAGCTCATGCGGATACCAGCGGAGGAACTCACTCAGCCCACGCCAGAGTGTAGCAAGTTGAAAAAGGTGAGGTACTTTTTAGGAGTTCCAACACAAAATACATAGGTATTGACACAGAAGGCTGACTGCCCACTGAGAGCTAAGAATATGTCATGTACTCACGCATGCGCACTAACGGGCAAAAACGCCTTTTCGACCACATTAATCCTAACTTAACATAAGATTGTCAAACTGTCGAGGTCTGTGGTAGAGGCCGCGCGCTTATGTACTCATGCCGGGCAACAACGTTAGCATATGTCAACGAACTCTTCTAAATTCAAAATCAGGTCAAAGTTTAACTTCTGTGTGTAATTATTTTGTGGTTCTAATCTCAAGACTTGGGGATTTCAGTTATCTACCACTAGCTGTTACCCGCGCGTAGTAATTTTTCTACCCCCCCCCCCTTTTTAACCCCTTACAGCCCCCTTTTAGCAATAAAAAGTAGAATATGTCCTTTCTCAGGGTCTAGACCATATGTATACCAAATTTCATTCAAATCCGTTGAGTAGTTTTGGCGTGACAGAGTAACAGACAAACAGATAGAGTTACTTTCGCATTTATAATATTAGTAAGGATGTATGTATACGTCTTTAACCGCTAATATAATACCCAGAGATAACACAAAATACCGTAGCCATTCCTTCATCATCATCATTATTTCAGCCAATAGACGTCCACTGCTGGACATAGGCCTCCCCCAACGTTCTCCACACATATTGGCCTGTGCCATACGCATCTAAGGCACTGCCGCGACTTTCACTAGATCGTCGGTCCACCTGGTGGGAAGCCTGCCACGGCCGCGGCCTCCTGCACGCGGCCTCCACTCAAGGACCATTCCACCCCAACGGCCGTCTGTTCTCCTCGCAATGTGCCCTGCAAGAATTAAGTGGTTTCTTCTTCATCTTCTTCTTTATATGCCATCTTCTAACGAAGGTTGGCGATCATAATGGCGACTTGAAGCCTTGACCCTTGATTCCACGCGGAGGAATTCGGTGACTGACGGTGACGATGACTATCGGTGACTGGCGGTGACTGACTGTGACTGACGGTGGCTGATGGTGACTGACGGTGCCTGACAATGACTGACGGTGACATACTGTGACTGACAGTGACGATGACTATCGGTGACTGGCGGTGACTGACTGTGACTGACGGATGGACGGACAGTAACTGACAGTGACTAACAATGACGGTGACTGACAGTGACTGACGGTGACTGGCAATGACGGTGACTGACAGTGACTAACGGTGACTAACAATGACGGTGACTGACAGTGACTGACGGTGACTGGCAATGACGGTGACTGATATATTTGGGTTTCGTTCTTTTAAGCTACATAGTACGGAGTCAGCTCAATGTATGAGATGTTGTGTGTATTTATTTCAGATTTGGCACAACTTCAGTCAAGTGGAAAAGAATAAGATGATCCTTCAGGGAAGCATTGGGTGTAACTCCAAGAAATATTCCTCAACAGCTAGCGGTAAATAAATAAATACGCCAGACAATCACACCAATCAACCTCGTCTCAAACTTAGGCAGCCCCTGTACTATGAGTACCAGGTGACGATAATTATCTGGGTGCGTCAACCCAGAACACCGAGGGTAGTTTTCTAAATTGACTTGACTGGGAATCGAACCCGGGACGTTTTGCGCTTCTGGGGAACACCTTAGCCGCTGCTCCATCGAAGTCAATAACTTGATTTTTGATAATATTTCATCATCGTAACGAGAGCGCCCGCCCACAGATTATACAACTGACGCATCCAACTTGGCTATGGCGGTCTTAACGATCAGCCATCGACGCAGGACATTTTATAATTTCCTTACCCCCTCATATTTCGATGGGACACCAGAGTGACTCGACCAACAGCTTAAAGTTCTTTCCGAGGCACAGAAAGAGTCTGACCAGTAGCGCTACCATGAGTTTACAGTGACCGAACTCGCTAGCGTCTGCGTAAAAAACAAATCTAAGAAAAAGTGTTCAGCGCCTCTAGCGGTCACTTCAGAAACTAAAATAGAGTATGAGTTGTCAAATAGAAACCTATCGAAATGTATTCGCTAGCGAGCAACGTTTTCCGTAGCGCTACGAGTTAGGCTACGAGTTGACATCGAAAACTGACATAACGTAAACTAATTGCTCTGTCTCTTTCAAATGCATCACAATGAAAGAGAATGAATGAATGAATGAATGAATGAAACATTTATTTCGACACACAAAACAATAGAGACAGTAACAAAACAATAATTCGCACAACATCATAACACAATACAAAAGCTGGGACAACATACAAAAGGAATAATCGTGTGCCGAAAGAGGCGCCCGCTCAGCATAATGCCGTGCCGTAACAAATTTGCTACGCCACGACGCTGGTTTTCAGCGGGTGACCCTTGTGTTACGACTCTGTCTTGAACTTATACAGAGAAAATAGAAAAATATAACAAAGACAAAGCGATAGTTTTTTAGTTATGTTACTTTTCGATGCCAACTCATGGTAGCGCTACTGGTTTCAATGAAGTTTTTACGCCTAACTAGGGTCCCAAACCGGCTGCATAGCGGTTGTATGCAGAGCGCTACTGGACGAGAAGACTCCGTCACAGCTGACCAGGCGCGACGTGGACGACGTCATCCTGACCGGGGACCGGTACTACAGGCAGTGCCTGCTCGGCATGAAGTGCTACAAGGGTGAGTGATAATGACGGTGACTGACGGTGACCGACAGTGACTGACGATGACTGATGGTGACTGATGGTGACTGACAGTGACTGACGGTGAATGAAGTTGACTGGCAGTGATTGACAGTGACGGGACTAACGGTGACTGACAGTGACTGAAAGTGACTGACGGTGACGGTGACTGACAGTGACTGACAACAAAGGTAACTGACAGAGATAGACAACAATGGTGACTGACGGTGATCGAAAATTATGGTGACTGACGGTGACCGACAGTGACTGATAACAAAGGTAACTGACAGAGATAGACAACAACGGTGACTGACAATGATGGTGACTGACGGTGACCGACGGTGGTTGATGGTGACTGACGGTGCCTGACAATGACTGACGGTGACGGTGACTATCGGTGACTGACGGTGACTGACTGTGACTGACCGACGGATAGACGGACAGTGACTGACAGTGACTAACAATGACGGTGACTGACAGTGGCTGACGGAGACTGACAGACGATGACTGACAGTGGTTTTCTGGAATGCTGCACAAATGACATATTAGCGGTGGTATGCAGAGCGCTACTGGACGAGAAGACTCCGTCACAGCTGACCAGGCGCGACGTGGACGACGTCATCCTGACCGGGGACCGGTACTACAGGCAGTGCCTGCTCGGCATGAAGTGCTACAAGGGTGAGCGACAACAAAAGGCAGACTGTGTCCGACAGTGATCGACAGTGACTAACGGTGACTGACGGTAACTGATGGTAACTGACAGTGACTGACGGTGGCTTACGGTGACTGATAGTGACTGACGGGTGACTGATAGTGACTGACAATGATTGACGGTGAGTGACAGTGACTTACGGCGACTCACAGTGACTGACGGTGACTTACAGTGACTGTGACTGACAGTGACAGATGGTGACTGACAGTGACGGTAACTGACGGTGACTGACAGTGACTGACAATGACTGACGGTGACTCATAGTGACTGACGGCGACTCACAGTGACTGCTGGTGACTGACAGTGACGGTGACTGATAATGACGGTGACTGACAGTGATGTTAGCTGACAGTGACTGACGGTGACGGCGGCTAACGGTGACTGACGGTGACTGGCGATGACTTGACTAACACTGACTGACGGTCACGCCATGGAGTGCTACACGAGTGACCTATCAGCGGTGGTATGCAGAGCGCTACTGGACGAGAAGACTCCGTCACAGCTGACCAGGCGCGACGTGGACGACGTCATCCTGACCGGGGACCGGTACTACAGGCAGTGCCTGCTCGGCATGAAGTGCTACAAGGGTGAGTTGACTATGGCTCACAGTGACTGACGATGACTGACAATGACTGACAATGATGGTGACTGACGGTGACTGACGGTGACTGATGGTGACAGACGGTGAATGACGGTGACTGACGGTGACTGACAGTGACTGACGGTGACTGACAGTGACTGACAGTGACCGACGGTGACTGACAGTGACTGACAACGAGGGCGACTGACGGTGACTGACAATGAGGGCGACTGACAGTGACTGACGGTGACTGACAGTGATAGACGGTGACTGAGAGTGACGGTGACTGACAGTGATAGACGGCGACTGAGAGTGACGGTGACTGACAGTGATGGTGACCAACAGTGACAGTGACTGACAGTGATAGACGGTGACTGAGAGTGACGGTGACTGACAGTGATGGTGACTGACAGTGACTGACAGTGAATGAAAATGACGGTGACAGACGATCCTTGACAGTGACATATTGACACAAGTGGCATATCAGCGGTGGTATGCAGAGCGCTACTGGACGAGAAGACTCCGTCACAGCTGACCAGGCGCGACGTGGACGACGTCATCCTGACCGGGGACCGGTACTACAGGCAGTGCCTGCTCGGCATGAAGTGCTACAAGGGTGAGTTGACTATGGCTCACAGTGACTGACGATGACTGACAATGACTGACAATGATGGTGACTGACGGTGACTGACGGTGACTGATGGTGACAGACAGTGACTGACGGTGAATGACGGTGACTGACGGTGACTGACAGTGACTGACGGTGACTGATGTTGACTGACAGTGTCGGTGACTGACAGTGACGGTGACTGACGGTGACTGACAGTGACTGACAGTGACTGAAAGTGACTGACAGTGACGTTAGCAGACAGTGACTGACGGTGACGGTGAGTGACCGTGATTGATGGTGACCGACAGTGACTGACCGTGACGGTGACTGACGGTGACTGACCGTGACTGATGGTGACCGACAGTGACTGACTGTGACGGTGACTGGCCGTGACTGATGGTGACCGACAGTGAGTTGACTGGCGGTGACTGACGGAAGCTGATGGTGACTGATGGTGACCGACAGTGATCGACAGTGACTGATGGTGATGGTGACTGACGGTGACTGACGGTGACCGACAGTGAGTTGACTGGCGGTAACTAACGGTGACTGACGGGGACTGACAGTGACGGTGACTGACCGTGACTGATGGTGACCGACAGTGACTGACGGTGACGGTGACTGACGGTGACTGACCGTGACTGATGGTGACCGACAGTGACTGACGGTGTCGGTGACTGACGGTAACTGATGGTGACCGACAGTGATAGACAGTGACTGACGGTGATGGTGACTGACGGTGACTAACAGTGACTGACAACGCCAATTGTTGGCTTACTGAGTATAAATAATACCCTCTCATTTGCAATTTTCTCTTTCCTAACCAGGCAAACCCGCATTGCAACTGAACCAGCTGCTGACGTCATTCTTCCTGCACGACAGCAAGTACACGGTGAAGATGCAGGAGACGGACAGGGGGCTGCTGGCGAAGCACCCCGACAACATACAGGCGGAGCCCGACCTCATGGCGTGAGTGCGATGATATGAATATGACGATATAATAATAATAAATAAATTTATTGAAAATCATTTTACAAGGAATACTTATAATCTACCTAATACTAAGAAGCTATTTTTAGTTGGGTGCCTGAACTAGGTAAATCCTGTATCTCAGGCCTGTATATATAATTTATGATGATGATATAATTACCTATATTCAACAAGCTATGTCTGCTTGGCCTAATATGCTTGAAAAGTGGCGGCCGATGATGATTGACGGTGACTGACAGTGGCTGACGGTGAATGACAGTGACTGACGGTGACTGACAGTGACTGATAAGGACTGATAGTGACTGACAGTGAATGACAGTGACTGACAGTGACCGACAGTGTCCGACGGTGACAGTGAGCACCCTGACAACATACAGGCGGAGCCCGACCTCATGGCGTGAGTGTTTATGCTAAATAATAATGTCCATCACACTAAGCGATGTTTGCTGGGCTTGAAATGCTTGGGTGACAGTGGGCGGCAGTGGGCGACAGAGAGCGACAGTGGGTGACAGTGGGTGACAGTGGGCGACAGTGGGCGACAGTGGGCGACAGTGGGCGACAGTGGGCGATAGTGGGTGACAGTGGGCGACAGTGGGTGACAGTGAGTGACAGCTGACAGAGGCAGACAGTGACCGACTGTGACTGACAGTGGCTGACAGTTACTGATAGTGACTGACAATGCCTGACTCGCAGTGACTGACGGTGACTTACAGTGACTCACAGTGACTAACAGTGACTCACAGTGCATGACGGTGACTCACAGTGACTGACAGTATCTGACGGTGCGTAACAGTGATTGAGAACGAATTCTAAGTAGGAACTACAAGAGCAAAGTAAAAGCTTGCAGTTCCTACTTAGAATTCTATACTTTTCTGTCTCTATCTTTCAGCTTAATGGAGAAGAAGACGGGGCAAACCTTCATGACTATCCTGACGATCGGTGGCACCCGCCACTTCCTAGTGTGGGGGCACCCCCCTCCCCCCGAAGCGGGGTCCCAGTGCAAGACTGTCATTTATATATTTGACCCGCATTGCCTTAACCAGAATGGACAACCAACCCTGTAAGTGAAAATAAACAAATCCATACTAATATTATAAATGCGAAAGTAACTCTGTCTGTCTGTCTGTCTGCTACTCTTTCACGCCAAAACTACACAACGGATTTTAATGAAATTTGGTATACAGATAATCTAGACCCTGAGAAAGGACATAGGCTACTTCTTATTGTGAAAAAGGGGTTGTAAGGGGTTGAAAGGGGGGTAAAATGTTACTTTTCCACGCGGACGAAGTCGCGGGCGGCCGCTAGTATCTCATATTGACCTGACTCCGTACTAAGTAGCTTAAGCACTTGTGTTACAGATATCAAACAACAGAGGAAACACAAATATAATACTTTAATACATAATAATTACACCCAGACACTGAACAAACACAAGTGTTCATCACACGAATGTTTGTCCAGGGTGGTGATGGATACCTCTTGACAACAAACAACAAATAAATCAACTTAAATTTTTGTTAATTGCCAAATTTCATATTGCTTTTGTGGCGTTGGCCGTACCGGGTCGTGTACTCGAGGTCCCGGGTTCGATTCGCGGGTCCAGCAAAAAGTATGTTTCGAACTTTTCGAACATAGCTCGGGCTTGTGATCACCGCACCGCATTAGGCAAGCGTGGTGATTATGCCTAATCCCATCATAGTAGCGATGACTTGATTTCTATGATGGAGGTCTTCGCCCTGCAGTGTTACAGTATATAGGCTGATACTTTATGGTCTAATCCGATCACTGTTGATAAATGATGAGGGATCCATATCCTCAGGGTTGGAGCTGGTGCCTTCATCAGATATGCTGGCATCACGTCCTTCGTCCTCGACTTCCTGGCCAACTACGGCGACCTGGACTCCGCCAAGAAGGGTGCCCCGAAACCCCCCATCACGTTGACTAATATAGACGTAAGTTGTTTTGTGTCCTTATTTTTCGACGAGTCATATGTTTATTTGGGTCCTTATTTTTATAATGTGTCGGGTTACGTCATTATTAGAATTCTATTTTCATAATTTTATGTTACCTACAATAAATAAAGTTACCATATTATATTATTTAAGGTAGTGCGTGTGTCAGGATTAAGTCCTTTTTGCTCCTTTTAACACGGAACTTTTTTTCATGGCTGCATTGCGCCAAACAATTCATTGGCGTAAAGTGGCGAGCGCGATTAGCGGTATGGTCCATTCCCGGCTGTGGGGTATCCGACCGCGATTGCGCTGAAATGTACACCCCAGGGGTTTTGGTTAGGGTTAGAGTCCCACACTTCACATTGTCCCTCACATGCGACAAGGTGAAGACCATGATGGTTTCCCCTGGGAAAACAAAAAAAGGCTTCCGTCGCCAAATATCGGTGAGAAGATTTATTTTGTAGAAAATTGGCAGCGCATCACATCTTGGCACCGCAGATGTTGCAGGTGTCTATGGGCGGCGGCTATTGCTATCCGTCTGCTTGTGTGCCACCTATCACATAGAACACAATCTTTTTTCCACCACCCCATACTATAGGGTCAGTCCCAGCTCACATGAAACTGTTTCAGGTGGTGCAAAAAGAGCCCCTCATCCGGGAACCGAACTACGAACTGGACCTCAAAGCCCTCAAGATCCACTGCAAGAGCGAGTGGCAAAGCATGAACATAAACGCTCTCATTGAGAAGAAGATCAAAGAGGTTTGTTGAGAATCTGTACGCGATATTGCTCATTTATTTCAAGGACGTCACATATCAAGATACAGTGATTTTGAGTTTAATGCACAGAGATAGAGAATTTTCAGTTTTATTTACTGTAAAAACGGCATAATATTTTCTGTGGAACTCTGCTGATTTATGTATAATTTAATTGTGTAATGTAGGTAAAGTAACTTGATTGTTTCCTTAATAAATTAAATATAAATAATTCTTAAGCATCAAATGAGAGAGTGAGAAAAGCGTCGTTATTGATCACGAAGTTATTAAGGTGAGTGCGCCAGAGAAAACCGTCATATTGCCTTTTATGGCGATATTCCAGAAAAGGTGACACCTATATAATTAGGTATATTATATTTTTCTAAAATGTCTTATTTTATTTTGATTTTTCAATTTATCAAAATTTTACTAACAAGAACGTCATAAGATTAAAAAAATATAAAGAAAAGTTCACCTATTTTCTAAAAGAATGACACAATTATGTAGTACATATAGTTTAGTAGATACAAAAAATACTGTTTACTATTTTTATATTTTTTGCATTATATACTCGTATTGTAATAATTGATGAATTGTTTTAGGGTAAACCCTGTTGTTCCAAGAATCTAAAATACAAGTAGAATCTGACGGATATTGTTTTTTATGTAGGTATTTTTATTTATCTCTTTCTCCGTTGTATAAGATGAAGAAATATGATAATTTGATGTTTTGTAACAGGGGCAATACCCGCAAGGGTCGCTCAGCGCAGTCAGTTTGGCTACCTCAAGAGCCACTTCAAGGAAGAAAGTCAGGGATTTCTACCAGAAGACGCCGAAAGAGGTGAAAAATTATAAATTGTGCGCGATGCCTGCATTGTGTGATGCCTGCATTGTGTGATGTTTGCGTTGTGTGATGCCTGCATTGTGTGATGCCTGCATTGTGTGATGTTTGCGTTGTGTGATGCTTGCATTGTGTGATGTTTGCGTTGTGTGATGCCTGCATTGTGTGATGCCTGCGTTGTCTGATGCCTACATTGTGTGATCCCTGCATCATGCGTGATGCCTGCATTGTGTGATACCTGCATTGCGTGGTGCTTGCATTGTGTGGTGCCTGCATTGGACGATGCTTGAATTGTGCGTGATGCCTGCATTGAGCGTGATGTCTGCATTGTGCGTGATGCCTGCTTTGTGTGATGCCTGCATTGTGTGATGTTTGCGTTGTGTGATGCCTGCATTGTGTGATGCCTGCATTGTGTGATGCCTGCGTTGTGTGATGCCTGCATTGTGTGATGTTTGCGTTGTGTGATGCCTGCATTGTGTGATGTTTGCGTTGTGTGATGCCTGCATTGTGTGGTGCTTGCATTGTGTGGTGCCTGCATTGGACGATGCTTGAATTGTGCGTGATGCCTGCATTGAGCGTGATGTCTGCATTGTGCGTGATGCCTGCATTGAGCGTGATGTCTGCATTGTGCGTGATGCCTGCTTTGTGTGATGCCTGCTTTGTGTGATGCCTGCATTGTGCATGATGTCTGCATTGTGCGTGATGCCTGCATTGTGTTGTGTGTAATGCCTGAATTATGCATAACTGCCTGTATTGTACCTGATGATACCTCTGTCTGTCCTCTCATCGTTGTCTGATATTTGTTTTTCGCACAGCCACCACCAGCCCTCCCAATGGCCCCCGAGAGGGCGCCACCGGCCCCCACCACAGATCAGATCATGGCGAACCGCGGGGAGGACTTCTTCTTGTATTGCCCGAGAATTGATGGACACAATTTTGGCAGGTGAGAGAAATTTAAATGCATTTAAAAAAT
This sequence comes from Cnaphalocrocis medinalis, assembly GCA_014851415.1. Taxonomy (NCBI): domain Eukaryota; kingdom Metazoa; phylum Arthropoda; class Insecta; order Lepidoptera; family Crambidae; genus Cnaphalocrocis; species Cnaphalocrocis medinalis. The sequence goes on along the minus strand of JABMDO010000162.1, from coordinate 50,067 downwards.
GCTTGACGTGCTAAGATAGGTATATATTCAATAGTTTTATCAGAGCATTCGCCTGGATATAAGATTCGTAGACCTCACCCAGGGGCGTCACACAACGGAGGCACAAAATAATTACACACAGAAGTTAGACTTTGACCTGATTTTGAATTTAGAAGAGTTCGTTGACATATGCTTGGGTTGTTGCCCGGCATGAGTACATAAGCGCGCGGCCTCTACCACAGACCTTGACAGTTTGATAATTTTATGTCATAAGTTAGGATTAATGTGGTCGAAAAGGCGTTTTTGCCCGTTAGTGCGCATGCGTGAGTACATGACATATTTTTAGCTCTTAGTGGGCAGTCAGCCTTCTGTGTCAATATATATTTTGTGCCGGAGGCATAACCCGTTGCCCCGTAAAATCTCATATTCTTCTATAAGAAACCATAGACTTATTAGACATTTTCTCTAAGCATACTTGCAGTCAAGTCTTTGTTTGACATTTACGATGTAAACCAGTTTCTATCTGTCATCTCCTAATGTCCCGTCCATCCGACAGAGACGACATGATGCCCCTCCCGAGGCGAGCTCGGTGGAGATCGCCAAAAAGAAGTTCTCTATTCCATCTTCTTTAAGAGGGAGGTGTCCCCTTCCATCTGACAGAGATGACATGATACCCCTGCCAAAGTGAATTTGGAGTACCCCCATGAACACGCTTGTATTTTCTATCTCGTAATGTCCCTCCATCCGACAGAGACGACATGATACCCCTCCCGAAAGAGGAGGTGGTGGTGCACAGCCCGGTGGAGATAGCCAACAAGAACTACCACTCGCAGTTCAGCCAGCTGGACGTGGAGAAGTGGATCCTGAGGGGGACCAGGCATATGGCCAGCTTCAGGTAGGCTTCAAACTCAGCTAAAAGGTACTCAGCGTTTAAAAGGGCGAAATTGGGGTCAGTGCTCCAGTAGTTGACCATGCATTAGTAGTTGACCATTTTCAATTTAAGCGCCGATATTTAAGCTTTCAAACGAGCAGATGTTATTATTGGTTACAACTTGATGTGTTAAAACTAATCAGCCAGCAGCCAATCAGAATTTAGAGAAGTCGCTAGTCAATCCCTCTGGACAACTACTGGCGCATTAGCTGAAATTTTAATTATTAATTAATAATAAAATAATGGTAAAACTAAATTAAAATTTCATGAGTTTATATTGATAAATAACTAATTTTTAATGTACACAAAAATAATCAAGTCAAAATTTCTAGTAGATATTTAGTAAACATTTTTTTTGTATCGAAATCTGCCTTAATTGGTCAACTACTGGAGCGTTCACCTGGGTCATTTTAAACGTTATACTATCGCTTTAGTCTTGGCCATCGATGGGTAACGATATTTACTTACTACGCTGACTCAGCGACCCGAAGTGCGCAGCATTCGGAATACTACGTCGAGTCTTCTCATCGTCGATTCCACAGTGCCTAAAGACTAATAGTCCGTCCTACCCATCATGACATACGGGGCTGAAACGTGGACACTAACAGCACGGCTAGTCTACCAGTTGAAAGTCGCTCAGCGGGCTATGGAAAGAGTTAGGCTAGGCGTTTCTCTGCGTGATCGAATCCGAAACGAGGTGATCCGGCAGAGAACTAAAGATCGACATAGCTCACTGGGTTAGTAAGCTAAAGTGGCAGTGGGCTGGCGATATCTGCCGCAGAACTGACAACCGTTGGGGTAAACGAGTTCTGGAGTGGAGACCGCGTCTTGGTAAACGTAGTGTAGGACGGCCTCAGGCCAGATGGAGTGACGATCTGTTCAAGAGGGCTGGCTGGAGCTGGATGCGAGTAGTAGTCGATGATCGATCAAAGTGGCGAGCGTTTGGAGAGGCCTACGTCCAGCAGTGGACTGCAACTGGCTGATGATTCTTTTTCAGGGTCTGGACCATCCGTATACTGTACTGTCTGTGTGTGTGTGTAGCTGTGTATGTGTTTCCTTTGTTCTTTTTATTATTGTTTTTTTGTTCATCTGCTGATTCTGATTGCCGGTGACTCCCTCTACCCCAAATAGTTTCCACAGAACACCAGCGTCATGGGAAGCGTGATTCTCCCACCGTTGAATTGGGATACTACGTAACTATGATGATGATTGTACGTCCAGATACCAAACGTTCAAGACGTTTACCGCCATCCCGTGCTGCGTGGCCGCGCTGGCCATGCTGAGGAGGCTGCGCGCGAGGGCCTGGAACGAGGACACACTGGATGAGACGCTGGATGTGGGGTACAACCTTTACAGGAGTGAGTTGTTCCTCGATTTTTGTACAGTTTTATACCTGTGTTTTGTGTGCAATAAAAAGTATTATTCATTCATTCATATCTATACGGCGCAAGTCGTCTGCCTCATTGGCCCAAGTGGGTCGCACTTTAAGCGACGACTGCACTTGGGTTCCCGGGGTCGGACCAAAAATGTGTACCTGAAGGTTATGTACCGCCGTGCTTGGAAAGCACGTTAAACTCTCTTCAGTCGTGTCACACTGAGTTGGTGTGAAGTGGATCTTGGACTCCGACACGAGAATTCGCCAGTCCGCTCTATTTTCAGCCACTTCTTGCCAATCCGGCCTTTGAAGGTGACCAAGATCCTTCTTGACCTAGTCTAGCATATACCTATCTGGTGCGCCCCACAATATTTTTGCTGGTAGATAAATCACACTCAGCTGCTGGCATCTATCCAGTACAAATGGTCACTTTTTAATAGAAAATGGGCTTGCCTTCGGCTTTATACTGAACCCTTGAGTTAAGAAGAATCCTACGATGGGGCGGGCTTACAAAGAAATAGCCTATGCACTCTAGATTTAAAATAATTAAGGCTGCCTACACGACATCGCTGGCTCGGCCACCTAGAAAGAATGGGAGACGATCGTGCGGTAAAGCGAGCGTATCAGGGAGGTCCTAGTGGCTGAAGGCCAGTCGGCCGTCCGAGATATCGCTGGAAGGATGAGGTCGAAAAAAGACCTTGCGCGGACTCTCGGCAGATGACTGGCAGGAGGATCGACCAAGATGGAGGCTCTTATTATCGGAGGCCAAGACTCACTATGGGTCGGTGCGCCAACCTAGTAGTTAGTTAGTTAAGGCTGCCTACTCGTAGGAGAAAACAGACGCAGGAAGGGTGTTCCCTCCTGGTGGCCCAACTTATCAGAAGACCCAGTGCCTTGCATCCTCCACTGAGTTGTATACTGAGCGAGCCACTCCCCAGTAGTGGGCATGCTCACGTACTCCGAAAGACCGAATAGTCGCCTCTTACGACAGGCTGGGAATACCTTGGCAGTACTCTTAACGCCCCTGGCCACAGGGCATAACAAGAATACCAACTTGATCTAACTGAAATAAACTTCTAGGAATCTCTGGTTGAACGTGGGGGGCCGATCCGAAGAATCGTGCTTGGAGAGCTGAAGGAAACATTCAGGATACGAGATATAGAATATAAGCATAAGGTAAGTAATATCTATACTATTTATAAAGAGATAACTTCTATAGACAACGACAAGGCTTATGGTAAACCGAAAACACGAAACGCTTGCGCGATGTAATTGGACATAACGCCATCTATCGGTTAATTTCTGAATTACGGTCCCGAAGCGAAGTGAGGGCGGGCCACTAGTAAATAAATAAATTGAGACAACATCACATAGCCGCTGAACTGACAACCGTTGGGGTAAACGAGTTCTAGTGTGGAGACCGCGTCTTGGTAAACGTAGTGTAGGACGACCTCAGGCCAGATGGAGTGACGATCTGCGCAAGAGGGCTGGCTGGAGCTGGATGCGAGTAGCCGAAGATCGATCAAAGTGGCGAGCATTTGGAGAGGCCTACGTCCAGTAGTGGATTGCAACAGGCTGATGATTGCGCTAAACATCTTCGAATATAATTTTTATTTGGACTCTTGGAAAAAGATTGAGGTTTTTACGCACGTGGCAATGTTTTCGATTTTAATCAATTTTCTTTTACTTTCGATAGTGGATAATGAATAGAGATGAGTTTGGTTGTTAACAGGAACGCGGTATAGCAGTTTGGGGGAAGATAGTATCCAACAATCCAAAGGTGTTAGACCTGTGTCGAGGCATCGAGCAGTTTTTTAAGGAAGGCAGACTCTGGTATTTTGCAAGTAAGTAGAAAACATATATCAAATCAATATCAAAATATCTTTATTCAGTTTAAGTCCTTTGCAGAACATTTCTGAACGTCAAATTTTTTAATCTACCGCTGATTCGGAAGGTCAATTTCTACCGAGAAGGATCAGCAAGAAACTCAAGAACATTATTGCACTAACATAGGACCAACGAGACCAGATCAGTTGTTTAAACAAATTGTATTTTTATGTGAAAGGTGGCAGACGATGCTGACGGATCAGCTGATGGTATGTGATTGTTTCAGGATTTCTTATTTTGCAAGTTAGTATAACATAATATGGACTAATATAGGACCAACGAGATGAGATCAGTTGATCCAAAAAGGGTATTTTTAAGTGTTAGGTGCTACGAGCAGACTGATCCCCTGATGATATGCGACTGTTTTTTTGATAAAACATCGTGGTAAACAAGCGTGCGGCTCAATATTATCTGTTTTTGCAGGTACCAGGAGAGTACGAGACGGCGATATGGAATGAGGGTGGCAGATATTATCTCTACCACCCCTGGCCTGCTGACCGCTCTGGAAACAGGGTAGGAACTCTTTTATACGAATAATGTGACAAACTTAATTCACACACACACCACACAACATCTCATACATTGACCTGACTCCGTACTAAGTAGCTTGAGCACTTGTGTTACAGATATCAGACAACAGAGGAAACACAAGCACTTGAGCTACGTAGTACGGAGTCAGGTCAATGTGTGAGATGATGAACTTTTAGAAACATTACTAGACCTCGCTGGTTAGTGGTTTAAGCACCGGGCCGTGATCTCAGGGTCCTAGGTTCGATTTCCGGGTCGAGCAAAAAGTATGTTTCGAAACTTTCGAATTTGTGATCGAACGGATTTCCGAGCCAAGTCACCGATCACCAATTCACATTAGGCAAGCATGGTGAAAGACAAGTCTCATCCCATTATAGTAGCGATCGATGACCTCGACAGTTTGACAATCTTATGTCATAAGTTAGGATTAATCTGGTCGAAAAAGCGTTTTTGCCCGTTAGTGCGCATGCGTGAGTACATGACATATTTTTAGCACTTAGTGGGCAGTCAGCCTTTTGTGTCAATACAGGGTGTATCTGTGAACATTAACATCCCTTTAACCACGTGTTCTATCAACCATTCTGAGCAACATTTGTTCAATAACTTTTCCAAATTTTTCGAAAAAATTTTTGACTCCCCATACAAAATGACCAAGTCACGTGACCGACTTTGTATAGAGAGATGAAAAATTTTTATGCGAATTTTCAAAAGTCATTGAACAAATGTTGTTTAGAATGGTTGGTAGAACACGTGGTTAAAAGGATGTAAATGTTCACAGATACACCCTGTATGTATTTTTGTGCCAGGTGGGTCTCCGCGAGGGTGGCAAGGCTTGCCTGCTCTACTTCACGCGCGTGTCCCGCCTGTGCGAGTACTTCATGGACAGCGCGCCGGAGCTGAAGCGGAAGCCGTTCAGCATATCCGACGTCAGCGTGTTCGAGCAGCGGGAGATGCCGGAGGCCGTCAACAAGCTTAAGCGTGAGTGGAAAAAGAAACGGCTATCCATAGTATCGACAAACTATCGACACAATCGATACACTCGATACAATTGATACAATCGATACACTCGATACAATTGATACACTTGATACAATTGATACAATCAATACACTTGATACAATTGATGCAATCGATACAATTGATACAATCGATACACTCGATACAATTGATACAATCGATAGTATCGATAGTCCCGCCTGGAAAAAAAAGCAGCCATCCATACTATCGACAAACTATCTATAGTAAAAATCAATAGTATCTATAAGGAAATTTGAGCAATACTATGGTTAACGCCAATACTGTCAATAGATGTGCGTCCGATACTATCGATAGCATAGTGATTTTTGACACAATCACTATCGATACAATCGATAAAACGAATCAACGAACAATTGGTAGTATCGATAGTTTAACACCCGATACGGTTGATACTATTGGCGTACACCAATAGGAAGCCGTTCAGCATATCCGACGTCAGCGTGTTTGAGCAGAGGGAGATGCCGGAGGCCGTCAACAAGCTTAAACGTGAGTCGCAAAAGAAGCAGCCATCCGTACTATCGACAAGCTATCCATACTAATATTATAAACTAGCGGCCGCCCGCGACTTCGTACACGTGGAGTAAATTATTGACACTTACCGTCATATTTTGGACAATCCACACAATATATTTTTATAAATTGTAGCCTATGTGTTATTTTGATGTATAAGCTATATTGTGGTAAAGTGTCATTCAAATCCATTCAGTAGTTTTTACGTGAAAGAGTAACACACATCCATACATCCTTACAAACTTTCGCCTTTATAATAGTAGTAGGATGGGAAAGTGTGTCTGTATACCTATTTGTCTTTTTTTTCACGGCAAAACGGAGCGACGAAGTGACGTGATTTTCTAAGAATTCTAAGTGGAGTTAGTTGAAGGGATGGAGAGTAACATACTTTTTGTCCCTTTCTAAAACCTTATTTTAGGGAAGTGTTGGGGCGCGAGCGAAGCCGCGGGCAAAAGCTAGTCGATAGTAAAAATCAAGAGTAGGTATCTATGGAAATTTTAGCAATACGATGAATAGCGCCAATACTGTCAATTTGCACAAGCATTGTGATTTTTGACAGAATCGATGCTACGAGTCCCGAAAAGGCCAAATAGCGCTATTTTGCGAATTGAGCCTTCATTGCTATATTGATTAACTAGTGGCCCGCCCTCACTTCGCTTCGGGCCCGTAATTCATAAATGAGCCAATAGATGGCGCTTACATCGCGCCAGCGTTTCGTGTTTTCGGTTTACCTATAAGCCTTGTCGTTGTCTATAGAAGTTATCTCCTTATAAATAGTATAGATAGGTACAGCGATACGTAGTAATACGTCCATCGTTTCCCTTCACAGCTATCGCGCCCAACAAATGGATAGTCCGCGGGCGGTTCCACGAGGCGGACGCCAGGTTCCCGGAGGAGCACCGCGGGCGGCAGGCCACGCCCGCCTCCATAGCGGCCATCGCCATGGCGCACATCGTCGAGCCCGCCGCCTGGACCGCCGACGACGTGGACGAGGTCAGTGGGAACAGACAACTGGTGACAGACAGAAAATATGGGTGAAGAAAGGCAAAAGCCGGGTGAGAAAAACAAAAGACGGATGACAAAAACAAAAAGACGGATGACAAAAACAAAAGACGGATGACAAAAACAAAAGACGGATGACAAAAACAAAAGATGGATGACAAAAACAAAAAACGGATGACAAAAGACAAAAGCCAGGTGACAAAAACGTGAGACTCGTGGCAGACAAAAAAAGACTGATTAATGATAATAACCGACGACAGAAAAAAAAACACAGACAACAAAAATAATAAACTGACATCAGAACAGCAACAAAATACTGAACAAACTGACAAAAACAATAAGACGGATTACAGAAACAAACAACGAATGACAAATGCAAAAGACAGACGGCAGAAACAAAAGACTGACGACAAAACTTAAGACGGGTAACAAAAACAAAGATAATGTGACAGAAAACAAGACAAGTAGAAAAAGAAAAAGGTGTGCCAAATCGTACACAAAAGACGGATAGTAAAAGTCAAAAGACAATAGCAAAAACAAAATATGGAATACAGTATTATATTATTTTGTCTTAGTATTTTTTCACCAGATATTGACCTCAACCCATTTCCCTCACCAGACCCTGATCCGCGGCGACATCCTGTACCAAAACACTATGGAACACCTCGAACGCATGGGCATCAGCTTGGAACCGGCCAAGACTGAGGAAGAAGCCGGCGAGGAGGAGGAGCAGGGCCCCACCGGGTACCTGGCGGCTGCGGATGTTCTGAACACGTTCAAGATATCGGAGTATGACTATATTGAGACGGAGGTTATGGATAGTGCTCTGAGTGGTAAGTTTTTTAATCCCCAACGCAATAACGACGAGGCCTCTGACGGCCTCGATGGCGCAGTGGCTTAGGTTGTTCGCCCGAAGCGCGAAGGGTTTTAACCCCGGTCAAGTCAATTTAGGGGACTACATTTTTTATGTATTCTAGGGTCTAGGTGTTCTGGGTGGCCGCCCCCAGTTATTTATCATCACCTAGTACTCATTCATAGTACAGGGGTTGCCCTTGTGTGAGACTAACTTGATTGGTGTGATTGTCTGGCGCATTTGTATGATTGACGGGTTGGTCTGTGTGTGTCTGTCTGTTGCATCGTAGCTCCTGAACGGATGAACCGATTTGGATTTTGTTTTGTTTGTTTAAAAGCTAAATGTCGGGAGTGTTCTTAGTCAGATTAGGTGGCCGCCAACTTAAGATGGCCGCCACCACAAAGTTTTGAATTTCATATTTTCACGTGATACCCGTAACATAGATATCAAATGAAAGTCCTTGAAAGTGTCACATTATATCATAAATTTTGGACATATTTTGTTCATCTAAGATGTTATGCGTTTACCTAGAAGATTAAGTCATTTACTCCTCTATAATTTTCGCTTCTTTCTTTTTCAAGTAACCCTTTTTTTCCAGGGCAACTGAACCCCGAGAAGGGTTCCGGGATCCTCTCCCTCCAGGACTCGCTGAAGCATCTCTTCAAGCAGTACAGCTACGGAGTGGTGACGGCCCGAGGCGGCTCCACGGCTGTGTGGAAGCGCGACAACCATTTGTACTTCTTTGACCCTCATGGCTGCGATGAGCAGGGTAAGTCCACTTATATTATTTTAAACAGTGATAGAGGCACGCTTTGGCATGAATGGTAGGTGAGTTATACACGTCTTCACAGAAAACCGGCGTAAATACGCTGTGTTTCGCTGCGTTAGTGAGGGTACCGGAAACCCCATCCAGAGGCCCCATCATCCCCATCCACCTCATCTACAACAAAAAGGGACATGAAGGCATTTTGAGTGACTTTTCCTTTCAAAAATCCAGGCAGCTCTGACGTGCTACTGTCACCATGTCCAAATGACAACTGATCCCAGTTGAACGGCACTACGTTATTTGAGGTTGGACTAAATATGGTGAGGGCATATCTAACGATTTAAATCTTTGGCAATACCTAGGGCATCCCGTAGGGCAGACGAAACACTAAGTACAAAGAACATGAGCTGAAAGTTCTATAAGTAACTGAGAACGGCTAAGAAAGGATACCAAGCGATGACTCAATAAATGAATTATTTCTCAACCCAGGTGCCCCATCAGAGGAACCCAGGGCCGCAGCCGCCCTCATCCGACTCAGGGGTAGCGTCGAGGACTTGGCGAAGGTTATACTTGGTAACCTGTCGCCGGGAGCTGATGATAGCTTCAACATCTCCCCCGTTTGCGTTTCGACTAGCAAGCTCGTGCCTGAGTTGGGAGCACCGGAGACTAAATTAGAGGTAAGTATAGCTGGAGGCACGAAAGTATAGCGATGACCATTATTTTGCGCACTATCAAAATGGGTTTCTGCGCACTCAAGGTCATAACTACACTTTCTGGCCTCAGTCTATAACGATATTATGTGTAAATGCGACATAAGTCAGTTGGTTAACTTCCAGAAAATGACAAACGGTGGTCAATTTTATTTTCGAAACTAGGTTAGTTTTGGTTAGAACTGATGAGTGTCCTGTGGCTAGGGGTGTTAACAATACCTACTGCCAAGGTATTCCCGGCCTGTCGTAAGAGGTGAGGAGGTGGCTTCGGAGTACATGAGCATACCCACTACTGGGGAGTGGCTTGCTTAGTGTCATTACGCCAAATAATTGGCGTAAAGAGGCAACCGCGATTAGCGGTCCAATTCAGTCCCGTCTGTGGGGTATCCAACCGTGTGTGGGGTTTGAGTCCCATGCACCACCTCATCTCATGATGGTTTCCCTTAGGAAGATAAAAAAAATGGTTAGACCAGGCGACCCCACAGCGCACAAGCCAACAGTAAAGTATTAGCCTATATTACTGTCCCACTGATCCTAATCTTAAAAAAGTGTTTTTTTTAATCCGTGACGTAAATTTCAGAGTCCGCAGTTCGAGTGGATCAGCAAGGGAACAGCGGCCGTCCTCATGGGGCCGCGTGGTGAGAACACCGCTATAGGCAAGGCCGCAGAGAAAGTTGGCATCAAGGTGAGTCTGCTTTTATAGTAAATAACATTTATTTACCACAGAAAATTTAGATTTTGCGTCCTTATGTGTATTTTACCGCTCGTACAACAAATTTTGTGCTCTGAGAAATTGTTTGCTGATTTTTTACACGCTGGGGCTGTCCATGGTAATTTAGAGATGATGATGTGATTACATAGTCATCAAGGTAAACTTGCTTTGGCTTAGCTTGCATATTTACGTTCAATATCTCAAAACCGATTGCGATTCCCGGCTCGGCACACAAAGTAGTCCAAAAGAAAGCCCTCGAAAAAATATATTTTTGGTTGTGATGCATTTTGTTGTGTTGACAGCATTAAAGTCGTCAATGTCACTGTGTCTAAAGTCACTAGTTAACAAACGGAATCTTCCTTGTCAACAGGAGCCGAAACGTGAACATTTATTCTTGTGTTGCGGGTGTTTTATACATGTATTCTGTACCTACCTTTTATCATAAATGTTATGTAACCCAAAAAGTTAGAACCATTGCGATTTAGTCGACACCTATCGCAATCTTGGAAGTAACAAAACTAGGTGCCGAACCGAAGTGAGGGCAGCTCACTGTTATGATAATGTCGTAAGACCCAAAAGCCCCACACGAGCAAAATACAATTGATTTTCTATTGTGTCTGCTGTCTGGGCCTTACCACGTTAATACATAAAAATATATAATTATCCTGAATCACGGTCTATAAGCGCGCTCTGGCCCCTGGGATTGGAAATCTAAGATGATAATTATAATTTAAACTTATCTCCTTCTCCATAGGATGACGACATGGCCGGTCGCACATTCGCTCTGCCGGCCGCAGCTGCCTTCACAGCCGCAACAGATGCGGTCCCACCGCCTCACATGCATCAGGATCACATGTACAACTTCTTGGGTGAGTGAATGTTGTTAGGACTATGTGAGCCTGCCTGTGGAACCATTCTTTTCCAGAACTTTTTTTTTATTGAGGGCAATCAAGATGACCTCACTCGTCCTGATGGTAAGCGGCCGAGAGATCCAAATATGAGGTTGACAGGCACAAAAGAACAAACTAAGTAAGTACCTTTTGAGTCTGTCATCCTCACACTGAAGGCCTGCTGAGAGGCCGTTTCACGCCCCGTCTAAGCGAGGCCGATTTCGGATTCCGCATTCGGGCATCAGAATGCATGGATAAATTTTTTTTTTCCGATCTTTTTAGTGTAGTCGAGTTCAAAAATATGTATACATTTGACCTTGTCACAGAAAATATGTTTAAGAAAACGACTTCCACTTTCTTATAAATATGTATTGTGACAAGGTCCTAAAGTGTATACATATTTTTGAACTCGACTATACATGTGTACTCAAAATATGTAAGCATTAAGGATAATTCGTCGATTTATTAAGATGGTCCTTTAGTTGTTGGCTTATTCGACCATATGTCAACAGTGACCCAAGAGGAAATCAAAAGCGTCCCAAGAGAAATTCAATGTTGACCTAAGATAAATTCATAGGTGACCCAAGGGACATATACCATTCCCCATTACCTTCAGTTCTAGACGATTCAAACGTTTAAATTTTCAGACGCCGGCGCTGATTACTACCTCCAGCACGTAAAGAAGACCGGCCGCAAGGAGATCCTGCCCGAAGACCTGACGGAGAAGTTCGCGATGGGAGCGAACACGTTCTCCATAGAGCTCGGGGAACCGATCAAGTTGCCCTTGCGTCTGCCCGACGCACCGCCTCCGGTGAGTTAATATGAATAGAGTATTATACGACGTTTTTCAATTTATTTATTGTTAGGCGTGTCGCACACACACTCAAGAGTCGAGGCGGAAGCGTTCAAGAGGCGCACCGCCTCTGACTTTTCTATACAATCAAATATGTCAACGCATACTGCCAGAGTCGCGGCGCAGTCGAGGCGGCGGAGGTGCAGGGTCGAGTCGGCGACGCGGCGCGGGCGCGCGGCACGCTGCCGCCCCGACCCCGCCGCCATTTTGTCATCGTCTTCTGACGACGACATATTGAATGGGTGTAAACGATGCTCTGCACCTTCGCCTCGACTCTTATATCACACCACCGCCTCGACAGTGCCTTGACTCCGCCTCGACTCTGGCAGTGTGCTACACGCCTTAAGGTTTGAAGTATGAATCACAGCTTCTTTTTTATATTTTATCTATGAAATGAAATGAAAATAATTTATTCGACACTATCATCATTAGTTCCAAAGATATAGAGTTGCAAAGTTCCCAATCAGAAAAGGAGAGCGATACGCTATTAATGACGTCACTAGGCTTGTGCTTCCCACAATCGCCGTACAAAATTTTGTTTATGAAAGAGACAGGTATATCAAAAGTTTGTTGCTCTTTAACTTTCTTGAATTCAAAGTTCGTACTTCAATAATCGTACACTTACTTTTACATTAAATTATCGAGTGTAGGTATCGGATGTCGATATTTCAAGGACACGGTAAAATACCCTATTGTGACGGACAGTAAAGAAGACAACGTTTTAGGGTAGTAAAAGAAATACTTAGAAAAGAAACAAATATTTATGGAAATGATAAACTGTTCACCTAAACAGTGTTATGTATTATGAAATTTAAATTTTATTTAATTCTTTAAAAATTTTATTTTAACAAATTTGAAAAAATTAAGTTCTACTGAGTTTCTTTTCTTTCTTCTCGGTAGAAATTGACCTTCCGAATCAGCAGTAGATTGGTTATAAAATTTGACATTCATAAATGTTCTGTAAAGGACTTAAATTGAATAAAGAGATTTTGATTTGATTTGAAATAAAAATAACGAACATATTAACTGTGTGATTGGTGATTCGTGGCAGACGAGCAGAGAGATCACCTGATGGTAATAAACATGGGATGTTACAGGAAGGTGAGGAAGAAGAAGCAGGCGCTGGTGGCGACGACGCTGGTGAGGAAGTGGAGGAAGAGGAGAAGATTCCACCCATGAAGCGTGAGTATTACAAAATATGAGTGACTGAAAAAATTAGGAATCCGATTAGGTTCACAGATGTTTATGGTTTCCCCTGGGTCACCAATAATAATTATGGGAGCTTGCACATAAAGTATCAGCCTATATACTGTTCCACTGCAGGGCAAAGGCCTCCATCATAGAAATCAAGTCATCGCTACAATTATGGGATTAGGCTTAATCACCACGCTTGCCTAATGCGGTGCGGTGATCACAAACCCGAGCTATGTTCGAAAAATACGAAACATACTTTTGCTCGACCCGGTATTCGAACCCGAGATCATGGCCCGGTACTTAAACCAAACTTGCACATAATTATATTAAAAAAAAATTATGAGCCAAAGTAACAAACCACACTTTTTAGTCTTTAGCAAAGTTAATCCACTATTATAGCTGACCCACGTTTTCCCCTGAGTCACCTACGTTAATGCATAAAATCCACTATTTAAGAACTAGACATAACAGAAATTTAATGTAAATTGCGATCTCATCGCTTATAGTGATTTCTATCAGTAAAACTTAGGACGAAGCCTATTTGATAAATATGGAATTATGGTGGTGCAACATTGTGAATATTCCTTAATTTATGGAAGCTTCGATTGCAAATCTTCTGCCTCGAACTACAAAACTATGGAATGAACTGTCACCACGGTATTTCCGAACCGATACGACCTACAAACCTTCAAAAAGCGAGCGTATTCCTTTTTAAAAGGTCGGCAGCGCATTTGCGACTTCTCTGGTATTGCGGGTGTCCATAGGCGGCGGTAATCGCTTACCATCAGGTGATCCGTCTGTTCGTCTGCCCCGTATCTCATAAAAAAAAAACTGACCGGTTGGCGCATTTGGCAGTGACTCTGTCTCATATGCCTAAGGTCGTGGTTTCGATTCCCACCCAAGTTTGTCCAGACAAACATTCGTGATTTTTTTTCCCCGCACAGAAATGAAGGAAGCCCTCTTCAAGATGTGGTACGACCAGACGAAGCCGAGCCACGTGGCGCTCCTGGTGGGCGACTACCACCAGCTCGGCGTGTGGATGGCCACGGGGGGCAAGGTGGTGGCGTTTGACGCCGCGCCCACTATGGCCAAGGGGATGCTCACGAGGCAGAGGATCACTAAGGGTAAGTTTGTGGCACCCCTTTTTATAGATAGATGCCAGCCCTCACTTCGTTTCAGAGAAGTAGTTCCACTGTCTACCAATAGATGGCGTTGGGTGTTGATTGCATCACGAAGTCCTCTTCAAGATGTGGTACGACCAGACAAAGCCCAGGCCACGTGACTCTCCAGGTGGGTGACCACCACCAGCTCCTCACCAGAGGATGAATAAAGGTAAATTTGTAGCAGCACCCATTTTTATAGATAGATGCCAGCCCTCATTTTGTTTCGGAGCAGTAGTTCCACTGTCGACCACTAGATGGCGTTGGGTGTTGATGGCATCACGAAGCTTCCTTCAAGATGTGGTACGACCAGACAAAGCCGAGCCTCATACGCCAAACGTCGTGAGTTTGATCGCCACCCTGGATAAACATTCGTGTTATTTTGGCGTTTAAAAAAAGAGTAAGGTAACTGGCGAGTTTCTAGCCGGATCTTCACGTCAGTTTCGGAGCAGCAGTTCCACAGTCTACCGATAGATGGCATTGGGTGTTGATGGCATCACAAAGCTTCAAGATGTGGTACGACCAGACGAAGCCGAGCCACGTGGCGCTCCTGGTGGGCGACTACCACCAGCTCGGCGTGTGGATGGCCACGGGGGGCAAGGTGGTGGCGTTTGACGCCGCGCCCACTATGGCCAAGGGGATGCTCACGAGGCAGAGGATCACTAAGGGTAAGTTTGTAGCACCCCTTAAAATGTATAGATAGATGATACCCAGATACCGTCGGAATGATGTAGTTCAAGAGATCTCCGACGACATCTCTCGACTCTACTGCTGTTGCAGGTGTCTATGGGCGGCGGCCATTGCTTACCATCAGGTGATCCGTCTGCTTGTGTGCCACCTATCAGATAAAAATAACATCACAACCTCGATAACAACGGCCTCGATGGCGCAGTGGCTAAGGTGTTCGCCTGAAGCGCGAAAGGTCTCGATTCCCGATCAAGTCAATTTAGGAAAGTATATTTTCTAAGTTGTCTTGGGTCTGGGTGTTCTGGGTTGACGACCCCAGTTAATTATCGTCACCTGGTACTCATAGTACAGAGGTTGCCCTAGTTTGTTACCAGGTTGATTGGTGTGATTGTCTGGCGCATTTATATTCATTTACTGTCTCGCGTTTTCACGGACCCTGACTCCGTTGCTTTTTCGTGCTTTTTTTTTAAGTGTTTTATTAAACATTTATTTGCTCCTTTGCTATAATAATATCGTTGTTTGTAGGTGACGAGATCCGCCTGCAACGCATCAAGGACGAGATGGCTGGTGAGGGCGGAGGCGCCGGCGAGGAGGGTGAGGACGAGGAAGCTGGAGCCGGTGAGTGTCTGATTGAATAGCATAAAACGTTATAAGCTAAAATAAACGTATTTTAGCCACTGGTCAACCATTAGCTAGAAGTCCGAAGTTAGCCTTGGCGAGTGTTCAAGATTATTTAAAAGAAAGATATGAAGAAGCCGTTGGGGTGGAAAGGTTCTTGAGTGGAGGACACGTGCAGGAGGCCGCAGCCGTGGCAGGCCTCCCACCAGGTGGACCGAAGATCTGGTGAAGGTCGCGGGAGTGCCTTGGATGCGGGTGGCACAGGACCGATCTGTGTGGAGAACTTTGGGGGAGGCCTATTTCCAGCTGTGGACGTCTATTGGCTGAAATGATAATGATGCTGATGATAATTATTTTTATTACAGAAGGTGAAGAGAAGCCCGAGCCAGAGCCAGAGTTCGTGCCCCCGGAGTCCTGCCAGGCGCTGATGGTGTTCTCAAGTCCTGCCGAGTTCATTGACAAACTGAGTGAGTAGAATAACATATTATAATGATTTTGATTTGATTTGATATAATATTCTTTAACGTCGTACGTTTAAAGTATATTTTTTTTAACGTCGTAAGACTCAAAAGCCTTTTATAAGGCAAAAAATATTAAGGTGTTTGCAAATGCAAAATCCGATAGACGGTGTTACATTGACGGCAGGTCCAACAACGAGTGCATTGTTTACGTTTGACTTTTTTTTTCTTTTTTTTATGTTAGCCTATGTTGTCCCACTGCTGCTGGGCAAAGGCCTCCCCCGAGTCCCTCCATCGATCTCTATTCATCGCCATCTGTGGCCAATCGATGGTTACCTGATGGACGCCGACAACGGGGCAGACTTAGAAAGCGATGGAGTGACGATCTTAACACCTTTGCAATCGATTAGCCATAGATGGCGATGGATAGAGATCGATGTCCCTCCATCGTTTGACATATCATGTCAAAATTATGAAGTTATGTTACGAAACAACTAATGTCGTCAAAGTTGAACCTCATATCAAAGTAACGCCGAACTGCAATTGTGGAAGAGCCATGCTTCGGCATGAATGGGCCGGCTCGACCGGAGTGATACCACTGCCTCACAGAAAACCGGCGTGAAGCAGCTCCTGTGCTGTGTTTCGCCGAGTGAGTGAGGGTACCGAAGGCCCACCCAGGGGGGAAGGGGATAAAAGGTTGGCAGTGTACTTGTCACTCCACTGGTGTTGCAAGTGTCCATGAGCGGCGGCAATTGCTTACCATCAGGTGATCCGCCTGCTCGTCTGCTACCTATCACATAAAAAAAATGACAATATTATGATGTTATGTTATGAAACAACCAATGTCGTCAATATTGAAACTCATATCAACGTAACGCCATCTATCAGATTTTCAACCCTTAATCGTAGGCGCAATATGTCACCTTCCATTCATTGCATCTGTAAAAACCCTCATATCAAGAATAGCTTTACATACAAACTTTCTCCCACAGCTCTACAAGGGCCACTGGACAAAAAACAATGCTTGGCCCCATACAAGCTATACCCGGTGAAGGTGATCAATGAACTCACGTCGGTCCTCAAGGAGAAGAAGGGCGCGCCGCCTAAGGCAGAGGGTGATGAGGCTGCTGGTGATGAAGAAGGTAAGGGTATTTAAATGTTTTAATAACTAAAGTAGTTTTTCATTGGTGAATGTCGTTTTCAATGTACAAAAGATGTTTTCCATCACTAAAAGTAGTTTTCCATTGGTGAAAGTCGTTTTCCATCGGCGAAAGTAGTTTGCAATTGGCAAAAGTAAGTAGTTTGCAATTGGCAAAAGTAAGTAGTTGCAATTGGCAAAAAGTAAGTAGTTTGCAACTGGCAAAAGTAAGTAGTTGCAATTGGCAAAAAGTAAGTAGTTTGCAACTGGCAAAAGTAGTTTTTCATTGGCCAAAGTCGTTTTCCATCGGCGAAAGTAGTTTACAATTGGCAAAAGTAGTTTTTCATTGGCGAAAGTTATTTTCTATTGGTGAAAGTCATTTTCCATTGGCAAAAGTCGTTTACTATTGGCATAAGTTGTTTTCCATCGGCGAAAGTCATTTTCCATTGGCAGAAGTCATTTACAATTGGCAAAAAGTAATTTTCTTTTTACGAAAGTCGTTTATATTTGGCAAAAGTAGTTTTTTTATAATGAAATGTTTATTTCACGAAAATCAAATTTGTACCATTTTATTTTTCGGCAAACGTAGTTAATTACATTGGTAAAATTTGACTTCTATTGGTAACGGTCAATTCAAAATGGCAAACTTCTTCTAAAAAAGCCGATCATTTTGTAATTTTTTGTCCAGATTTAAAGAACCTGTTATAAAAACTAGGCTTCTATTTAATCTTCAGAGCAAGAAATCCTAGTAGAGCCTTTGGATGAAGCGGCCTACGGCAAGCACTTCACGAAGCTGACACGAGGCACGGCCTCCCTCCGCGGCAACGTGGCCCAGAATGAGGGGTACTTTATGGATCTACCCAACAGGAATAACCAGGTATGTCTGTCACTATTTATCTACCCCCTTAGTGCAGTGGTTTGATCTAAAAGGACGGGAATGTTCCCCAAGAAAATTGAAGATCTACAGCCGAGCCGGCTCCGGGACCATAGTCCATATAAAATTTTGGTACAGTCAAATTAGCGCCATCTGCTGTTGGTTGGATGGTACATCTGCTGTTGGTTGGATGGTTCTTTAGTGGCGAACTACTTTATTCGGGCAAAGAACAAACTTAAATCCAAGTGCTATTTTATTTATAATATTATGTTGCCACGGCATGCAATGTGGACTCGATAAAAGTATACAAAACTTTATATTCAATAGTCTGAGAAAACAATATTTTTAAAAGTTTATAGCAATTGTTTTTACAAAATCTCTAGTTGTTTCGCAAAATAGCTATTGCACACTGACCATCGCCCGAAGAAGTCTTCTCTGAGTGAGTATCCTCCCTTCTTACCTCAACTCTGCCTCCATCCATTCCCCGTACGGCTGAAATGCTGACCACCATCACCATCCTGTTGCAGTCCACTGCTGGACATAGGCCTCACCAAATGCTCGCCACTTTGATCGATCTTCGGCTACTAGCATGCAGCTCCATGCTGACCACTAATCTCTTTCCAGGATGCGGCCAACGCGGCAATGGGCATAGTCGTGGACCACATCGAGCCGTATCCGTACTGGAAGCCGGAGCTGGTGGACGCGGTGCTGAAGTACGGCGACCGGCTGTACACCGCGTCGCTGCCGCGCGCCGCCGCGCCGCCGCGGCTGCAGCCCGCCGAGATAGAGACGCAGTTCCACGTCACCAGCTTCAATGTGAGTCAAACAAAGATAGGGCTAATAGACAGATGAATGATATTAGATAGATAATTTACTACACAGTGACACACTGAATTTGAAAGCCAAGTATACAAAGATTACACAGAGAGAGACAGATTACAAAAGAATATGGTATTAGTCAATGGAAAATGACTGTCGCCAATGAAAAAACACGTTTGCTAATGAAAAACTACTTTCTCCAATGGAAAACTACTTCCACCAATGAAAATCTACTTTCGCCAACGAAAAACTTCTTTCGCCAACGAAAAGCGACTTTCACCAACAAAAAGCGACTTTCGCCAATGAAAAACGATTTTTGCTAATGAAATACCCATCGTTTCAATAGTATACCAATGAAATGCGATTTTCATCAATGGAAAACTACTTTTGCCAGTGGAAAACTACTTCCACCAATGAAAAACTACTTTCGTTAATGGAAAACTACAATTGATACTGGACAACGACATTTTCCAGTGAAATACGACGTTTGACAATGGAAAATGATATATTCCAATAGAAACCAGCATCCCAATGGATAACGACAAGACATTATCAATGGAAAGTGACATTATTCGTTGGAAAAGTGTCATAACCCAATGAAGGCAGACAGACATAAGGCTAGTCATGGATTGCATAGCAGTCCCACGTCACCAGCTTCAATGTGAGTCAAATAGACACTACACCCGTACTGGAAGCCGGGGCTGGTGGACGCGGTGCTGAAGTACGGCGACCGGCTGTACACCGCGTCGCTGCCGCGCGCCGCCGCGCCGCCGCGGCTGCAGCCCGCCGAGATAGAGACGCAGTTCCACGTCACCAGCTTCAATGTGAGTCAGACAAAGATAGGGCTAATAGACAGATGAATGATATTAGATAGATAATTTACTACACAGTGACACACTGAATTTGAAAGCTAAGTATACAAAGATTACACAGAGAGAGACAGATTACAAAAGAATATGGTTTTCGTCAATGGAAAATGACTGTCGCCAATGGAAAAGCACGTTTGCTAATGAAAAACTACTTTCGCCAACGAAAAGCGACATTCGCCAACAAAAAGCGGCTTTCGCCAACGAAAAACGATTTTCGCCAATGAAATACCCATCGTTTTTAATAGTATGCCAATGAAATACGATATTCATCAATGCAAAACTACTTTCGCCAGTGGAAAACTACTTCCACCAATGGAAAAACTACTTTTGTTAGTGGAAAACTACAATGGACAACGGCATTTTCCAATGAAATACGTCGTTTGACAATGGAAAATGATATAATCCAATAGGAACCCAATTGATAAATATGGAATTATGGTGGTGCAACATTGTGAATATTCCTTAATTTATGGAAGCTTCGACAGCAAATCTTCTGCGTCGAACTACAAAACTATAGAATGAACTGTCACCAGCGGTATTTTCGAACCGATACGACCTACAAACCTTCAAAAAGCGAGCGTATTCCTTCATAAAAGGTCGGCAGCGCATTTGCGACTCCTCTGGTGTTGCGGGTGTCCATGGGCGGCGGTAATCACTTACCATCAGGTGATCCGTTTGTTCGTCTGCCCCCTGTCTCATAAAAAAAAATCGTAACCTATACATTTTTGAGTGACCGGATGGCACATTTGGCAGAGACCCTGTCCCATATGCCTAACGTCGTGGTTTGATCCCCACCCAAGTTTGTCCAGACAAACATTCGTGTTTTTTTTCCCCGCACAGAAATGAAGGAAGCCCTCTTCAAGATGTGGTACGACCAGACTAAGCCGAGCCACGTGGCGCTGCTGGTGGGCGACTACCACCAGCTCGGCGTGTGGATGGCCACGGGGGGCAAGGTGGTGGCGTTCGACGCCGCGCCCACTATGGCCAAGGGGATGCTCACGAGGCAGAGGATCACTAAGGGTAAGTCTGTAGCAACCCTTTTTATAGATACAATCCAGCCCTCACTTCGTTTTAGAGAAGTAGTTCCACTGTCTACCAATAGATGGCGTTGGGTGTTGATTGCATCACGAAGTCCTCTTCAAGATGTGATACGACCAGACAAAGCCCAGGCCACGTGACTCTCCAGGTGGGCGACCACCACCAGCTCCTCACCAGAGGATCACTAAAGGTAAGTTTGTAGCAGCACCCAATTTGATAGATAGATGCCAGCCCTCACTTCGTTTCGGAGCAGTAGTTCCGCAGTACACCAATAGATGGCGTCGGGTGTTGATTGCATCACAAGCCCTCTTCAAGATGTGGATGTTGACGCGGCAGAGGATCACTAAAGGTAAGTTTGTAGCACCCCTTTAAATTTTACAGATAGAAAGTGGACCGCCCTCGCTTCGTTTTGGAGCAGCAGTTCCGCAGTACACCAATAGATGGCGTCAGGTGTTGATTGCATCAAAGCCCTCTTCAAGATGTGGTACGACCAGACGAAGCCGAGCCACGTGGCGCTCCTGGTGGGCGACTACCACCAGCTCGGCGTGTGGATGGCCACGGGGGGCAAGGTGGTGGCGTTCGACGCCGCGCCCACTATGGCCAAGGGGATGCTCACGAGGCAGAGAATCACTAAGGGTAAGTCTGTAGCAACCCTTTTTATAGATAGATTCCAACCCTCACTTCGTTTCAGAGAAGTAGTTCCACTGTCTACCAATAGATGGCGTTGGGTGTCGATTGCATCAAGAAGTCCTCTTCAAGATGTGGTACGACCAGACAAAGCCCAGGCCACGTGACTCACCAGGTGGGCAACCAGCTCCTCACCAGAGGATGACTAAAGGTAAGTTTATAGCAGCACCCATTTTTATAGATAGATGCCAGCCCTCACTTCGTTTCGGAGCAGTAGTTCCACTGTCTACAACTAGATGGCGTTGGGTGTTGATTGCATCACAAAGCCCTCTTCAAGATGTGGTACTACCAGACAAAGCCGAGCCTCATACGCCAAAGCTCGTGAGTTTGATCGCCACCGTGGATAAACATTCGTGTTAGTTTGGCGTTTAAAAAAAGAGTGCGCTCCTGGTGGGCGACTACCACCAGCTCGGCGTGTGGATGGCCACGGGGATGCTCAAGAGGCAGAGAATCACTAAGGGTAAGTTTGGAGCAACCCTTTAAATTTTTTATAGATATGTAGATACTCAGATACCGCTGGAATGATGTAGTTCAAGAGATCTCCGACGACGTCTCTCGACTCTACTGCTGTTGCAGGTGTCTATGGGCGGTGGCCATTGCTTACCATCAGGTGATCCGTCAGCTTGTCTGCCACCTATCAGATAAAAATAACATCACAACCTCGATAACAACGGCCTCGATGGCGCAGTGGCTTAGGTGTTCGCCAGAAGCGCGAAGGGTCTCGATTCCCGATCAAGTCAATTTAGGAAAGTACATTTTCTAAGTTGTCTTGGGTCTGGGTGTTCTGGGTTGACGACCCCGGTTAATTATCGTCACCTGGTACTCATAGTACAGAGGTTGCCCTAGTTTGATACCAGGTTGATTGGTGTGATTGTCTGGCGCATTTATATTCATTTACTATCTTTACTATCTCGCGTTTCCACGGACCCTGACTCCGTTGCTTTTTCGTGCTTTTTTTGTGTTTTTTTTAAGTGTTTTAACATTTGCTCCTTTGCTAATAACGATGTTTGTAGGTGACGAGATCCGCCTGCAACGCATCAAGGACGAGATGGCTGGTGAGGGCGGAGGCGCTGGCGAGGAGGGCGAGGACGAAGAAGCTGGAGCTGGTGAGTGTCTGATTGAATAGCATAACGTTTATTTTAGCCACTGGTCAACCATTAGCCAAAGGTCCGAAGTTGAACTATTAGCCACTTGGCTAATTGTCAGCTATTCGCCATTTGGCTAATGTTCAACCATTTGTTATTTGGCTAATGTTCAACCATTTTTAATTTTGTTAATGTTCGACCATTTTCTATTTGCTTAGTGTTCAACCATTTGCCACTTGTCTAATAGTCAACCATTTACTATTTGTCTAATTTCAACCACTTGCCATCTGGCTA
Source organism: Cnaphalocrocis medinalis (assembly GCA_014851415.1). Taxonomy (NCBI): domain Eukaryota; kingdom Metazoa; phylum Arthropoda; class Insecta; order Lepidoptera; family Crambidae; genus Cnaphalocrocis; species Cnaphalocrocis medinalis. The sequence continues at coordinate 27,112 of JABMDO010000162.1, read as the reverse complement.
ATGTTCAACCATTTTAAATTTGTTAAATTTTTACCATTTGCCATTTCTCTAACGTTCAACCACTTTCCATTTTACTAATGTTGAGTTACTTGTTACTTAAGTAATGTTTAAAACTGTTTGTCTGTTCAATCATTTGTTCAATTAGTTTAACCACTGTGTAAATGTTGAACACTTTCTACATAATTCAATGTCTAAAACCGCCGTAGCCGTAATAATATTTTGATCCTAATAATTCTACCATTCTGACGATCTAATGAAGGTCGCGGGAGTCCCTTGCATGCGGGTGACACAGTACTGATTTGTGTAGAGAACTTTGGGGGAGGCCTATATCCAGCAGTGGACGTCTATTGGCTGAAATGATAATGATGATGATGATAATTATTTTTATTACAGAAGGTGAAGAGAAGCCCGAGCCAGAGCCAGAGTTCGTGCCCCCGGAGTCCTGCCAGGCGCTGATGGTGTTCTCAAGTCCTGCCGAGTTCATTGACAAACTGAGTGAGTAGAATTACAGTTTTTTAACGTCGTAAGACTCAAAGCGTTTTATAAGGCAAGTAGTGGTCCGCCCTCACTTCGTTTCGGGACCGTAATTCAGAAATGAACCAATAGATGGCGCTGTGCTCAATTACATCACGCAAGCGTTTCGTGTTTTCGGTTTACCTATAAGCCTTGTCGTTGTCTATAGAAGCTATCTCTTTATAAATAGTATAGAAAACAACGAGTGGATTGTTTACGTTTGACATATCATGTCAAAATTATGAAGTTATGTTATGAAAGAACCAATGTCGTCAAAGTTGAACCTCATATCAACGTAACGCCGAACTGCAGTTGTATGCTTCGGCATGAATGGGCCGGCTCGACCGGAGTTATACCACTGCCTCATAGAAAACCGGCGTGAAGCAGCCCCTGTGCTTTGTTTCGCCGAGTGAGTGAGGGTACCGAAGGCCCACCCAGGGGGGAAGGGGATAAAAGGTTGGCAGCGCACTTGTAACTCCACTGGTGTTGCCAGTGTCCATGGGCGGCGGCAATTGCTTACCATCAGGTGATCCGCCTGCTCGCCTGAAAAGGTCCAACGAGTGGATTGGTTACATTTGACGTATCATGTCAAAATTATGAAGTTTTGTTATGAAACAACCAATGTCGTCAAAGTTAAACCTCATATCAACGTAACGCCATCTATCAGATTTTCAACCGTCATTCGTAGGCGTAATATATCACCTTTCATTCATTGGCTGGATGGCGCATTCGGTAGTGACCCTGCCTCATACGCCAAAGGTCGTGGGTTCGATCCCCACCCTGGACAAACATTCGTGTGATGAACACTTGTGTTTGTTCAGTGTCTGGGTGTAATATATGTATTTAAGTATTATATTTGTGATCCTCTGTTGTCTGATATCTGTAACACAAGTGCTTAAGCTTATTAAGTAGCTTAAGCACTTGTGTTATAGATCGGAGTCAGGTCAATTATTGAGATGTTGTGTGAATTTATTATTATATATTATTATATTCATTGTATTTGTAAAAACCCTCATATCAAGAATAGCTTTACATACAAACTTTCTCCTACAGCTCTACAAGGGCCACTAGACAAGAAACAATGCTTGGCCCCATACAAGTTGTACCCGGTGAAGGTGATCAACGAACTCACGTCGGTCCTCAAGGAGAAGAAGGGCGCGCCGCCTAAGGCAGAGGGTGATGAGGCTGCTGGTGATGAAGAAGGTAAAGATATTAATATATTTATTTAATAAGCAATAAACGTTATTTATATTAAGATGTTTCAATTGTCGTTTTCCATTGGTGATTGTCGTTTTGAATGAATGAATGAAATCTTTATTTGACACAGTAAGACAAAACGTACACATATTATGACGCAAGAACAAACAATACAATATTAAAAGTTACATAAATTGACACAAAGAATAAAAAATACACGCAACTGTGCCAAATAGGCGACCGCTCAGCTTTCATCGGAGCTAGCCAAATATAGCTAGCGCCGACGCTGGTTTTCAGCGGCTGGCCTCAAACATATTGCGCCTCTGTTCCCCTCTGCCACCATTTTAACAACCCGTTAAGGTGTACCAAACTGAGACAGAGATGAACAGAAGCGCAGCTTGGGGGCAAGTTTTCAATCAGTTTTCAATCAGTAAAAAATGTTTTCCATCACTAAAAGTAGTTTTTTATTGGCAAAATCGTTTTCCATTGATTGGCGAAAGTCATTTTCTATTGGTGAAAGTCATTTTCCATTTGCGAAAGTCGTTTTCTGTCGGCATAATTCGTTTTCCATTGGTAGATAAAGGTGTTTTTTATCAGTGAAAGTAGTTTTCCATTGGCGAAATTTGATTTCCGTTGGTGAAAAACACTTATATTTTGGGAAAAGTCATTTTTCATGGGCGAAATTCGTGATTCATTAATGGAGATCTTTTTCCAATAGCAACCGTATTGTATCATTTCATCAGGTACCATTTTTTATTGTTAAGCGATTATTCCACGATTATTATCTATACATATTATTATAATAAAAATGTAAAAAAGCTGTGTCTGTACATTGAAGATATTTATCTCAAAATAACTTAGGACGACTAAAAAACAGTAACAGAACATGAATCAATGATTTTTAAAATTTTTGTCTGTCTGTTTGTCTGTTTGTTCGCGCTAATCTCGGAAACTACTGAACCAATTCGAATGAAACTTTTTTTATTGTATAGCTGTAATATCAGGGCAACTTATAGGATATATTATATTTTGAAGACCAGGCTCCTTGATGTAGAACCACAACAGCCCAGCTAAACTATAAGAGGTAGGTCAATGGCACCTTAACAAAAGTTGTTCAGATTAATGAGCATTTTATGATGCCATGAAAAAAACCTACTATTCAAATAATCATCTTTAAGTCAAGAGTCATAAAGTTCACGCAAACGAAGTTGCGGGCGGCCACTAGTACTAAATATTATTATACGATTTTTTTTCAGCAAACAAAAATTACATTGGTAAAATTTGACCTCTATTGGTAATAGTCAATTCAAAATGGAAAACTTCTTCTAAAAAAGCCGATCATTTTGTAACTTTTTGTCCAGATTTAAAAACTTGATATAAAACCAGGCTTCTATTTAATCTTCAGAGCAAGAAATCCTAGTAGAGCCTTTGGATGAAGCGGCCTACGGCAAGCACTTCACGAAGCTGACTCGAGGAACGGCCTCACTCCGCGGCAACGTGGCCCAGAATGAGGGGTACTTTATGGATCTACCCAACAGGAATAACCAGGTATATCTGTCACTATTTATCTACCCCTTTAGCGCAGTAGTTTGATCTATATGGGTATGGGAACGGTCCCCATAAAAAGGGAAGACTGCTGCTGCCGAGCCGGTTGGTATTGGCTCGGGGACCATATTCCGGTCTAGGTACCATCTTGGTTTGTTGTATTATCCCATGTAGACATGCGAACGAAAATATTATAAAAATAATTATATAATTATTTAATGTATGGGTAGTTCAATAATATTATTGAACTACCCATACATTATTTAGTACTTTACATAATATTTGACATTAGTAGCTTAAATAATATTTGACATTCATATTTGTTCTGTAAGGACTTAAATTGAATAAAGAATATTTCTATTTCTATTATACACAAACTTTTATTATAAAACCATGTACATAAACGAAACATTTGATATATCTACCAAACAAAATTTACTAGACGCGCATACAAGATACTTGCGTGTGACGTGACTCGCTAGTAGCCATTTGTATAGAGCGTTTTTGGGCCTGCGTAAAATATGTGCTCTTAAAGTTGTGATATCTCAGGTAATTCAAATCAGAATCAAATAATTGGTCTTGATTAAACACATAAAAAACATTGTCAAATACCCTATACAAATGTTAGTCGATAAAACAGATACTTATTTGGGACCAGAAAATGTAATACTATGTGATGTTGCGTTAATTAATCTAATTTCATTGTTTATGCTATTGAATATAGAGGCGGTACTTTGCGCTTTGTTTTGGGGCTTTTTAATGTCCCTAACAATGTCCCTGTCACAATTTTTTTTCCATTTCACAAAATGCCTGAAACACTGACTACAAGTTTTTTTTTCTAGGATGCGGCCAACGCGGCAATGGGCATAGTCGTGGACCACATAGAGCCGTACCCGTACTGGAAGCCGGAGTTAGTGGACGCGGTGCTGAAGTACGGCGACCGGCTGTACACCGCGTCGCTGCCGCGCGCCGCCGCGCCGCCGCGGCTGCAGCCCGCCGAGATAGAGACGCAGTTCCACGTCACCAGCTTCAATGTGAGTCACACACTGACAGAACTGTAGAGACCGTAGACAGATAAATAGATACTCTTTACTTCACATTGACACACAGAACTTCAAAACTATGTAAAAGTACAGAGATTAGGACAAATTATAACCACGTCACCCTCCAATGAAATACGCTACCATCTTTAATGTGAGTCAAATACTAATTCGGAATTTAAAAAAAACCTTAGTTTCTTTATTGTTGTCGAATACATCAATTGTTGTGGAGCAAAACGATAATGGCCGAAAAAAATAGATTTTTTGTCCGTGAAAATGACTTTTGCCACTGGAAAACTACTTTCACCGATGGAAAACTACTTTTGTCAATGGAAAACTACTTTCACCAATGAAAAACTCTTTTCGTCGATGGAAAACTACAATTGATACTGGACAACGACATTTTCCAATGAAATACGTCGTTTGACAATGGAAAATGATATAATCCAGTAGAAACCAGCATCCTAATGGATAACGACAAGACATTGAATGAATGAATGAATATGCTTTTTATTGCACACAAAACAGAGGTATAAAATTTAAAACTAGTTATAACAGGAGTAATGTACAACAAAGGCGGCCTTATCACTATGAGCGATCTCTTCCAGGCAACCTTTGGGTAAAGGACACTTGATCAAGGTGTAAGGCGGTGCAATGATACAATACTTATATACATAGGTACGAGTATAAACATTAATACATACATACATTCATTAAATTTAATATGAATACACTAATACATGTCATATACATTATCAATGGAAAGTGACATTATTCGTTGGAAAAGCGACATAAACCAATGAAAGCAGACAGACATGAGGCTAATCATGGATTGCATAGCAGTCCCACGTCACCAGCTTCAATGTGAGTCAAATAGACACTACACCCGTACTGGAAGCCGGAGTTAGTGGACGCGGTGCTGAAGTACGGCGACCGGCTGTACACCGCGTCGCTGCCGCGCGCCGCCGCGCCGCCGCGGCTGCAGCCCGCCGAGATAGAGACGCAGTTCCACGTCACCAGCTTCAATGTGAGTCAGACAAAGATAGGGCTAATAGACAGATGAATGATATTAGATAGATAATTTACTACACAGTGACACACTGAATTTGAAAGCTAAGTATACAAAGATTACACAGAGAGAGACAGATTACAAAAGAATATGGTTTTCGTCAATGGAAAATGACTGTCGCCAATGAAAAAGCACGTTTGCTAATCGATACCTTAAATCTCAAAGGGCGTAATCACCAAATCATCACTTTTCGGGAGAGCCGAAACAAAAATAAAATCTAAGAATTAAATTCATAACTTTTAAACTAATAATGCCATATAAATGAAATTTGGATGTAATTATCGAGTATCGAGAGCTTTATAACACAGTTATATGGTATTCAAAATACAACCAATGTTTGCCAAACTGATTTGTGATTACGCCAAAAAAATATTGACAACTTGGCATTTACGACCTAAAAAAAAGGCTGTTCTGCAATAAGTTATGGTATAATGGCGTTTACGACTTGAAAAAAAGGCTATTCTGCTCTATGCTATGGTGTAACAGCCTAGTTAACTTATAGAAAATGCATTTTAAAAAGCTATTTTCGGTTTTTTATAAGTAAAAACACTTCGAGGAAGATACAAATTAAGAGACAAATACGGGTAGTTTCATTATTACAAAATTTATAGCAAGTACAGAAATGAAAACGATTTTATTATTTCAATTATACAAACGCAATCATTTTAGTTTGAAATTCAAACGAAATTTATTGATTTCTATAATTTGGTTTTGTTTTTAATTAGTATAAACAATATCTGCATCGACAGGACTTTTACTTAGAGCTTAAATTTTAATAAGTCTTCTACCAGTACTGTGCAAAGAAGTAAAACAAACGTTTATTTTTAAAAATGTTAAAGCTAGGATTGATCTACATAAGATTTAAGCGCTAGCAAAACTCCCGCCACTTTGTTTATGTTTCAGGTTTTGCGTGCTATTAACAATCTTTAATAGGAGTACTGTTGGGCAAAAGAAATAAAAGACGTCAACTTCACTATATTAACAAGAATTTAATCACAGACATCGATACAATTCGGTTCGACGAGGGGAAATGAGTGGTATATTCTGCTCATTTTCGTATTTCCTCATTTTCGTCTAGGATACTGACACTAGAGTAATTCTTCTTACGTATGGGTAGTAAAAGTACTTGCTAATTGCATGTCTGAGCGTTTTATTTTAGAATTTATAGAAACCGGACTAAACGCGATATTCATTATGCAGTATTACTACCACTTACTTTATTTATTTTGTTTAAATTCTTAAAGTAACTCGAGTCGTAAACGCCACTGTTACACATATCTGTCCTATACGCCTCATTCGATAGTCAGTATTTTTCACATCATTATAATTTTAACTGGTGTATCGACCGAAACCTTAATAATGAATTTTTTAAAGGTATTTACGACTAAAATTCTTGCATTATCGACGGTAAACACGTGGGCTGTAATCACCACTTTTTTGCGAATTTTAAAACTTTGATAATACAGATCGATAGAGAAAAAAAAATGGAGTAAGATAGCATTCAAAAGTCATTTTGGCCAAAATGGTGGTTACGCCCTTTGAGATTTAAGGTATCGTAATGAAAAACTACTTTTGCAATGGAAAACTACTTCCAAATCAAATACTTAGTTTATTTGCACCAATGAAAACCTACTTTCGCCTACGAAAAACGACTATCGCCAACGAAAAGCTACTTTCGCCAACAAAAAGCTTCTGGGACCTACCAGTCTAAACTCTGTGGGGCCTGCCAGTCTTTAAGCGCATGGCGAAGATGTAAAAGTTGGACCAGTCGTTTACGTAACGCCGTCTATTTGGATTTCACATTTGCATAAAGCGTTGCGAACAGTTTTGTCCAAAATATAAGCTGTATCTTTGTCTTCTAGGTAAAATTGGAGATGGAGCCCAATGCCGTGCAAGGTGACATCAAGGCTGGGGAGACCGGTGGAGTCCTCAACATCAAGCGTGGTCTGGCCAAGTTCTTTGAGACTGTAAGTGTTATATTGTTTTAAATGTTTATGGTTATCTTAAGATTTTATTTTCTACTAGCGGCCGCCCGCGACTTCGTCCGCGTGGAAAAGTAACTTTTTACCCCACTTTTAACCCCTTACAACCCCCTTTTCGCAATAAAAAGTAGCCTATGTCCTTTCTCAGGGTCTAGATTATCTGTATACCAAATATCATTTAACCGTTCAGTAGTTTTGGCGTGAAAGAGTAACAGACAGACAGACAGACTGAGTTACTTTCGCATTTATAATATTAAGTATGGAAGTATGGATTAGAATGGTTTTTAACGGGAATGCTACCATGTATGTTTTGCATTATATTTGTGTTTCCTCTGTTGTCTGATATCTGTAACACAAGTGCATTAACTACGTTTGTAAGTGATAGGTAGCAGACGAGCAGGCGGATCACCTGATGGTAAGCAACTGCCGCCGCCCATGGACACCTGCAACACCAGTGAAGTAACAAGTGCGCTGTCAACCTTTTTTTTTTATTCCCTCCCCCCCGGTGGGCCTCCGGTACCTTCACTCACTCGGCGAAACACAGCACAGGGGCTGCTTCACGCCGGGTACTTAGAACGTAGTCAAGTCATCATCATCATCATCATCAGCCTGTTGCAGTCCACTGCTGGACATAGGCCTCTCCAAATACTCACCACTTTGATCGATCTTCGGCTACTCGCATCCAGCTCCAGCCAGCCCCCTTGCGCAGATCATCACTCCATCTGGCCTGAGGTCGTCCTACACTACGTTTACCGAGTAGTCAAGTCAATGTATGAGATATTGTGTGAACTTGTCCCTTTTCAGTACAAGCACGGTATCCTCTGCGCGAAAGACTACTGCGTTGGTGTATGGAAAGCCGCCGACGACAAGGCTTTCTGCTTATGGGACCCGCATTCGGTGGGGCCCTCGGGGCACACGTCCCCCGGCGGGGCGGCCTGTATAGTGGTCTTCTCAGAGCTCGACGAGCTGGCGGAGACTTTCAGAGCGAACGTCGAGGATCTGGGCCGGTCCGGGTCCAACGGGTGAGTTTATGGGACATACTGGGTCTAAATACGATGACACTAGACACGCTAACTCTAGATACAAAGACACTAAACACACAATTGACACTAGGCAAATTGATACTAGCCACACTTACACTAGACATAAGTACTAACTCTAGATACAATGACACTAGACACTACATACTAGCCACATTTCGGGTGGTTTTCCCCGTGCGAGGTAGCAGTTTGCGGGGAAAAAATCCACCAATAGGGTATTTGACTAATCTCGATATAGTAAAAAATGTTTATACTTTTCCAAAATACTGGTAAATAAGAACCAATGGCCAAAATTTTCAGTTAAAAATATAACGTCTAGCTGGTTTTATGAGCATTCAAAGTTTCATGGGCAAGTCCATTTTTAAAGTATTACAATTTAAAAAATATATGTATATCATTGAACTACCCGTACATTTTCCACCAACTTTTATTACACGACCATTTACTTAAACGAAACATTTGATATAGCTACCAAACAAAATTTACTAGTCGCGCATACAGGATACGAGCATGTGACGTCACACGCCTGTAGTCATTTGTATAGAGCGTTTTTGGGCTTGCCCAAAATATGTGCTCTTAAAGTTATGATATCTCAGGTAATTCAAATCAGAATCGAGTAATTCTTTCAATAATGTTTCTTAAATTGAGAGGTGTTTCGATTAAACACATAAAAAAATTTAGTCAAATACCCTATTGAATCACTTCATCTTCCTAGCCTCGCTCAGCTCACTTACTGACTTACTACGCTGGTTCATCGACCCGAAGTGGATCTTGGCCTCCAACACGAGAATTCGCCACTTCGCTCTATTCTCAGCCACTTCTTACCAATCAGCTCAATCTCTCAGCTCAGCTCTGGTGAAAAAGGTCTGGTGGTCATTCTACATACAAAACGAGCGATAAATGTATGCGAAGAATATGTTGCGAGGTTTGCGACGATTTTGTGCCAGTCAGTTAAAGCTTCGCAATCACCTGCATCTTCGCACCTCACCTGTTAAATAACACCCAATTAAAACAACTCTAAACGTCTACAGATTCGGCATAACACCAGTGAAAGTGTTCTGGGAGATATACAAGCTGCCGACCGGTGTGACGGCGCAGGGGGCCGTCCCCGACGAGGGCTACGAGTGGAAGGTGCTGACCGCGTACGTGGAGACGGCGCGCGGCCGGACCATACTGCGGGGCACGCGCCCGCCAGACCTGGTCAAGTGAGTCTAGAGAACACGAATCAAAGTAGCGAAGACTTACCATTGGATAGGCTGAAAGTTGGACAAAGTCAAAGACAGAGGAGTCTGTGACTGTGCATTGCACCGATTCAAGATTGGACACACTCAAAATTGAACAGACTCAAAAGTTGAACAGACAAATAGATGAACAGATTCATAGTTGGACAGCCTCAAGGTTGGACAGACTCAAAGTTGGACACACTTAAAGTTAGACAGACTCAAAGTTGGACAGACTCCAAGATAGGCAAATTCAAAGTTGGACAGACGCAATGTAAGACAGACTCAAAAGTTGGACAGACTCTTAAGTTGGACAGACTCAATATTGGACAGACGCAATGTAAGACAGACTCAAAAGTTGGACAGACTCATAGGTGGACAGACTCAAAGTTGGACAGACTCCAAGTTGGATAGACTCCAAGATAGACTCAAAGTTGGACAGACTAGTACAGACTCAAAGCTGGACAGACTTAAAGTTGAAAAGACTAGTACAGACGCAAAGAAGCACAGACTTAAAGTTGGACAGACTAGTACAGACTCAAAGAAGCACAGACTTAAGTAGGACAGACTCAAAGTAGCACAGACTTATGTTGGACAGACTCAAAGTTTCACAAACTCAAAACTAAAAATTGCACTAACTCAAAATTGGTCAGAATCAAAGTGGCACAATTTCAAAGTTTCTTTTCTTCTGAGTTTTTCTATTTCTTAGGTAGACACTTACTAAATACCAAGTTTAGAAGACTTTAGAATATTTTTCTGTATATCCTCACAGGTTCACCCGAGACGCTCTGCTACAATCCGCATGCGGGGCCATAGTGGCCGCCTGCATGTCGTTCGTCCGCCGCCCGCATCTCTGGACCCGCAACACGGTGGACGAGGTGATGGCCGTGGCCTGCCAGCTGTTCTCTGCGTCGTTGGGCTCGCTGGGGTATGAGTTCAGGCCGGGAGAGGATGTGCTGTTGCCGTTGCAGGTATGGGTGTTTGAATTTTCGTTTAATTGTCTTTTAATCACTCTTTAACCCTTAAGTATAGTACGATTTATCGACCACCTAGGCAATAAGGCCTTTTGCAAATGCCAAATCCGATAGATGGCGTTACGTTAACGTCAGGTACTCAGGTGGCTTATAACGAAGACGTCCCGTAACGAATGAGAATATACCTGTCACATTCAAACAAAAGCGCGCACAGCGCGTGTGAAAGAGAGAGGATCTCCGATTCGGTCGTAACGTCCACTTCAAATTAGGCCCTCAGGTCCAACGAGTGTATGGTTACATTTTGACGTATCATGTCAAAATTATGAAGTTATTTTATGAAACGACCAATGTCGTCAAAGTTGGACCTGACGTCAACGTAATGCCATCTATCGGCTCTTGCATTTGAAAAACCCTCATTAGCGTTATACAGGGTGTATCTGTGAACATTTGCATCCCTTTAACCACGTGTTCTTTCAACCATTCTGAACAACATTTGTTCCACAACTTTACCAAATTCTTCGAAAAATTTTCCGACTTCCCATACAAAATGACCAAGTCACGTAACCGACGCGACGTATGGAAAGACGAAAAATTTTTATGCGAATTTTCAAAAGTCATAGATAGTAAATAGTCATAGTCATTATTATTATTATTTATTTTATAATTGTCCTGGAATGGATCTAGATAAACTTCATATCTTAAGGGGCTATCGACGAAACTAGCGCCGCCAACCAATTTTTCACTGATCGTGGCGACAATATGATATTTTTAAGAAAGTAAAACATTACAGACTTAGATGCAAGTAAATTGAATTTTAATCGTTTTCTGCAGGTGCTGAAGCGGTTCGTTCTAGGCGTGAACTACGTCCGTTACGACTTGGACGCGATCTACTCCGGGAAACTGGAGCAGAAGGAGCCCACTGCCCTCACTGTCAGGTAAGGAGTCTCCATTGAACCACTCTAAAAATGTATTCACCCTTGACTTTCTCTTAGATTCCCATTAATTACTTTTGAATTTCTCTTTGGTCACCCTTGAATTAATCTAAAGACACTATTGCATTTCCCTTGGGTCACTTTTTAATTTCCCTTGGGTCACCATTGAATTTTCCTTGGGTCACATTTAAATTTCCCCTGGGTCACTTTTGAATTATTCTCCACCTAAATACTAAATAACGAATCTTAATAAGTCGATATTTATAGTTCATCATTATCATATTATTATTAGCCCACATCGACCCACCTGCTGAGTATAGGCCTCTTCTTTATTACGCCACTATCTACAGTCCCCTGCCAGCCTCATCCATTGTTTCCTTAAGATGATTTACCCACGTCTTCCCCCACACACATTATACCTTAATACTTACTTACTACGCTGGCTCAGTGTGGATTTTAGCTTCCGACATGAGAATTCGCCACTCCGCTCTTTTCTCAACCACCTCTTGCCAATCCGGTCTTTGAATGTGACCAAGATTCTTCTTGACCTGGTCCATACAGCGATGTCTGGGGTGCCTCACTGGGCGCTTGCCAATACATAGTAATATAATATTACTTATTTAATTATAATATTTACTAATCTATATTATTGGTAACGACTATTTACATTTAACACAGTTCTGATTTGTCCTTTTTTTTGCATCGTGGTGACACCCATCGCCGCGGCACATGCTGAGTGGAAGCCTATTTAGCCACACCATAATATTTCATTCTTTTTTAAGCTTGTGAAGCTTGTAAACGGTTTTTTTTTTTAATTTGTCAAATAAACTATTTTTCTTTCTTTTTCGCCAGATGTGCTCTAGAACGGTTCTTTGAAGGCCACACTCATGGCATACTATGGTCAGTTCCACACGCGGTGGCTGTGTGGCGGGTGGCGGGGTCGCCGTCGTTTTATATGATGGAACCCCACGCTTGCGGCCCTACCGGTCTGAGGATTGATGCTCAGGTCAGTTATAAAATATAATAGAGAATAATAGAATATGGTATATTTTTTTATGATAGCTTAAAATTGGTGAACATAGACCCGTGCTACCCCATGGCAAATATCCATTTTCGTATGGAACAGCTGTTTTTTTTTTGCTTATTTTGATATTCTGTTATGCTAAACTTATTCATGTTACATATGAGGGCTTCGGATTAATACGATTAAAAACATAGCAATCGAATCATCGCTACTATTACGGGATTAGGCTTAATCACCACGCTTGCCTAACGGGTGTTGATGATCAAAAACCCGAGCTATGTTCGAGAGAGTGTCTACATAGACACACATGCCGCAAATGCGACAGCAATCGCTTACCGTCCTAATCCGTCTGCTAGGCTTTCACCTATCTAATAAAAAAAGATTAAATCTTTTCAGGATGATGGTGCAGCCTGCGTTTTGACATTCTCATCACCCAAGCTTATGGCGTTTGCGTAAGTATGAACGCTTCATTGCACCCCCCGAAATAAATGAATAAATTCACACAACATCTCATACATTGACCGGACTCCGTACTAAGTAACTACCTAATTAGTACGTTGAGAGAACCACGCTTTTTGGCATGAATGGGTTGGCAATGGTAGTGAAAGGCCACAAAGATACCACAGACTCAGAAGAACGACGTGAATCAGCCCCTGCGCTGTGTTACGTAGAGTGAGTGAGGGTAGGGGACGTCCAATTGGGGGCTAAGGGGGTCAAAAGTTGGTAACGCACTTGTGACTCTACCTATTATTATAATCTTTGACTCTACTGGTGTTTTAGGTATAGGCAGGCCTGTCCCACTCCGCGTGTAGGCATCGTACTTGCAAGTACATGCGGCGGCCCCTCCGGAGGGGCCATTAGTAGAAAATCACGAACGAGCGGCGACGCACGCGCGACAGTTGCTTGCGATAGAAAGAGAACGCAATTCTAGGTATGAATAATGGTAGGCATTGAACGCTGGGCGGTCGGAATTTCAACGTTATGTTATGGTAGCCTGAGTCTTCATTTCCATAAACGGTTTTTAGGAGTGGGCTTTCTGTACATGTACTATTAAGTATTCTGTGGTATAGGCAATCGCTTACCATCAGGTCTTCCGTGCACTCCTTCGACATATATCACAGTCATAACAGTCACGTTGCTAAAAACGCTTGCTGTATTAATAATCGCAATAATAACTTTGACTTCTCAAAACAGATATCTCCAAAACATACCAGTGACTGAGAGGCCGAAGCACGACTTCCAGCTGTACGCCATGTCTGTCGTGGTGCAACCGATCAAGAAGCTCGGCGGCGTGGACCCGCCTCTGGTGCGAGCGCCGCCGGGGGTCAAACTAGTGCCGGCTACTAGCAAGGTGAGAGACATTGTTAGGAGCCGACAGCTACTAGGCAAAGGTCCTTTTAGTATCTCATTGGACGTCCATTAGGTTCATCATTAAGTTCAACAGGCGACATCAAATAGACGAAGTCCATCAGATGACACCTATCCGACGACAACCATTAGGCAAAGTTCATCAGGCGACATCAAATAGACGAAATCCATCAGAAGACACCCATCCGACGACAAAATTAGGCAAAGTTCATCAGGCGACATCAAGACGAAGTCCATCAGATGACACCTATCCCACGACAATCGAAATAAATGTTTTCTTACTCTAACTCTTACTATATCTTGCTATCTCGTTTCCCAGGTGGGCGTGGACGGCAGCAAGCGGCGGGCGTCCGAGGGCGACCGCAAGCACCCGCCGGGCAGCGCCACGTGCTTCGACGCGCAGAGGGCCGCCGAGAAACTGGACAAGGAACAGAACAAGCTCAAAGGTGATTTTTATGCCTTCAAACGCACGTGATCGCTTACCATTGTGCTTTCAATTGTGGGAGAGCCATGCTTCGGCATGAATGGGCCGGCTCGACCGGAGTGATACCACTGCCTCACAGAAAACCGGCGTGAAGCAGCTCCTGTGCTGTGTTTCGTCGAGTGAGTGAGGGTATCGAAGGCCCATCGGGGAGGAAGCGGATAAAAGGTTAGCAGCGCACTTGTTGCATGTGTTCATGGGCGGCGGCAATTGCTTACCATCAGGTGATCCGCCTGCTCGTCTGCTACCTATCACATAAAAAAAAATAACCATCAGGTGATCCGTCGGCTCGTCTGTCACCTATATCATAAAAAAGGCAAAACATGGAGAACTTGAATGTAGTATGACTGACTGGCCGGATGGCGCATTTGGTAGTGACCCCACCTCATACGCTTAAGATCGTGGGTTTGATCCCCCCCTGGACAAACATTAATGTGATGAACAATTAATTGTTTATTGAGAGTCTGAAAGTGTTAATCATCACTGACACTTCAAAGAAAAACAGCATTTATTTAGTTCCTCCAACTTGTTGGGTGCTAAAACTGCCTAACCGTAAGACGACATAATATGTAGTGTGGTAATCAACCTTTCTCATCAGGATTTGACAACCTCTTTATTTGAAAATTATTTTAAATTTTGACACCAAATTGTTTTTATTGACACGTCTTGTTAAATGAATTTGTTAGGAATAAAAATTCACAAATTTTAAATATAATATTCCCTATGGCGTCTTCTAGCCATGATGAAGGTAATATTTATTACAAATAAATGTATTTTAGCAAAACCCAATAATTAAATTAATTATCTTTTTGTCTTTAGTTTATTTATAATTTTATATTATCATTTAATTTTTGAAGTGCTATAAGTACCAGTTGCATACAAACAGCCACTCAGGATTCCAAGGTAAATTTTCCTGGTACACACCTTCAAACGGTTTTTGGCATAATGCCCATTTGGTATGCATGGACCGTTATAGAGTGGTGAGATTATCAGCACACAATTATTAACTTACGATATCAATGGGATGGCCAGATATTTGTTACGAAAGTAAAGAAAAAGATCCTTAGATAGAAATATGATTTTACTAATCTAAAGTCTAAAGTTTACGTTGATGATCTTATGTTGATTACCCCGGTATTTAAACCACAACACCAACGCTTCGTTGATATTGTGGTCTAAGTACCGGGCTCTGATCTCGGATCCTGAGTTTGATTCCCGGGTCAAAAGTAAATAGAAATATTTGAAAAATGAGTACTTCAAATATTTCCAATATACCTCGGGTTTGTGATCACCAATCCGTACTTGGCCTAATTTCATCATATAGCGATGATTTGATTTCTTTGTTGGGGCCTTTGTCCTGCAGTGGGGCAGTACCTATATAGGCTGATATTTACTTTGTTTATTAGGTCAGCGCAACACGAGCGGCTGGTTGGTGTTAAACGACGGCACGCAGTTCTTGTCGGCCCAGCACTCGATGGCTTGCAGGAAGTTCCCCTATGCCTCCAGAGGGAACCAGGTAATGTATACTACTCCAAACATCTTTGCTAGAAATGCAGTAGAAAACTCAAATGTACAATTGTGTTCCGAACGTCAGTGACGAAATAGTGCAAATAGTGAAAAGTGATTATAGATACAGTCAAATCAGTGACAGTGATAGTTTTAAGTCTAATTGTATTAGAATAGCGCAAATAGTTACTATAGAAATTGTTTGATTATTTGTATAGTTTATAGTCATTGTTTATTTTTGTATAGTTGATTTTATCGTTGTATAGTCTTAAGGAAATATTGTAATAGATATAAGATTGATTAAATAAAGAATGTTGGCTCCGCTTTCAATTTAATAGTAGGTACACACCCTCTACGGAGGACTTTAGATAGGTAGGGCACTACACCCAGTTGGAACACAATAGAATAGAATAGGAATCTAATAGGCCAACGCAGTAGCCAATAGGAAATAGGCAGGATAGGCAGATAGAGTAGGGAACAGTTTAGAGTAGTCCCGTCCCTCTCGCACAACAGCGGTAGACTTAGCGCCGCCTGCGCTAAGTCTCACCGTACATAGCTACTAGTTGTGCGCGGGGGAAAGGGAATATAAATAGGGCGGTCTCGGTGGACCGACACAGTTCGCCAGCGGATCCGGAGCCGACAACATCTCAGAAGAATATCTTGTTTCTCTTCAAGCACCCTTCGCTCTTCCTCAACACATTCGGACGGGGCAATCCAGCAATAGGTGCATTGGGTGGGGGACCGAATAGCTACCGTCTCATAGATCGGTCCCGTGCCCGCACATTTTGGTCCTTCGAGCCGGATCACCCCGAGGGATACAGCGCCAAGGAAGAGCGAAGATGCCAGTATTCACGAGATCAAGATCGACGTCACGTTCATCGCATCGAATGAACCCGTACCTCACGTCGCACGAATCTGGAACAGCGACCGAGGTTACGGGTTCCACGGCTCCGGATACGTCAACGTCATCTACAGCAACGACGCCCGCTAGCACGCAAGCTGGCACATCCAGTAGCGGGCCTAGCGGGACAACTACCACAAGTTCATCGAAAGCGACTGTCACCACTACAAGGGAGTCTCCTGCGCGGGAATATAGCAGCCGAAGGCCCGTCTCAAGAACGCCGGAAGCATCGGCGCCTATTGGGCGCGCCACAACTGCGCAGGGGACCGATAGAACACCGTCCGTGCAGGCCATGCCGGCCCCACGGGCAGTCACCGCCGCATCGGAGCGCCCTCCGCTCGCGCAAATAGCAACTGCGCGAGCCGGCGAGGGCATAGTCGCGCCAGCGCCGGCCTTGTTGGCCGCGCAGGCGCCCTCCAAGGAAGCGGCATCACAGCGCGGCGCACTCGCGCACCCAGTACCTGTTTGCACTACTGAGAAGCAACAAGAAATAGAAAAGCGCCCCCGACGCACCCGACAGGAAGAGGGTGCGAGGGGGGACTCCAAGGCGTCATCAGCTGCCGCTAAGCGGGCAGCTAAGCTTCGCAAGGCGAAGGAAAAGCTGCTACGACTACAAATCAAGCTTGCTGCAGCCGAAATAGAATCAATCGAAGCGGATTCCGAAACCGAACTCGAAGACGCACCGAATGAAGCCGAACGCGAATGCAGAATGGAGCGGTGGCTAACCGATAGTATGCAGCGACGATTAGCCATCACAAGCAAGCCGCATGCGATGGAGAATGACAATCCGCCACCTATGGAGAAGCCCACTATAGAAGAAAGGCCTCAAGCCAATCAAGATCTCCATACACCGGCGGGAGTATGCAGCCTGCTAGCACCGCCCTTACTATCTGGGGCGTTCGAACTTCTGACACCACCCTTGCCGGCGGGAGTCTACGGCCTGCCTGCACCACCTACGCCTGCGGGAATCTACAACCAGCCTACGCCTGCGGGAGTCTACAGCCAACCTGCACCGCATCTACAGGCGGCAACCTATGCGCCGCCTGTAACGCACGAAAACTATGCAGCGCCTGGTCCAGCGGGCTACTACACTTCACCACCGGCGGGAGCTCAAGCGACGTCTACACCGGCTGCGGCTAGCAACCCAATAGATCTGTCTCAGCTAGCCGCCGCCATCACCCAAGCTGCGCGCACCGGTCAACATTCTTCGAGATTGCTTCACGAGCTGCCTTATTTTGGCGGGTCGCACCATGAATGGCTGAGCTTCAAGGCGGCGTACATCGAGTCACATCACAACTTCACCAACGTCGAGAATCTGGCCCGACTACGCAAGAGCCTTAGAGGAAAGGCTCGAGAAGCAGTGGAGAGCCTTCTGATATACAGCGCCGACCCACATATCGTCATGCGAACGCTCGAAGCAAGATTTGGAAGACCAGACGCCATCGCTATAGCAGAAATGGAGAAAATAAGAAGTCTGCCTCGTCTCACCGATGCGCCCCGGGAGCTTTGCGTCTTCGCAAGCAGAATTTCAAATATAGTAGCGACCCTGGGAGCCATCGGGAAGCAGCAGTACCTGTACAACCCGGAAGTCTGCAAGATCACAATAGAAAAATTACCTCCGACTCTCAAGTATCGGTGGTACGACTTCGCGGCAGTACATCGAACAGAAGAACCAGAAATAGTCAAGCTGGCGCGCTTCCTCAACAGGGAGGCCGAAGTCTGCGGCCCTTACGCGCAGCCAGAAGGCGTGTCGGAAACAACCAATAGAAAACAGAGAACTTTCAACACGCAAGAAACAAGACCACAACAGTCGAAAACCCAGAGCAGCTGCCCCGTGTGCGGGGACGCGGCGCATCGAACCACAGCGTGCGAAGAATTCAAGAATGCAGACCCTTCATCAAGATGGGACATAGCCAAAGAGAAGAGGCTCTGCTTCCGATGTCTTCGATACCGCAATAGGACTCACAGCTGCAAAGGGAACAAATGCAACATCGACGGGTGCACTTACTGGCATCACCCGATGCTGCACTACAAAAGGGAGGAGAAGAAAGAAACAGTCGGCTCAACTTGGACGGGAGAGGGCACACAAGCTTTTCTGAAGATTGTGCCCATCCAGATCATCGGCCCCAAGAAGAAGATCAACACCCACGCACTACTTGACGACGGGTCAACAATCACGTTGATCGATGAAGACCTGGCGCAACGTGCTGGCCTGCGAGGACCCCGAGAACCACTTCAACTGGAGGCGATAGGCGAAACGAAGGTGGACACATCTTCGTCCAGAAGACTGGAAGTAACTCTCGGCGGCGCCGGCAAGAAGCACAAGATTCGAGCGCGATCAATCAAGAATCTTAAGATATCACCGCAAACCGTCAAGAAAGAAGACATAGAAGGGTGCAAACATCTCCGAGACTTAGCCGATTCAGTCCTGCTGCAGGGAGCCCGACCTCAAGTCCTGATAGGCCAAGACAATTGGCAACTTCTCCTCGCCGAAGATAGCAGAATTGGCGCGAAGCACCAACCAATAGCAACACTCACGCCATTGGGGTGGGTACTACATGGGGCCTGTTCGCGCAACGTGAAACACCGAGTTCACTTCATCCAACATCGGGAGGAAGACGTGTCTGACTTAGACACACAGCTGAAGAACTTCTTTTCCCTGGAGGCGCTCACCATCGCACCGAAACTTCCGAGAAGTGACCCAGAAGCTCGAGCTCTCAAGATCTTAGATGAGAAGACCACAAGACTCGAAGACGGGCGCTTCCAAACTGCGCTCCTGTGGAAAAATGAAGACACAGTCATGCCGAACAACAGAAACTACGCCTTGAAGAGACTTGAAGCCACAGAAAGGAAAATAGAAAAGGATCCAGAGCTCAAGCAGAAGGTCGTCGAGCAGATGGACGCCCTTATCATCAAGGGCTACGCCGAACCTGCGCCGCAACACAGCAAGCCCAATAGAACATGGTACCTACCGTGTTTCCCGGTTTTGAACCCTATGAAACCGGGGAAAGTGCGGATGGTACACGACGCAGCGGCAACAACAGCGGGCACATCACTCAACGACGCGCTGCTCACCGGTCCAGACCTGCTTCAGTCACTTCCCGGCGTACTGATGAAGATGAGACAACACCAGATCGCGGTCTCGGCCGACATAGCTGAGATGTTTCTTCAAATCAAGATAGAACCTGAAGACCGAGACGCGATTCGCTACCTCTGGCGTGACGGCGACCGAACAGCGAAGCCTAAGGAGTACCGAATGACTTCACTTATATTCGGTGCTACTTCCTCTCCGGCAACGGCGATTTACGTGAAGAACAGGAACGCCCAAGACTTCGCCGAACAGTACCCATCAGCAGCTACAGCAATAGAGAAGAACCATTACATGGACGACTACATCCAGAGCTTCGAAACCGAAGAAGAAGCCATAGAAACATCGCGTCAAGTCCAGCACATCCATAGTCAAGCTCACTTCAATCTGCGCAAGTGGGTCTCCAATTCGCCGAAAGTGCTGGAAGCTCTGGAACAGAACACAGAAGAAAACGAAGTCAACATCGGGCCAAAGACAGAGAAGATCCTCGGACTGATCTGGCAGACTTCATCAGACGTCCTGAAGTACAACCTGGACCTCACCAGACTGCCAGAGAACATTCTCCAACAAACGCCTACGAAGAGACAGCTCTGCGGGTCGTCATGTCTCTATTCGACCCGTTGGGACTTGTATCTCCAGTCACCGTGAAGGCGAAACAGATTCTTCAGGAGATATGGAGACGGAGTGCAGCCTGGGACGATCAGCTCGATGAAGATCTGACAGAGCAGTGGAAGAAGTGGACCAAACAATTAGAAGCCCTCAAGAACATCTCAATTCCAAGAAGCTACCCTCACTACAGCCGAGGCCGCAATCTACAGCTGCACATATTCGTCGACGCGAGCGAAACTGCCTACGCCGCGGCCCTGTATTGGCGAGTTGAAGACGAAGACGGGAAAATACATCTCTCCCTGGTAGTCGCCAAAGCCAGAGTCGCGCCGCTCAAGATCACATCAGTACCGCGCCTAGAACTCCAAGCGGCGGTCATGGGCAGCAGAATGGCATCTTGCGTCGAAGAGGAGCACAATAGAAAACCGGAGGCGCGATTCTTCTGGACAGACAGCAGAACGGTGTTGACCTGGCTAAGGACGGGTGCGAGGTCTTACAAACCTTTCGTCGCACACCGCATAGCTGAGCTGGAAGAGAACACCAAGACAGAAGAATGGCGCTGGGTGCCCACGAAACTGAACGTAGCTGACGACGGGACGAGAGATGTGCCAAGGGACTTCGACGAAAACCATCGTTGGTTCACCGGCCCAGATTTCCTCAAAGAAGACCCCGCATTCTGGCCCACCGAAATAGTAGCAGCCAGCCGAGACACGGGGGAAGAAAGAACATTGAAAATAGCAGAGAAGAGAATCACCGCCATTCCTGATCCGCGCCGATTCTCCAAATGGGAGCGCCTCGTCAGATCGACTGCCAGAGTCCTGCAGTTCATAGAAGTATGCAGACAAAAGAAAGACAGAACTGCGTACGCGAGGACGAAGGCCAACAAGACGCAAGATCCCACTTGGGGAAAACAGAAGAAGAGCAAGACCGAACTCAGGAAGAAAATAGTAATAGAAGAAGATAAATATAGAAGAGTTCCGGTCGACTTACTTCAGCGCGCAGAAGCCATCATAGTCCAAGCAAGTCAGCAAGAGAGCTTCGCACAAGAAATAGAAGACTTGTCAAGGAATCGGCGTGTGAGCAGTGACAGCAAACTGAAGAACATCGCTGCAGAGATAGTCAACGGAGTCATCATGGTCAAGTCGAGAATAACAGCAGCAGAAGGCATTCCCGAAGACATGAAGAGGCCACCCATCTTAGATGGGAAACATCATGTGGCTCGACTGTACATAGACCACATCCATCGCACCGGCCATCATCAAGGAGTGGAAGCCACCATCAACCAATGTCGACAGCGGTTTCACATCCTTGGGCTGAGGACGACGGCACGCCACATCATCCACAAGTGCGTGGCCTGCAGAAGACGTCGATGGATGCCGCCAGCGCCACCGACCGGCAACCATCCTGCCGGCCGACTCGCTCACCATCAGCGGCCCTTCACATGCACCGGAATCGACTACTTCGGCCCTCTGATGACGACAGTTGGACGCGCCACGAAGAAGACCTATGTAGCGCTGTTCACGTGTCTGACCACAAGAGCAGTGCACTTGGAGATGGCTGCCAGTCTCACCACCGACTCGGCGGTCATGGCCTTGCGGCGATTCATCGCGCGCCGCGGCTGTCCACACACGATCTGGTCAGACAACGGGACGAACCTGCATGGCGCTGAAAAAGAAATCCGATTGGCGACTCAGCAAGCGACTCAAGAGGAAGCGGCTCGAAGAAGAATACACTGGCGCTTCATACCTCCGGGAGCCCCCTTCATGGGCGGGGCCTGGGAGCGCTTAGTGCGGACGGTGAAAACCGCCCTAGCCGCAGTGATGGACGACCGGCCAACCAGCGAAGAAGTGCTCGCCACCGTGCTCGCCGAGGTCGAGATGACTGTGAATAGTCGACCGCTCACACACGTCTCGGTCGACCCGGCGGACCCAGAAACATTGACGCCGAACCACTTCATCTTGTTGGGACCAGCAGCCGATCCGCCGATGATCAAGACCACATCGTACGACCTGCAAGGAAGAAAAGGCTGGCGGACGGCTCAAGCACTCGCCGACATGTTCTGGGACAGATGGCTCCGAGAATATCTCCCAGAGCTGCAGTACCGGCGGGAGCCACATGGCCGAGGTTCCCCACTCCAACTCGGGGACATCGTCGTCATCGTGGATAACACTCTGCCCCGCAACACTTGGCCGCTGGGGCGGGTGATAGCAGTGTACCCGGGAGCCGACGGTGTCGTTCGAACAGCGGACGTCAAGACGCAGGGCGGCGTCTTACGAAGACCGACGCGGAAGCTGGTCATCCTGCAGCCAGCTGAACCGGGCACGGAAGACGTTCTCCCCACCAGTACCTGAGTCGTGCTCCGAGGCTGCACACGACTCACGGCGGGAGTAATGTTCCGAACGTCAGTGACGAAATAGTGCAAATAGTGAAAAGTGATTATAGATACAGTCAAATCAGTGACAGTGATAGTTTTAAGTCTAATTGTATTAGAATAGCGCAAATAGTTACTATAGAAATTGTTTGATTATTTGTATAGTTTATAGTCATTGTTTATTTTTGTATAGTTGATTTTATCGTTGTATAGTCTTAAGGAAATATTGTAATAGATATAAGATTGATTAAATAAAGAATGTTGGCTCCGCTTTCAATTTAATAGTAGGTACACACCCTCTACGGAGGACTTTAGATAGGTAGGGCACTACACCCAGTTGGAACACAATAGAATAGAATAGGAATCTAATAGGCCAACGCAGTAGCCAATAGGAAATAGGCAGAATAGGCAGAATAGAGTAGGGAACTAGTTTAGAGTAGTCCCGTCCCTCTCGCACAACAGCGGTAGACTTAGCGCCGCCCGCGCTAAAGTCTCACCGTACATAGCTACTAGTTGTGCGCGGGGGAAAGGGAATATAAATAGGGCGGTCTCGGTGGACCGACACAGTTCGCCAGCGGATCCGGAGCCGACAACATCTCAGAAGAATATCTTGTTTCTCTTCAAGCACCCTTCGCTCTTCCTCAACACATTCGGACGGGGCAATCCAGCAATAGGTGCATTGGGTGGGGGACCGAATAGCTACCGTCTCATAGATCGGTCCCGTGCCCGCACAAATTGTTTAACCGCAGCAATATTGCTTAACGGTTTTGAATTAGGGACATTCAAGAGACAACTCATTTCTAAAATGACGTCAACGCATCAATTCTCACAACCATCCACATACATTCACCTGACTTCGTACTATGTGGCTTAAGCAATTGTATTGCAGATATCAGACAACAGTGGAAACACAAATATAATACATTTAAATAATATCAGAAGCCAGATATACCTGAGCGGGCATAGTGTCCAAAAAACATGTACACTTCAATGCCACAAACATTATAACGTCTAAATTGTCATTATCACGTAGACGTTCAATTCGTCATATTATCTTAACAATCTGAGTTAACGCTTTTATTTAGTACCGGAATAGGCAAACGAGCATGCGGTTTGAGCGTCTGATGGTAAATGGTAATGGTTAGTGGAGACATCATCAATACCGAGGCACAGTCATGCCGCCGCCTACAGAGAAAGAAGTGCTCTTCTCAAACTTCAACGTAACGCCACCTGTCGGATTTTTCATTAGCAAACACCATCATTTCTTAACCTTCCATTTACGATGTTGCCAGGCCGTGGCGTGCACCATAATGGCAGTGGCGATGTCCCGAGTGGAGGACGTCTGTCGTTGGTGCTCGTCGACCCTCGATCAGATCCTCGAGAGCGGAGACCAGCTGTACCAGGACAGCTACTTGCACTACAGGCCGCGGGGCAGGATACTCAATGTGGAACAGGTACCCAACACTTATAAAGCGTGTATTGTAGGTTTGTTGGTGGGTGATGCCAATAAAATATCAATATTGGTAAAAATAATTTCCAACATACACCGTTATCACCGAAGCATAGAGCAAAAACAACAACACAAAACAATAATATATCAAAAGTAGTAAAAACAACAATATAAAAGAAGGCTGATCCAGCAGTCGATCATCAACAACTTGAGCATACAAAGTGGGCAAATACTTCAGAATGGTTTAAAATGACAATTATTTTTTTAACACTACAAGTTGCAATAATTAATATCTGAATATTGATTAAGTTGAACTTAATAACTTATTAATAATCTGAACAGCTGTTTATATTATAACTTCTAATACACACCATAACGGATATTCGATAATTTCGGTTACGAATTTTTTATACCGGTTATCCGATAGTTTCTGTTACGGTTACGGAACACC
Organism: Cnaphalocrocis medinalis; assembly: GCA_014851415.1. Taxonomy (NCBI): domain Eukaryota; kingdom Metazoa; phylum Arthropoda; class Insecta; order Lepidoptera; family Crambidae; genus Cnaphalocrocis; species Cnaphalocrocis medinalis. Next base: position 2,354 of record JABMDO010000162.1, on the reverse strand, counting down.
CTAATATCTTTGATGTCTACCGCCAGATTCTGCGCAAGTTCTATACGCCGGGCAACTGCGTGTGCCGCGTAGTGGTGTACCAGGCGAGACAGCAGGGCATCGTTGACGTTGACCTCTTGGAGAAGGTAATGACGTCACTCTTTTTATCTTGACATTGGTTTTATAACCTAACCTATATACCTACCTACTTAGTCGATTGTATTCGTACTTATTCGACTTGTACACATACTTATACTCTGATTCATAATCATGTAAAGTAAACTGACAGATGTCAATGTGTCATCCCCACACATTATCACTCAATTGACACATACAAAATGTCAAAATGCATAGAAACTTGTCATTTTCAATTTGTCTTGTATACGCACTGTGTTGACTTGTATACGTACTTAGTCGACTTTTATTCATAATTAGTCGACTTGTATATGTACCTAGTCAACTTTTATACGTACTTAGTCGCCATATCGGTTAGAAGGACAATATAAAAATGTCGTCTTTATTTTATGTTTTAGTTGAACGATTTCTTCCGAGAAGAAAGGTCTGGAATATTCGTGGCGGGGAAAGGCGATTTTTCTGTAGCTCTCTTTAGGACTCCAAGAGGTAAGAAACGTAGAATTACTACAGAGAGTAGTGGATTTGTCGTATAGCTTAACCCTTAAGTAAATAATGGCATAACAATAATATATGCCACGTCCTTTAAATAATTTACATTTTTGTAGATTTTTTAAAGTAAAAATAAGAGGGCTGGAGCTAAGGGCGGTAGATTTTAGGTGGCGGCAAATTTTGGGCCATATTCTACGCTCATAACTGGATGGACTACCTGCCTACATTGAGTGAGGGTAACCCCCATCAGACAAGAACGTTGGAGCCATAAAGTCCTTGAGTGGAGATCACGACTCGGCAAACGTAGTGTTGGACGCCCTGCTACAAGATGGGATGACGACATTCGAAGGCTGGCTGGAGTGAGCTGGATAAGAGTGGCCGAAAATCGGGAGCGGTGGCGTGCATTGAGGGAGACCTATGTCCAGCAGTGGACGCGTGTGGGTTGCTGATGATGAACCCCCATCTGCTTCCTTTTCCAAGTTTTCCTTTTCCTCAACCCATCCCTTTATTTCTCTCTCTCTCTAGGGTACTACATGTTCGACCCGGCAGACAGAGATAGGTATGGTCGTGCCGTCGCGCCTCCGTGCTTGGGCAGAGCTAGAGCTTGTTTTTCGCAGTATCCTAATGTTAGTATGAGATTTATTTTATACTAGCGGCCGCCCGCGACTTCGTCCCGTGGAAAAGTAACTTTTTACCTCCCTTTTAACCCCTTATAACCCCCTTTTCGCAACAAAAAGTAGCCTATGTTCTTTCTCAAGGTCTAGATCATCTGTATACCAAATTTCATTTAGATCCGTGCAGTAGTTTTGGCGTGAAAGAGTAACGACAGACAGACAGAGTTACTTTCGCATTATAATATTAGTATGGATACAGGATTATTGTATTGTAGATCAGTGTTCCCCGTTTGCGACGCCCCTAAAAAAGCATCACGACCCCCTACAAAAGTTCGGTAAAAAAATATCGATACACTCAAGACGCTCATATTGATACAGACATTTTATTCGTCAAAAGTAACGCATCACGCATGTTGCCAATTAAATCGGGTAGGTATTGATATTATTAGCCACTGTGGCTGTTTCTATTTGTTTGGTTACAGTCTTGGATGTAGCTATCTATTTGCTGCCGATTCTACCTATACATATTTTAGTTTATTTTGACATTTAATTTAAAATTTCTTTTTTTCACGAAACAGATTCAGACATTGGCTGAAAAGTTGGGTCCGAACATACCGCCGGTGAAGAAAGATGATGAAATCAAAGATGGAGATGACCCTAAAAAGGTAAGAATTTTTATTGCTTTGAAGAAAGAAATTCGACGCCTTCGAGCAATGAGTCGGTAATGCGCTATTATGGACTTATTGCTTTTATGTCAAACTAGCGGCCGCCCGCGACTTCGTACGCGTGGAGTTAATTATTGACACTTACCGTCATATTTTGGACAATCCACACAATATATTTTTATAAATTGTAGCCTATGTGTTATTCTGATGTATAAGCTATATTGTGGTAAAGTTTCATTCAAATCCATTCAGTAGTTTTTACGTGAAGAGTAACAAACATCCATACATCCTACACCTTACAAACTTTCGCCTTTATAATAGTAGTAGGATTGAAATTTACGAATTCCTAAAGACAAGCAGTATTATTTCATTAACGCTATTTTTCGTTATTATTTAGCAGAATTTATCGTTTATCATTAATCATATTATAATTTTCAGGTGACAATAATAGCAGATATTGCCAGCCAGATGC
>JABMDO010000161.1:0-19154 GCA_014851415.1 Cnaphalocrocis medinalis | reverse complement strand
CAAAGTGAATTTTTCACGCGTTCTGGCCCTACATCCCTTGGGAACAGTTTATGTCGCCTGTACCTGTAGGTGAGGAAATCAATGTTAGATTGCTACTATAGGATACCTATCTGCGTGGGATAATACATCTTTTCTTTTCTATACTAATTATAAAGAGATAACTTCTATAAACAACGACAAGGCTTATAGGTAAACCGAAATCACGAAACGCTTGCGCGATGTAATTGGACACAGCGCCATCTATTTCTGAATTACGGTCCCGAAGCGAAGTGAGGGCGGGCCACTATTATTTATAAAGAGATAACATCCATAGAAACCAGCAAGCCTTCTATGACCTGAAAAGATGAAGCACTGGCGCGATGTAATCTACACCAAGCGCCATCTATTGCCAAAGATTCGAATACTACAAAAGTAGCAAAGCGATGACCCGAAACTAAATGAGGGCGAGTCACTAGTGAGGACTTATAAATGGATTGAAACAAATAGTCCCAGTTCCCAAAGGAAGGTTCTCGATATATTTACTATGGAAACAGAAATAATAAACGTATGTCCATATGACAACTATCCAAAACCAACAAACAAATGTTTCGTATTTTTTTATCGCAAACGTGTATCGAATCATTAGCCATTGCATTTACATCCAGGTTTTCTACAATGATTCGCATAGTGACTGTTAGAGAAACAATTAAAGCAAACTTTGAAGTTAGGTAATAACTGCAGCCGTGCGCTAGGGCTTAATGAAAGAAACTGGGGACATTTACTTAAAGTGTGTCGTTCGTTGCATTTAGGACAACACTTTTTACTATTTACAGTACCATTATTTACAGGGTCTCGAGCTGAAGAAATAAACGCCTTTAAGTTCGGATTACTCTTGATTTCCGACTCACTACAAGTATTATTTTGATGCGACAACTCTAACGTTTCTAATAAGTCGGCTCGGTTTCTTAAGAACGTAATAAAAGTGGCAAATGTTATGGGTTTTTCTTTATCTTGCCGACCTCTGAGCTCCTCCCACTCACGATAAGACTTTGAGTCTAACTTGTAGCTCAAAATGTGGATGAGGAGAGTGTCCCAATATTTGATTGGTTCACCTAATGCTTCTAAAGCGCGCAGGTTTTTATTGACCTGGTCTATAAGGCGCTTTAGTTCGGCAGACGATTCCTTCCTAATCTGTTCTACATTGAAAAGCGATGATACGTGGTTTTGTAATAAAAGACGCTTATTATCAAATCGCTCGCAGAGCAGTTGCCACGCGCCGGCATAATTGCTAGCTGAAAACTCGACCGATTGAATGAGAGTCGCAGCAGTCCCATCTAGAGACGCTCTCAAATAATGAAATTTGTTAATTTCGTCTATCTCCTCACTAGAATGTACAAGGCTAACAAATGTATCGCGGAACTCTAACCAATTGTGATACGAGCCACTGAACTTAGGCAACTGAATTGCAGGTAACTTAACGAGCTGATGGTTATGACTGTTGCGAGCTTGAGAGAACTGCTCACTATTGCTACTTCGACCTTTTGATTAACTGAAGTCAATATCAATTGAGCTTTGGCTAGGGCTTTATAGTATTGCGACTCAAAATCAGTTCTATAGGTAGCCTCATCCCTCTAAGTCCACGACTGAGCACTCTATTTCAATTGCACCTCATCAAATTGAGTATATAACCAATCAAGCTTACTCACTCGCAACTGCAACTCGTTCACGTCAGCCGGTGATAATGAAGTTACCTCTAGCGCGTTCAGGTACTTGGAGAAGACAGTCAGGCGACCCTTGATACTGCCCCGTTTCCTGATCAGATCTTTAAACTCGGCCATACTGAGAGACTTGTTAACGACCTAAAAGTATACAATGTAAAATTAAATACCTACAATATGTAATGTACACTTTTACACAAGTTGAAATGAATCCCCTATAAGTAAATGAAATGAAGCGATATACAAGTGAAATGGTAATTACAACTGACGGAAAAGATTATGGTTAGCTATAATACAATCATAAATATCTTAAAATATTACAGTGAACACTTTACTTGAACTTAAAACTTTAAAATAATGCTCAGAGTAAGTATATATCCTATTGAACCTAGGTACTGTTAATAAAAAATAAGATATTAAAATACACTAACCTCGTCAGTTATGTACACCTTAAAGTTACTAAATACCTATCAGAGCTGGGTAAAACTAATGCACTAAATAATGCTCAGCTCTGTACGTCCGGGTGTAATCCAAATCCCTTTGAAAATGAAGTAACTTGATGAAGATCACGCCGAGTCCGCGGCGCACCCGGGCAGCACATTTACGGGCTCCGATGATGATGAGATGCACGCAGTCCTCGACCTCGGTGGGCGTAATTGTCGACACAGCACGGCGATGATGATTAATTAATATCAACTGGTCATCCGATATGGGTCTTGAACCAAATTTCTCCATAAAAATCCACAGCGATCTTCTTATAATGGCTGGTCCGCTATCCGGCGAGCTGGGGCCAAATGTACCGGCAGCCTATGCCGGCGGGATTCGGTAGACGTGGGGGTGGTATTTAGTATTGATGGACAAAGTAAAAACTGTATAAAAAGTTAATTTAATGCGTAAACATTACATGTTCGCTCAATGTCCTATAAGGTGCAGAAAATTATTGACGTATAAAAACAAAAGAGCAGCGATATTTGAAAAAAGAACAAAATATTCTTCACGCCATAAAAGTAGACAAATGAGGTTTCATACATCGAGGTTCAGTCCTCGACAATTGTCCCACTGCTTAGTAAAGGCCTCTGACAAATCCCTCCACCACTCTCTATTTAATGTCATTTGTGGCAAATCCCGAACAAAGCTATTTAGGAAATTGTATCATATTTTTTTGTGCCTTTCCATGTCTTGTTGAGTTGCTGTTGGGTGGAAAATTTAGATCTTATTAAAAATTGTAATTTGCGTCTTTAATTTGCAGAGAAAATGTTGGAGAGACAGTAATCTATCAATGGGTAGAGAAAATTCGAGAAGTTTTACAAAGTATGAAATCTCCGGAACCAGTTAAAAAGGCAATCAATGCTCAGGAAACCATTGATTTATCACAGGTATTCATTGACATTATACTGACATTATAAAAAAAATCTTAGTTATATTCAAAAGATTAAAGCTTGTAATGTACGTAATGGACTACATTTTCTGCACTTACTCTCTTTCGGTCCATTGTATGTGATGGGTCGGCTGGATATAAAAGTTAGCCCAGCTCCTCCCAGAAGCATAAAAAAGTTTAAAGCTTACAAATAATAAATATTTGATTACAGTTAGAGATAAAGTGCCCTAACATAAACACATGGTGAAGTCATAGCTGATAGAAAAAGTACCTTTCAAGGGCACGCTGCGGAAGTTCATAGTATGGAGGATGTAGAGTAAGTATCATTATTTACAAACTGGAGATTTTAATAATTAATCAATCAAAATTTATTGTATGGTCAGCCTCAAAAGTAAGTTAAAACTTAAGTACCATGTCAAACCTTGAAACATATTGTCGCTCAGATTACAAACTGTGTTACATTAAGAAGATACAGATTCTTATCCAACGAGGGCCCAATGCTCAAATTTAGTAAGGCCTGTAAATAATAAAAATAATTTTCTTTTCCAGCGCCGTGTTAACGAAACTAAAACAAAATAAAAAGATACTGAATGCCACCCACAACATGTTCGCGTACCGCATAGAGCGAAGTACTCCGAAAGGCACGTCCGTGCTCCAGGACTGCGACGATGATGGAGAGGCGCACGCCGGCGGCAGGATGCTGCATCTGCTGCAGATATTAGACCAGAAGAACACGCTTGTCGTGGTATCTAGGTGGTATGTATAACTTCAAATTTCATACAATAAATTTTAGATAGATTAGATACCCTTTATAGCAGAGCTGGGCTGGCTTTTGTTGGTTACAAATGCCGACCCATCACGTACAATGGACCGAAAAAGAGTCTAAGTACGGAAATTTCGATATACTGGAACACTGATGTGATATTATCGTTTTGGGATTTAATTCCAATCTCCGCCAATAGATGGAGCTGGGTGTCAACTACATCGCGCTGGTCTTTCGTGTTTTTGGGTCCCCTATAAACCTTGTCGTTCTCCTCAGGTGTAAAACTCTTCACAAAAAGTATAGTATAGATAAATAAGTAATCCTAACTAATATTATAATTGCGAAAGTAACTCTGTCTGTTACTCTTTCGCGTCAAGACTACTGAACGAATTTGAATGAAATTTCATATACAGATGGTCTAGACCAGCGGTCATCACACTTTACTCCTCAAGGGCCACATATCAATATGAACATCAGGGCCCGGGCCGCAGTGTATGCGTTTCAAGAGCTTTTGAGTAGTTATCCATAGTAGTCCACACTAAACTGATTTCTGATAAGTACGAATATGTAGTTGACAAGTAATTAAATAAATCTACTATATCGCGGGCCGCACAAATAACGTCTGCGGGCCGCATGCGGCCCGCGGGCCGCAGTTTGACGACCACGGGTCTAGACCCTAAGAAAGAACATAGGATACTTTTTATGCGAAAGGGGTTAAAGAAGGGGGACGGGGGTGAAAATTATAATATAGGCGGACGAAGTCGCGGGTAAAAGCTATATAGTACTGTATACGTCAGGAGCAAGATGAGTCTTTAGTATTCCAACTCGTCTTGCTCCTGGCCAATGACAGTCAAGACTAACGTACTAATTATTTGCATTATATTCCAGGTATGGAGGTATTCAGCTTGGTCCAGACCGATTCCGCCACATCAACAATGCGACTCGACAGGTTATAGAGCAAGCTGGACTTTTGAAGAAATGACAAGAAGCCAAAGTACGTCCCACTAGAATAAGTGTATGAATTTGTAAATACTAATGTAATGTAAAGAACTTATGATTATTACTCATGTAAGTACATGGGGTATCGGAATAGTCAATCGAAAATTAACTACAATTTGATCCTTACCTTTCACAAAATGTCCGTATCACTTTCATTAAAAAAAATGTTATAGTAACCGTAATGAATATTGCTATTTTATTGTTAATAGTAACTTGAATTTGGGTGTTCGTTCCATCTGTTATTTTTTTTTTTGGGGGTATTAATCTAAAAAAACCTAGAAATAATTGTGTTTTAGAGGGATTCAATGTTTACCGATACACCTTGTAAGAATATTTATGATTATCCTGTTTGTACCCAGGAGTCATATTGATGAAATATTCACTAAAAGTTACTTTATACCGAATTGCTTCGCAACATTTAATATGTTACTAAGCAACAAGTAATGCATTTCGTTGCTCAAAAGGAATAATAACTTCGATTGATGTAATTGTTGACTGGTAGATAATTCTGTAAGGCATTAAGTCCGTCAATTGTACTTTTTATTTGTGCAATAAAGATTAAATAAATGTAATTTATGGATTGTAGTACATAATTGTACACTTTTATATTGGACTGTTTGTGATGAAATAAAAATTATTTCATTTTACATGATCTTGATGTAAATAAAAAGTTGTAATATCGACTTTAACTTTTCCTTAATATTTTTTGTCCCACACAACTCATGAGTAGCAATCATGTCCATGTTTAAAACCATTTTTGGAAAATAATAAAATAAGTTGTCATTTCCAAAAAGCAAGGCTTTTGGTAAGGTATTTCCTATATGGTACAAGCCAGTAATGTTGATCCTACAAGGCTACTTTATTTATATCTAAAAGAAACCCACTTCATTTAAACCAATTTATATATTGTATTGTATTATTATAATAATTACAAAAATGCCATGATCTCCACAGGTGTTTGCTAAATGCTACCTTCTATTATTTCTTGCGTTATTGTCGGGCAGTCTTGACTGTAATGCATTTCTTGTCTAAGTATTTCAGTAGATCCTGTAACAAATTCAAATATGCATGTTAATACGAAGGCACATCCCAAACCTTATAGTCGCTTTTCTTTTGGTGAGATTGTGATCAAATGTTAGACTATATTTAGCTATGTACCAGTGTCAAAGTTGAAAAATGTAGGTATTTATTTATGTAATGCTCTATCTATGACTACCTCCATATTTTTTTATCGCACCAAGTTATTTTGATTTAAATATACTTCAAAATTCATGTATACAAGTTGTATCTGTGAACATTTACCTACATCCCCTTATACCTATGTGTTCTACTTACTGAAAATTCTGAGCAACATTTATTTTAACTTGGAAATTCGTCGAAAATATTTTCGACTCCCCATACAAAGTTGAATTATTTTCAAGCGATTTTCCAAAAGTCATCGAACAAAATTGTTGTTCAGAATGGTTAATAGAACATGTAGTCAAAGGGATGTAAATGTTTACAGATAGGTACACCCTGTAATGTATAGAAAATAGATTTGACCCACCTTAGGATCGTATCTAAACCCACTGGCTACCAGCTCCTTGTGTATGATATCGATGTTGACCGGCTCATATTTCAGAATGGCCTCACGCAGCCCTCTTCGGCAGGATACGTAGTTATGCAACGCAATGTGTAATGGCACTCGACACGAGTGGACCTGTGAAAAAAGTTAAAACCTTTTTGGTAATTTATTATTGGTTGGTTAGTATTTCATTTGCAATATCTGGCATAACAATTTTTTTTTTATGTGATAGATAGCAGACGAGCAGGCGGATCACCTGATGGTAAGCAATTGCCGCCGCCCATGGACACATGCAACACCAGTGGAGTCACAAGTGCGCTGCTATCCTTTTATCCCCTTCCCCCGATGGGCCTCCGGTACCCTCACTCACTCGGCGAAACACAGCACAGGAGCTGCTTCACACCGGTTTTCTGTGAGGCAGTGGTATCACTCCGGTCGAGCCGGCCCATTCATGCCGAAGCATGACTCTCCCACAATTAAAATAATATTTGAATACAGTTAATTTGGGGCAGGTACAAAAATCTTAGCAAAATTCTAGATGAATGTTACCTTGGCTTTCTCTCGCTTTTGAAATACCCAGTCTTCTTCAGAACACTTGACGTCTCTCTTATATCTGGCAATTCATTCGTAACTTCATATACATCCATTTCTCCACTCGTCTGTAGATTCATTTCATTGGAGGAAAATAATTTTAGATTTTCGACTTATTAGGAGATTTTACATTTATAGTAGAAGTTAGCAAATTGTCTGTAGTTTAACGGATTAATAGGGGAAAGTTGGGCGAATGCTTCCTCTTTTGGATGGTGATGACAGATCATCTACTTGACATGATTTCTACCACTGGATGGGTTTGGTGTATAAATGCGTTAGAAGTTGAATGGCTGAAAATAAAATGTACAGATTAGATTATTGTATCATATCTTCCAAATTAGAAAGAAGTTTATGTTTTTTGCTATTATTTTCTTTGCTATTTATACAAATAAGAATTGCTATTCAGTTGTAAAGTAAAAGGCATCTTCCTACCTCGTTTTTTTAAATGGCTTCAATCCATATTGTCTAATTCCCTATTTCTTTCTGGTGTATCATAGAAGCGTAATCTTGCATAGCGGTAACATGATCAGTTTTGATAATGAATTCATTGCTTTTGGGAGTATTCACTCCCATTAATGCATGTTTCCTAGCAATGCTTTACAAGGTGTAGAATCATTTTCTTTAGCTAAGTGTTTCGCTTTTGACTTATCACTTTCATCAAATTATTTTCATTAGCCTCTATGTTTATTTTCTTAACCATAACCATTGGTAAGTAACTGTCACTCATGGATTTATTCATAATATTGGGGCATCATGACTTTTGTTACAATTTGTTTCTCATTCTCTACACCAGACATATCCATGACTGATATTCCACAAAATTCACATCCCATGCGAAATCATTCCTGGATTTATTAAGAATACTCTAATTCCTTATCAGAAATATTGAACGCTTGTGAATTTTGACTGCAGGTTTCTGATACATTTTCATTGTCATTATCATATAAATCATGATTACTAGATGACGAGATGAATATCAGTTTTAGAATTAGTATTTGATTGAGCAATATCATCAAATAAGTCATCATAATCAATGGATACTTCATCCTTTTTACCCAGGTTAGTAACTGGAGATTTTATTACAAGTTTATTGGGCGTTTCTTTTAAACTACCCTCAGATGAATTTGAAGTTGAGTTAAATCAAACTTCACCCCTGTTCACAACAAATGCTAGTCCTAAAATTTGACTGATGTCAAATCAATTTCGTATAATCATTATTGCTTTGGGAATTACTATTATTATGGCTTGATACATTTGAAGTCTCTTTACTTCTTTCATTCGATATGATCATATTCAAAGTCATCATAAAAGCTTTGACTGCTGCTTACTGCTATTACATGATTTTTCTATGACTTTGAATTTCATCAATATTCAAAAGTATTGTATCATCCCAATGATTGATTTTTACTTCCACTTATTTGGAACTAATGGTAACTCGTCGTCAGAATGTGAGATTGGGATAGAATCAACCACTTTGTCTACAACACTGTTTCACTATTGCATTATCTAAAATCACATGGTCAGGTTCTTCTAACATTTTGTGTGAGATCAATTTTATCTTGTTTTTTAGAATTGCTTTGCATACCCCACACATTCTGTGATTTCCATAGATCATTAGAATCTCTCCTTGTTATGTTTTTGAATTGAAACTTTTTACTACTGTTTTCATCTGTTGCAACTGCACACATTCAGTGATTTCCATAAAATCATTTGATTTTCTTCTTGTAAAATTACTTAAATGTGTTAATTGAGATCCTATTATAAGACCCACTTCATTAGGTCTGGTTTCATTATTAACCTCTGTCAAATCCAGAACAGATGTATTTTGTGCTTCTTGCTCTTTGCAATTATTTTTTTCTGTACTGTCTTTTCCAGCATCACCAGTACCTGTTAAATCCATAACAACATCATCATTATTTTCTTCACCTTCACTGTATTTTGATCTATGACATTAACACTTTTCCATCATAGTTATTGTGTCAAGTCCATCACATCACATTTATTTATTGTTGTAAGGGACTGTTCACAGTTTTCAGTACTTATTTGCTGTTATCCCATACTGCTGATGCCTCATCATCAAAGATATCTGGTGAATAACTTCTAACTCTATCTAATGTAACACTATTAGGATCACTAGTAGCATCTATCAACTTATCCGTAATAGAATCTAATGCATTCAGATTCTATTTCTTTTTCCACCAAAGTATTAGTAACTATATTTTCTTCAATACATCAGAAGGCTTATTTAAAAATGCATTTGTTTGTGTATGTTTGAGTTTCAGTGTCATTAGTAACACAGTCATCAAAACTACTATAGGTGCATTATTATCAGTACAGTCTTAACTTTACTCTGAACAATACTTTTTGCAGATTTCAATGTCCCACTTAGAACAATATCAAGCTCTTCTTGTGAACACTCAATTTCACTGAAGTTCATATTAAAGGATCACAAGTCCTAGGGCTTTGAGGTCTACCTGGAATTTCAGCCCAGTCTCTAAGCAATCTACCGTTGCTGTACGAGCGTTCTAATAAGTTTCTACATATAAAAGATCATTGTTTCTCATTTCATTGTAGGAAATACTTGTTGACATACAAAAATTGCTTTCTGGCAAATCACCTTCATTGTCTAATTTAGAGTTACAAACATTTTCAAACAAAACTTGCGAGTATTTATCACCAATAATCTGCAGCCTTTCTGCTTCAGTTGCAATAGAAGTTTATAATTCTTTCTAATCTTCTTTTTTTGCCTTTTATTACTTTTTATGTTTACCTGTGGCACAGTAAAACCATACTCTTGCAATGTAGTCCTTATTCTCCAGTTCTTTCTTTGGAACTTAATATTTTAGTCTCTTGACTGTTATATTCATCTCCTGATTGTACAGATTTCGACAATGCTATGCCAACTGCAACTGTTCTGAATCTACATCTATTCCAGATTTTCTGCAAACCTCATTGAACTCCTTTGTATAAGCTAGCAATTCATTTTTCTTTGAATTGATAGCAGTCCGTATGTCTTTCTGGCCCTTAATGCGTTTAGGGGCTCTCTTGACCCTACTTTTACTTACAACTGGCTGAGAGTTCTTGGGGCCCGTGTAACATGTCTTTTTCTCTTTGAACTCCGATAAGCTCTCATCCATAACAGGACTGCTCGAAATACTTGCTTACGACTTTGGGACTTTTTCTGGCAACAAATAAAACAGTTTATAGATCTAAATAATTATTCCACTTATTTACATTATTATAAAGTAAGTTTGACTTACATACCTATTGTTTGTACTATTTTTATTCATAACTCTGCTCTACGCATCTGGTCTATCGAGTCTAGCCAGTTCTTCTTCATGTTTACGTATTTGCTGCAGACCTATTGGGAAGTCCACTATAATAATCTTTCTTTCCACCTCTTCTATGGGTCTTCATACAAGACTTCTGTTGCTTTTCGTAGATTTTGAGTTAAACTTGTAAAACTAAAACAAGATTGGTTATTATAATATTGGCCTATCAAAGTAACCTCAAAAAGGACAATGTTATATGGAACCAATATAAACTTACTGGAATATTAAACCGCTGGCTAATCCAAATGTTAATATTCCAGCGCCAAGTAAATTCCTGAATTTTGGCAGCTGGAGTTCTTTTATTTTTCTAGGCTTCCATTTTGACGTATCCACTCGATAGCCATTTTTGTTTTATTTTTGGTCTGTGGTTTAGTTAATGTACTTGGGTTTAGTTTTAATTCCGCTGGTTACGTTTCGTTTTTTGCAGTAAATACCTAGTCATTGTATTGGTTTACGTAAACATTATAATATAGTCCGAACGTTATACATAATATTTTACTTTTATTGTAAAATTAATAAAACTCACACACACTTCCTACTCCGTATTAAACATAGACCAATAAGAGAACAAGTTATTAAGTAGCTAAGCACTTGTTAAGCTTAACGTCGTAGACCCAAAAGCCTTTTAAAAAGCATATTATAAGAGGCTTTTCCATTGTGTCCACGTTAAAATAAAGTAATCTTTTGATATTTTTAAAAATCTTATAAAGGTAGACTCTTTGTCCTACGCTTGTAGGAAGAATGAAAAAAAAAGAATGTCACAACAATAAAATTAAATGTCAAAAAAAGCAAACAAGTGTCATTCAAGGTTATCCACTTTTTTACCAAAAGTTAAATATTTAATTTTTTGATACCTCCTACTAGTTTAAGTTGCTAACAATTATGGCAATTAGGGATCAAAGAAAATTATGAGTAATTTAAGCCATTATGCCATATTATCTTGTGTATGTAACCGAAAAGGCAACGGATCGACAGCATTTTCTAGACACTCTGTTTGAGGAAGTTTACATTTATAGAACCTCAGTCTTTGCACAAAGAACATGTCGCTACTCCAGAACTTAAGTTACAAAGAATATCACAGTGCCTTATCATTTTCTAAAGAAAAATGTGAAGTAATCGCAGACTTGGCAGATTTGAGGTAAGAATAAAATTGAGTTTCATATAAGTTTAACTTTCAGAACAACAGTGTTTATAGTGTAACTTAATTCACAGAATATCTTTTAATGACACGAAAAAGCCTGGCGAGCTCCTAATGAAGACTTTAGATAGACGGGGTATTTCTAAGTCATTATAAAACTTTTTGACAGCAGCATTGCAAGTTAAAACTATTGTAACCTACTACCGTCCGCAAACAAAGGTAGCGATACTCATAGCTAATGACAAGTATGAACACCTACCAAACTTGGCCACCCCGTCGATGATTGTGATTCTTTGGCTGCTAATCTGAAGGCCTTAGGTTTTTTAGTAGTCTCATTGAAAAACAATAGGTGAAGAACTGAAAGCATATTGATCAAACTTTTCAGTGAAATCCTGAAGACTCATACTGTAGTTTTATTTTTTAAATTACTTCATCACTTATTTAAAATCTAAAATATGAAAAAAGAGCTTGGCTCTTAATTTTTAGTCTAAACCTACTGTTATTTACCTTGGTATTATTATTTGTTAGTTCGGAAGCGTTCTTATCGAGTGGACACTGCGACCAATAAGATCTATTGTGTCCTCCGCTCCCTTTTAGAGATCGTCTCCTAGGCCCACGGTCATCATGAACCGTATAATAGCCTTGGGAGCGATAGCCTTAACATCCTCCGGGATATAGTAGCTGCCCAGGGTTCGGCTTCTTGAGTGCCGAGGGCATCGCAATGACAGAGGATGTGCATGGGTGTCTCATCCTCTGTTTTGCAGAATCTGCAAGTAGACTCCACGGTCAGCCCGGTTCTGAAGCCGTTGTTTGTTCAGTTACAGTGACCTGTGATAGTTCCTTGTGAGGATCCTCAAACTGTTCGCGAGATAGCATTATAGCCTCAACGCGAGAACTTGTTGGAGAATCCTGTGATTAAGGCCTTAGCATGTGCTTGACCTGTCGATCTCCGCCAGTGCTCCTTGCTCTGTTCGATCGACCACTCTTTTAGCAAGCGTTCTGGTGGTGCACCTGGGTATGCCTAGTATTGGTTCCGGGGATTGTACCGGGCATGATGCTCCCTCCCTTGCTAGCTCGTCGGCTTTCTCGTTGCCTATGATTTCAGAGTGTCCTGGTACCCAACGTAGGGTTACTCTGTTTTTGGATCCCAGGACTGTTCAGTATCTGGGCTCCCTCCTCTGTTAGTTTGGAGTCAATTTCAGCAGAGTCAAGAGCCCTAAGAGCCGCTTGACTGTCTGATAGGATATATATGTCTTTCCCTTTATAAGCCGCGTCTTAGATTTTCATGTACGCAGCAACAATTATAGCGGCCATTTCGGCTTGGAATACTGTGGCGTGCAACCCTAAGCCTCGTGCGATTTCATGCCCTAGGTTTTTCGCCGTATACTCCATAGCCGGCCCTGTTGTTTATTCTGGAGCCGTCTGTGTACCACACAATGTCCCCAGACCGGAACTCAGCTAGAGTGCCATTTGTCCACTCCTGTCTGTCCGGTATCTCCATTGAATTACCATTTTGTAAAATGGTATTGCTTGATCATGCTGTCCCCTGGCATAAGCATGATCGGCATGCCCTGCAGCTCCTTTTGTAGGGATTTCATACCTTGTGAGTGCCAGGTCTTGAACCCATTCTCCATAGCTCTCAGCATGGCTGCTCTTGCTTCTCTTTGAATGAAGATAGGCAGGGGGCAAAGTGATAGTAGAGCCTCCATTGCTGCTGTGGGAGTGGATGACATGGCACTTGTGATCAGTGCGCAGGCATAGCGCTGTACTTTCGTAAGTGCCATGCTGCTAGTGGTTTGGCGGGTCTTGTTGTGCCACACTACACAGGCATAGGCCATCATGGGACGTGCCACAGCCGTGTATAGCCAAAGCAAGTACTTTTGGTTTTATGGCCCATTTGAATCCCACCATCCTGTAGCATATTCCAAGCGCCATTTTAGCCTTCTTGGTAACATAGTTGAGATGTGCGTTCCAGGTCAGTTTTTTGATCTAGTAGCACTCCTAGATATTTGACTTCGTTGGAAAACTCAATGGTTTTCCCCGAGACGATTGGCTTCCTCAGCTTGTCCAGAAGCCTTTTTCTGGTGAAGGGGACTATAATAGTTTTGTTCCCGTTCACATTGAGACCAACATCAAGGCACCATCTTTCCACCATGCGTAGAGCCTGCTGCATACGATCTGACAGCGTAGTTTGGCACTTACCAACCACTGTAATTACTAGATCGTCAGCGTAGCCCTGGGTAGTGAATGGGCCTCGTTTAGTATGTATAGCAGCTCATCAACTACGATGGACCATTCCAGTGGGGACAGTACTCCTCCCTGGGGGCATCCTCTCGCAACTTTGAATTCCGCAGTGTTGTCCAGAAGTGTCAGTTTGACCACCCTGGATAAGAGCATGGATTCGATCCACCTTAGGGTGGTTTCGTCTATGCCCCTATTTCTCATGCACCTTATGATGACCGATGCAGAGGTGTTATCGAAAGCCCCCTCCACATCTAAGAAGGCACATAGGGCAATTTCTTTCTCTTCTATAGCCCTTCCTAGTCTATCTGTCAGTTCAATAAGAGCTGTCTCCGTGGACTTCCCACTTTGATAGGCATGTTGCCGTACATGCAGGGGACGTGCTTATGTAGTTCCCTCTGATGTACGCGTTTAGCACCTTTTCCATTGTTTTTAATAAAAAGGAGGTTAGACTAATTGGTCTGTAGGATTTTGGCTGGGACTTGTCTTTATCTCCGGCTTTGGGTATGAACACCACCCTAACCTTTGTCCAAATAGTCGGTATTGATCCCCATGCCAGGCTGGCTCTGAAGATTCTTATAAGATACGGAAGGAGCACATTAGCCCCTTTTTGTAGGAGGGCGGGAAAAATGCCGTCTTCCCCTCCCGATTTGAAAGGTTTGAAGCTGTTTATAGCCCATAAACCTGACGGGGTTTGAATATCAGAGTAGCTTTGCGCCAATCTTCTGGTCTGGGCCTATTATTGCCCGGGGGATGTACTGGTTCTACTACTCTTGATATTGGAGTGGATCCTGGGAAGTGAGTACTAGCTAGAAGTGCTAGTGTTTCTTCCGTGGAGCTTGTGAACGATCCATCTGGGTTCCTTAGAAGCCCCAGCTGTGTCGTTGGTGATTTTGACATAATCTTGTGAATCCTTGATGTCTGTGTGGCACTGTTTATGTCCTCACAGAATCTTCTCCATGATTGTCGTTTTGCCTTCCTTAGTTCACGGTTATACTCCGTAAGTGCCTCATGGTAGGACTCCCATTCTCCATTCTTTTTGGCCTTGTTGAATAGTCTCCGTGCCTTGGCCCTAAGGTCGGCTAGGTTTTTGTTCCAGCCCTCAACATTCCTTCTCTTTCCATTGCTGCTGGCTTTTTGAGAGGGCAGTTATCGTGGTATGCCTCTAGCATAGCCTTCGTGACTCCCTCTGCCGCAGATTCGAGTTGTTCTCGGGATCTGACGGTTCTATCCAGAGTGTCCAGTTTTTCTTTTAGACTTTCTCCGTATCTTCCCCAGTTGGTGCACTTGGGGTTTCTATAAGGAGTAGCATTGTCGCTGTCAGCCAGCCCTATGTTAAACCTTATATGTCTGTGGTCAGACATTGAGACCTCATTTGTTACAGCCCACTTACCTACGCGTCCTGCGATGTTCCTGGAGCATATGGTGATGTCCAGCACCTCCTGTCTGGCTCGTTATGAAAGTAGGGGCACATCCTTTGTTAAGAATTATGAGGTTGTGTTTAAGGATGAATTCTAGAAGCAACTCACCCCTAGTATTGGTGTCCGTGCTGCCCCATAGGGTGTGGTGGGCATTGCAGTCACTACCTAGGATTAGTTCCGCCTTGTGCCTTCTGCAATGTTCCACTAGGGCCTCCAGTGGTAGCGTCGGATCCGAGTTGTCACCTGGCAGGTACGCCGAGCAGACCAGTAGCTTTTTACACACGTTCCCTGGCGTAGAGACGTATGCCGCCGCCATATCGTCGCTGCTTAGTTCTGTAACAGGTAAGAATTTAGTATTTTTGCTAAACACTATACAAGCCCTGGGCCTAATTCCGCCAGTATTGTAGAGTACATTACCTGCATTATTAAGCCCCAGCACCGTGTTCCCATTGATCCACGGTTCTTGGATCAAAGCTATGTCAATGTTGTTTTCGGCTATAGTTTGGCACAGAACTGTGCTGGCCGCCTTTGCATGTTGTAAGTTTGCTTGAATAGTTTTGATCATTGTGTAAATGTGTAGTGTTCAGTGTGTGATGGTGTATATGTGAGTGTGTTGTAATATATAAGAAAGAGTGTGTAACTGTGGAAAGTGTACTATATACGTAAAAAAATATAATATGATATGTTCAACCTAAACCCTCCTCAGGTTTAGGTTGTAGAAGGCCTTGCGGCTGGAGTGCCCTCTGGCGAGTGTCGGCCGGTTGGGCCCTCCCTGGTCTGCCCCTGGCGTCCCCTCTGCTCCCTCCAGCCGCCTCCTTTGAGGTGGATGGGGCAGAGGAGAGTGACGTTCCCGTCCCCTGTCCTCAGTTCTCTACCCGATGCGCTCCTCGCCCTCTTGTCCCTCCGCGGACCATGGGCCCTAAGCGTGCCTCTGCCGAAAACCTTGCGGTCTCGGGCATTGCTCGCGTGAGGAGCTGGCAGTGGGATGATGCCCCACTGTCCTCCAGGCGGTGAGGTCGCCACCGCCCCCGCCCGCTACTGCCGCCCACACTAGGCTGTCCGCCTGTGTCCGCGGGGGCCGTGGCCACCTCACTCACCGGAGCTGCCTCTTCCTGTGCCTGGGCGGAGCTGGTACTGGCCGTAGCCGGCTCCCATCCCTGGACTTGCCGAGGTCTCTTCGGAGGGACGGTTAGCCCTATCGTGGGCAGGTCCCTTAACCTTTACCCGGACTACGTCAAACTCCAGGTAGAGGACGAGATCCTGCTTTTGAAGGACGGAGAGTGCCGTGTCGTCCATAATAAGGACGACAATTTGTCCTCCCTCTCTATAACTGACATTCAGCACTCTCCATCCCTCAGTGTTGCCGAAATCCCTATTTTGCACAGCGATTCTATGGCTATTACCTTGGCCTCTCTGTGCAGGCCCGGGTACCAAAGAATGCCGGTGTGGGGCTTCGGGGAACTCCGCTTCGCTGATCATCTCAAGGGCTGATCCTTCCCATGGGGACACCCTTGCGACGACCTGAGCGAGCCACTGTCTTGTGCTCTCATTTGCGCAGGTGAACATTATCCCCCCTGCCCTGTGAGTGCACCCTAAGAACCGGGGACCTTGACTATCCCTGGGGTGGAGTCGATGTGAGCCCCGATGTGCTCTTGCACCGCTATCATTTGCTCTGCACTTAGGTTGCAGAGCCTATCTCTAATCCCCACCCTGATGGAGCCCGCTACTTGGCTGAAGGCCAAGCGTCCCTCGTTGGGGCGAGCCGCTTTCCTGACGTGCTCAGGTGGGGTTGCCTCTTCAGACTTTACTTGGTTGTATAATGATGATAACCCAGTCAGGAATGAGAACATAACTTAATTTTCTGCAATTTCATCATTTACACATACATTTTTATTTGATAGATGTGAATTTAACCCTTAACCTGCCACTTACAATGGACCGAAAGAGAGTCACTGTGGAAAATCGAGTCCAGTTTACATAAACTCTTAACCTGGCAACTTTTTTAAAATTGGTTTTCAACCTTATCATAATTGCATAAAGTTCAAAACCACATGGTCCAAAGACTGTTTTTAACGTTAAATTAAAATTCTTTACTTTCAGGCTTCATGTTCTACGCAGGGCATGGGTGTGAAATATGCAATACAAAGTGCATGCTTGGCAAAGACTGTCCCAGCGAAGACATACAGTTTACGCATTGTGTTACTGAAAATTTCATATTGAGGGAAGTAGCGAAGTGTAAGCTAGAACTATGTGTTCTAATAATGGATATGTGCAGAGTTAACTGGATAGGTAAGAACTAAACCGCACAGTATCGTAAAGGTGAAACTGTTTTGTAAAAAGGTGTAACTGCAACATGTGCCATTTTTTTTATTAGCATCAGGCAAAGGTGAAATTTAATAATACTGTGCCACTGAAATCTCTACTAAATTGCAAGACAAGTCCTCTTCTAAATTGCCTCAGCTCTGTGTGCTATGGAAATTGTCCCTAGCTCATATTGAAACAAAACTGTTGGGAACAGTCAATCTAAAGAAATGAATAAAAGACTTGCACATACATCCTAGAAATTGAAATAAATATTTTTACTGACAAATTGGTTCTAGTAAAATTTTAATACATTACTATTTCAAGGTTTTGTCTGTTTCACTAGTTTTATAAAATTATTGTGGACTATCAAATCTAGCTTATTAACAAATGTAAAATTGTAAAGTAGCCCTTCCTGTTTTAGGAATACAACCCTAAAATTTTTCTATCCATGCTAGACATTGAAGAATACAGCATACACAGCCAACTAATTTTGACATACTCAACACAGTCTTCGCAAGCGGCATATGAAGTTCTGCAGATTGAATGTTCAACCACGATTGATGAAAATGTAACATATGAGTTGAAAACTGGTGATTCTCAAGAATACTTCCAGGCAGCAGTCAGTATGTGAACGCTTTGTGCACAAGGTTGGGAGATGATTTGGATATAAGCAGTTTATTGGATAATGTTCATGCAGGTTGGTGTCCTACCGGTTGTATCGATAAACAGCTACATGTTTAACCATCACATCTTTTGTTGTTCCTCAATAGTTTTTGAAAAAAAAGGGTTGGGTTTTTTTGTTATGAGTCAATTTTGATAAAATTTATATGGAACCACCTGGTGAATGATACCTACCAAACAAAAAAAGAATCCTAAAAATCCATTCCACCCACCTTCCTCGTTTTTTGATGTTGGTTAAAAATAAATTCAACTTTATTACTACTATTACTGCCATACACTTTGCATAGTATCTGTTGAATTATGCCCTACCTTCATCTTAAATTATTTTCAAAGATAGGCAACTAAAAGCTATGGATCATTTATATTTGCCAATACAAAGTTATGTTTTTGTGTTTTCAGATGTTGAAAGCAGTATGATAAGGAAACAGAAGCCAACTCAAAGTGCAATGTGGAGTTGCTAAAAGGTCACTTTATGACCCTGTTAAAGGTTAGTTATTGTTTTAAGATGCACATGAACACTTTCCATCTTATACCATGTATAAAGAGACGACATTTAGAGCCACGTAAGCTTATTTATGTAATCCGCAAAAAACAAAACACTTGCGCGAGTACTCGACACCTAGCGCCATCTTTGGCAAAGATTAAATTAATAGAGAAAAATAAGTCATGAAAACGAAGTTGTGATGGCGGGGGGCATCCATGATGATCTAAAAATGATGTTTCATTTGTTCAGGTGATGTTGCAGCTTTATTGAGTAGAGTGAAGGAAGTTACAGATGTATAGCAAATTTTGTCATTTATTCATTATAAAATAGGAGGAATAATGTAACTCATGGTGCTGGAAACGTGAATAGGGAGGAGGTACTGACATAAAGACTAAAAGTTTTTTAAATATAACGCATTTTATTTTAAAAATCTGGCCTATTTTGGCCTGGAGTTGGGCTCTTAAACACATTATTGCCGTTTTGTTATTTTTTCACCAGGACTGTGGCTGGAAGTGGTTCACTATGTTCACCCACCAACTGTCTTCGACGCCTTTTGTGAAT
>JABMDO010000160.1:0-14149 GCA_014851415.1 Cnaphalocrocis medinalis | reverse complement strand
GTTGCAGCTTTATTGAGTAGAGTGAAGGAAGTTACAGAATGTATAGAAAATTTTGTCATTTATTAATTATAAAATAGGAGGAATAATGTAACTCATGGTGCTTGAAACGTGAATTAGGGCAGGTACTGACATAAAGACTAAAAGTTTAAATATAACGCATTTTATTTTAAAAAATCTGGCCTATTTTGACGGAGTTGGGCTTAAACACATTATTGCCGTTTTGTTATTTTTCACAAGGACTGTGGCTGGAAGTGGTTCACTATGTTCACCACCAACTGTCTTCGACGCCTTTTGTGAATCTCTGATAAATCTGCGCGGGCGGCTGTACGCGGTGGGCGGGCGCGACGGCGGCGCGTGCCTGCGCTCCGTCGGTGCTACGACCCCACCACCAACCACTGGACCAACTGCGCCGCCATGACGCGCCGCCGCGGCGGAGTCAGCGTGAGAACCATTCCTACACATAACCGCTTGACTCTTGACTGCTCCAAAATATAACGTCCGATTTACAATATGTTTAATATAGGAGGTCGGACTTTGTTCTTCGGAGAAAGCGCATAGATCGCTGTCTAAATCCTAAGCTGCAAGCAGCAGCTTGGAATTTAGACAGCGTTTTATACATCACCTACGACCTGTGTTTTGACCGCGCGTTTATTGCGCTATACACACCGTAAAATTTTAGTCGTCTTAATCCTGGAGTCCTTATAATAGGTTCCGCGAATAAAGACCCTTTAGGACTTTGGATAACTAAAAATAAGTAAAGTAAAAAATCAGCTCTTCCATACGATTATTTTGTTATTATAAGAAACAGTTGTTTTGAAACATGCTAAACGGGCTTATTTGTGTAACATTATGAGGCTCATGCTTAAGTTGACTTAACGATGTGTAACCCAAAACCGTATTGAAGAATTAGGTATATAAAATTTTTGAAGGTGGTGCGTGCGTTTAGATGTCGTTTTAAAGCGCGTTTACGAGCATCGTTTGCCCGTCCTCGGTGAACTAAAAATAATCCGCCTACATAGGCTCATACTTCTAACTTCATGAACTTTTTAGCTACAGATAAGCTTTGTGCACGGTGTGTGCGTGCCAATATATAGGTATAGCGTCTTGCATTGCGTCATGCATTACTCACTAACTTGTGAGAACACTGAAACGGTTTTTCGGCATGTTGACTGAGCTATTTTGAAATATGAATGATAGTTAAAATGGGACCAAAATAAATATAAATAAAGTGTTATTGGCCTCTTTATCTATGGAGGTGGACATTTTTATCACTGACCTTTATTGAACATGGTAGTTCTACTCATAACATAACTTTTCCTATTAGGCTAAGATCCCTCCTTAATTCTGCAGTGTTTTAATGAAATTAAATTTACATAAATGAATAAATAAATAATAAAATAAAAGCGCCAGACAATCACACCAATCAACCTGGTCTCAAACTAGGGCAACCCCTGTACTATGAGTACCAGATGACGATTTAAACTGTGGGCGTCAACCCTCTGGGTTCCGTCAACACCCAGACCCAAGACAACTTAAAAAATCTCGTTTCCTAAGTTGATTTGACCGGGAATCGAACCCGGGACCTTTCGATTGAATGTTGAGGACTTTCAGGTTTAATTAATTAAATAAATAATGCAGTTAAAAATAACATGAAGGGTTTCAGGTGGGGCTCGAACCCACAAACTTCCACGTACCGGGTGGCTGATCTACCAATCAACTAACCAAATCCCGTACTAGTCTCATCAAAAAGCCACCCGGTATGTGGAAGGTTAGGCTCGAGTCCCATCCCAATTGCTTACCATCAGGTGATCCGCTGCTCGTCTGCTACCTATCACATAAAAAAAACCCTTCGATGATTTTTATTTAACATCGTAAGACACAGACACAATGGAAACAATTGTTTTATGCCTTTAAAGGGTTTTTGGGTCTTACGACGTTGAAAAATAAATTGCAAAGAATAGGGTATGGGAATTAATTTTTCGGTACCTTTTTTATATTTTATTTCAATACCTTTTACTATTTTAAGCAACAATTGCTATTTTTGTAATCAAGACAGTAGTTATGTTTTAATTAATTTTTAAACATTTTAAATTCAAGCGTATTTGTGACGTCACAAGGGCGCTACACCATCTTAATAGTGTACCACACGCTTTTTTCCCCCAAATCGTGGCAAATAAATTATATGTAAAAATGTTACTTGGTGGGCATTGATGTCTATATACTAGATCTGCAGTCCGTCGCGCTAAAGCGTAAGCCACTTAACATAAGCCTGCAGGCTTATTGCGTCGCTGACGTTTCATGTCAGTGTTCTGTGAGGACACGGCCGAGTCAAGTGTCAAAAGAAAAATACAGAAAATGGGTAAATGGCGTGGTTCAAACGTGCGTTTCAAAATCAGAAAAACATCATAAAGTTTACCGGAATAATTTTCCACAAATAAGTTTTATTGTTTATTATTTATTTTAATGTAAAATTAATAAAAATGTAAATGTTGAAAATAAGGTTCAGTGTTACAAGTAAAAACGAGTTTTTGGTTTCCCACATTTTATGTGAGAATATTCTAATAATTGGATTTAGTGATTTCAAGTATTTTAAATTTGTGAAAATTTTCCAGGTTGCCTAAAAATTAAGCAAGCCGTAATAAATGGATAACAAATATCCGATTGTTAAGAAAAGAGACGGACTGGAAGGCAATCGCGCTAATAAATATCGTATGAAACGAAACTGAACTTAAGTTGAACTACAGCTATTTCCACATTTCGTATCGCGCTAACGTTTTAACTGCGTTTAGAGTCGCAACTGAATTGCAATTGAAACGTAACCGCTGTCAAACATGAAAGTTGAAGTGACGCTACTTTTTCAAGAACTTTTGTGATGTTTGGGTTTAATTTTCAACTTTTTCCAAAGAAAAATGAATCACGCCTACATTTGGAGAAGGCTCACGAGTTCGATGTGGCGATGGCTCGGGTTCAAACCAGGAGGAAGAACTTGCGTGAAAGATTGCAAAGTTTTGCCTTTAATATTACATTATATACAACATATAGTCAGCTTTTTAATACCAACCAAGGAAAATTTCAATGTTTTTGTAATTAAAAAAAACTATCCATCTTACTTTATCTATATCTTTACCAATATTAGCAAGAAAAGCAATAGCTTATAATTACTTAATTATGTAATTGCATTTCCCTCCGGTCCATAAGACTTCAAAGCTGAAACACGACTAAACTCGACGTACAACGACGAACAGACTTCTTTTGTAATAATAATCCAATAAAAATAAAATCATTAAAATATTTTGAAATAATTTTATTTATTAATAATATGTCAAAAGTTTGGGGTAAACATTTCATACGTTAGCAACACATTGACATTTGCACTCATTGCACGTCACTTATATATGACGTGACCATTGCGGTCTTTGTCTAATCCGAGTGAGCGTCAGTGTTTGCGACTTGCGCGAGCGAGGCAGATATAATGTCTATATATGTTTTCTTTCAAATATTTAGTAGTTTCAAAGCTCCGTCGTCAAATTTGATTAGTGGCTACGAGATTTTTGACGCGTCTTGATGCGGTTTGCTTCTCTAGTTCTATTTAACCTCATATGCTTGTGGGCAAAAAACCCTTTTAATCGGGGGAATTTTGCATCACTGTCTGACAACATCCGGCAAAACAAAAAACAGAGATGGTATCTCTAAATAAATTTTATGTCACCTTTCAAATAAATGTCAACTGGTTGGTAAGGTTTTATTGTATTACAACTAGCGCCAATTGTTGGTTCTTTCCGATAGACTAAGTGTCAATCACAGGTAGATGTCGCCTAATGTAACATTTATTTTATCCTTGTTAGTGTAGTATGACTGAAAATTCTGCTGACCTTGGGTCAAATGAAGGTCAAACGCGATTTTTATTGAAAATATCATTGATCTTATGCTTTTTAAATATTTTTAAAAGCAAAAAATATGGTATGAAAGACAAATGCCGTCGAAATGGTTTTCGAATTAGGACATGTTTGGTTTTTTTTTCCCATACCCCATTGCTATAGCAAAAAATGTATACTTTTTTAGGTTTGTGCCGCTGGCGGGTACCTATACGCCCTGGGCGGGCACGAGGCCCGGCGAACACGGTGGGCGGGCGCCTCGCGTGCGTGGAGCGCTACGACCCGGTGGCCGACACGTGGGTGCTGCTTCGCGCGCCTCTCCTACGGCAGGGACGCCATCGGCTCCTGCCTGCTCGGGGACGGATCGTCGGTCCGAGTCGGTAAGAAAAGCTTATTGCACTAATTTGTAGTTTGTAGTTCCTTCGTTGTTTCTGGTTTCCATAGTACAAGCACAGAATACTTAATAGTACAAGGTACAGAAGACCCACTTCTAAAAACCGTTTATGGAAATAAAGACTCAGACTACTATAATCTAACGTTGAAATTCCGACCGCTCCAGCGTTCAATGCCTACCCTATTCATACCTAGAAGTGCGGTCTCTTTCTATCGCAAGCAACTGTCGCGCGGTGCGTCGCCGCTCGCTCGTGATTTTTCTACTAATTTGGCCCTCCGGAGGGGGACGCCGCATGTACTTGCAAGTTCGATACTACACGCGGAGTGGGACAGGCCTGGTACAAGGGAAAACCTTAGTTTGGGACCAGGACAATGTATGTGATGTTGTCTCAATTTAATATTTATTTATTTATTTACTAATCCTTGTTGATAATCCCTGTCAACGGGAATTACTGCCGAATTCAGAGATGTCATTTAACCTTAGTCTTTTCAATATTTTTACTAAAGTGACAATTAAGGTTTTATTAACGTATCTGTAGGGCCGGATATACCTATGGGCTGCTTGGGTTGCAGCCCAGAGCTCCGAGGTTACAAGCCCCCCAAGATCCCCTTTAAAATCCCCAAACGCTAAAGATCACGCTACACAGCAATAAGGCCGCCTTTTGTACATTTAATACGTGCTTAGTGGAGGACTTAGTAGGCCCCCAAATAGTTTCAGCCCAGGGCCCCACAAATCCACACTGAATTGTAAAAAAATAATATTTCCCTAATGGATCAATTAAGTCATGGGCGTACCTACGCCCATGCGGCTTCTGATTTGTGTGACATTGTTTTTCATTTATCATAGGTGGCAAACGAGCCGACGGATCACCTGATGGTAAGCCATTACCGCCGCCCATGTACACCTGCAACACTAGTGGTGTCACAAGTACGTTGCTTACCTTTTAACCCCATTCCCCTGGATTCCGGTACCCTCACTCACGCAGTGAAATACAACGCATGCACTGCTTCACGCCTGTTTTTTGTGAGGACGTGGAATAACTCGGGTCGATTCATGCCGAAGTGTGGCTCTCCCGCTGTTAATATTATGTTACGATTTTGTTTTTGGTGATTTACGAATAGGTGGCTACGACGGCGTCCAGTACCTGTGCGTGGTCGAAGTGTACGACTCGGAGGTCGAAACTGCTGGCGCAAGCTGGCGCCGCTGAGCACGGGCCGCGGGCGGCGCCGCCGTGGTGGCCGTGCCGCCGCCGCGCAACCTGTTCTGATACCGCAGGGCCAGCGCCTGCTAGTCTACGTCATCGCCTGAGCGATGCCGCTGAGCGACTCGGCACCACTGAGGTAACGGCGCTCACGCACAAGCTTTAAACCCATTATGGGGCTCTGTCTAATGTTAGACACCATATTTTGAACCTTATGTGTTGAAGATAAGGGTCCAAAAACCAATGAATTGTATTTATACCTACTGCCCCATTAAGGGGTTAAAGTCAAAGGTGTTGTTGCTTTTCATGAACTGTTGGTAATAAAGGTGGTAAAACATAATCCAGTACACTCATGTTACCCTCTTGGGGATAGCTAACACAAACTAATTTAATACATTTGCTAAGGTGTGATGGACAGTTTGTCAGGTATCATTATTCATTATTATCATCCGTTTTTATTTAAGATGTACCTAGTTTTATAAATCAATCAGTTTTATCATATTAGAAACACATACAATTTATTAGTACTTATTAGTAAAGTCATAGACATTTTAATTTACTGGATTAACATATAGGCTTCATGTTAATGCGGGTAAATATCTTATTCCCATGGGAAATCGATAAACGTAAAATGTATGACTTTTCCCACATTTTACTGATATTTGTTTTGATTTGTTCATGGGCAAACTATTATATTTTCCCCTAACATACACGGCCCGCGGAAATAGCACCTGGCCCACTAGTAGGCGACCTTCAGTCGTATAAATTATACAAAATAATTAGGTGTCAAGCCTGTACCAACCTCCATTATTTTAAATTGATTTTATATTATTGTTTCAGGTTAAGAAACGCTGATGGATAGTAACCCAAAGGGTTAGTATTCTGCAAAATCATATTGGTTTCATGATCTCAATGTATCTAAAAATCTTCCTAAGACCATATACGGAATGGTAGAAACTGATATGTTTATTATTATATATAATTACCTACTTATAGTTTTGTAACTTTATATGTAGAGACTGTTAGAATTAGTAATATGTTTGCCCCAATGCATTCATCATATTATAGTGTAATAGACTAAGTTCTAACATAAAAATATTATTATGAGAAGAAGCCCATAATAAAAATTTTGTAAGTACAAATAATTATTACTTAATTGGAAAATTGACACCAAACTAAAGGTGTAGTGTTTTTTTTTCAGAACTAAATAAAATTGTTTCTAACATAATTAGAAATTCATAAAAAATATAAGCAGGTAAATATATATTTGGTCCCCATTTACCTACTATCAACTATTAGCTAACTAAGATGTTTTGACAATTAAAGTTTGTGTATTCAAGCATATATGAGGTAATATTCATGAACTATAGTACTTAGTAAAGCAATGTATTCTCGTTTTATTTGAATAAAAGCAGTATTAATTTACATTCATTATTATGTGACATTATAATAGTTTTAGAATTACTTTATGTATTTTTTTGTGATTCCATTATTTGATACAGGGGACTGTCCTGTGATCTTTTATACTAGAAAATAAGGTTTTCTAATTCTATATAACCAGATTTAGTATACACTATATCTTTTGATATTACTGATGAATAATAATAAATAGTAAAACTTACTACCTTAGTGGAATAATTTCCACTAAAGTGGTAAGTGTTATTTATTATTGAGTCAACTATGATTGTGAACTGGCTACTTATTATTATAATTAAAAGCTGTCAGTATTAATTGAAGCTATCGATATTTTTTATGAAGTATATATTTTAATTGCTACTGTTACTTCTCAAAATTAACTACTTCTATTCCGTTTTATGGCCCATTATTTACTGTTGTGCAAAAAATACTATTAGATTATTTATTACTAGCGGCCGCCCGCGACTCCGCCCGCGTGGAAAAGTAACTTTTTACCCCCCTTTCAACCCCTTACAACCCCCTTTTCGCAATAAAAAGTAGCTATTCCTTTCTCAGGGTCTAGATTATCTGTATACCAAATTTCATTTAAATCCGTTGAGTAGTTTTGGCGTGAAAGAGTAGCAGACAGACAGACAGAGTTACTTTCGCATTTTAATATTAGTATGGATTTAAAAGGGTTACTGAACAATAACTTTTATGTAAAATTGCTCGAAGGAATCTCAACAATACTTATTATATATGTACAGACGCGGCGTCAGGTCTAGTTACCGCCCCTTAGAAGAAGAAATAACACTTGTGTCTCAGACATACATACCTAAGGACGGTCTAAAATCTAAACAGGGTAATTCGGCGTGAAGCCGTGCGTAGTAGGTAACATGAAACTGTCAAATGGGCGTTAAACTCCTAACTTATTTCAAGTTATGGCGGAATTATTATAAGGAATTAGGCGTATCTGAATTGGTGTTCACTTCTGTAACTGGTACCCGGATTGTATTTTATGTAATCGAATATTTATGTGCAAACTGTGAAATTATTAGTCTGCAGTTTTATTTATTTTAATTATAATATTATGTCGAAATACATTCACATTTTCCGTAATATGTCCCAGTGAAGATATTAAGTACGGCAAATTAATGTGATAAAATGAAAATTATAATAATTACATAACGACTTACTATTAATTACCAACAGTCGACATAAAGAAAGCAATGTATCAAGTTTATAATTGATTTACTTATTAATTAATAAATTTAACCATACTATCGATATAGGTATAGTTCTCGATATCTTCTATATCTGTACTATTTATAATGAGCTTAATCTCATCAAGGCTCCACGTCAAGGCTTAAAGGTGAACCTAAAACAAGATACTATTGCGCGATCTAATCGACCCTCAGCGCCTATCGGTACTGCTCTAAGTGACGAAACGAATTGAGGGCGAGCCTCTAGTATATACAATTAAATAAATTATAATTTTCAAATTATCACACTTACCGTAACATGACATTCGACAGTGATAGGTAAAATAGGGTATTTGACAAAAAAAAATTATGTGTTTAATCAAAAGACCTCTCAATTTAAGAAACATTATTGAAAGAATTGCTTGATTCTTGATTTGAATCACCTGAGATATCAACAACTTTAAAAGCACATATTTTGGGCGACGCCCAAAACGCTCTATACAAATGGCTACAGGCAAGTGACGTCACACGCTTGTATCTTGTATGCGCGTCTAGTAAATTTTGTTTGGTAGCTATATCAAATGTTTCGTTTAAGTAAATGGTTTCATAATAAAAGTTGGTGGAAAATGTACGGGTAGTTCAATGATATAATAATTTTTTTAAATTGTATACTTTAAAAATGGACTTGCCCATGAAACTTTGAATGCTCATAAAACCAGCTAGACGTATATTTTTTAACTGAAAATGTTGGCCATTGGTTCTCATTTACCAGTATTTTGGAAAGTATAAATATTTTTTACTATATCGATATTAGTCAAATACCCTATTATAGAGCTATAACTTGTATGGATCTCAAATATGGTATTTTTAAATTAAAAGCATCTAATGTCGCGATAGGTACAGTCAGCCACATACACGATAGAACACATCAGGTTACCACAAACTGTCAAATTTCCTCAATTGAAACTCAACCTAATGTGTATGAGAGTAAGATGAGAGTCGATTAAAGAATTTTGCCAGTTTTGTATACTTTGATGTGTGGCTGTACGTACTACCTTGTAAAATGTATTTTATAACTGTAATATTACTTTTAAGGTGATTGTATCATGAATAGTGTACCTACGTCGCGTCGTAGCAATTGGGTTATCTATGAAACTTGTCCTAATATTTGCGATACCTTAGTAGTCTTGGATGGTATCTATGTGTTACTCGGCTAAATACAGGAGCAGATTACTGCAACACCCGAACCCTCTCACGGGGCGCCTACATTTCCCAAACGCCTCAAAAGAGCCGATGTGCTCTGTACTGGGGATGAGCAGAGCGAGAGAAGCAGGAGCCTGCATTCCTGAGTTCCTTATCGAAAGACATTTAGAAGAGGCACCTGAAAATAGGATAGAGATCGTGAAATCCTCTTATAATAAGGTGCCAAGATTTAATTTAACCCATACAACCACACATTGGGATAGGTAAGGTAAATTTCCTCAATTGATAATGAACCTAATGTGTTTTATAGAAATGAAGAGAATCGATTGAAGAAATGTGGCAGATTTGTATACATTAATGTATCTGGCTATGCGAAGCCGTACGCTTAATGATACCAATTTGGTGGTTGTTGGCAATTTTTTTAATCCATTTTAATTGTAAAATATTATTATATTTTTTAAATGAATAAAATATGTATAAAATTATAATATTTTTTTGATTATTGTTATATTTCGATCCTTCATAGCTTTTGGCAAAAATCGTATCCAAAATTTACTGTTCTTCAATAGTATGTTAACTTGTTAACTAGTGAATTTCTTACTTACTAGTTAACTTATTAGGGACCGTTCAATTATTACGTAAGCATCGATGGGGGGAGGGGGGGTCTTGGCTCTGCTTACTTTTGATAAATTCAGGAAGAAAAAGTATATTTTATCGCCAATTTTTGCTGACAAAGGGGGCAGGGGGGTTAGATTACCCAAAAAATCTGCTTACGTAATACTTGAATGGTCCCTTAGCCCCACGTCGAATTATTATAATGATTAATCTACGAATATCTGAAGCAAGTGGCATTAATGAAGCCAACCCGTAACGAATGAGAATTTACCTGTCCCATTCATACAAAAGCCCACGGAGCGTGTTTGAAAGGGAGAGGAACTACGATTCGGTCGTAACGCCCGCGCTCCATATTAGGCCTTCTGTCCCAAGTCATAATGTGTCAAAAAAGGATTTTTTTTATGATATAGGTGGCAGACGAGCCGACGGAACACCTGATGGTAAGCGATTATTGCCGCCCATGGACACCTGCAACACCAGTGCATGTCACAAGTGCGCTGCTACCCTTTAACCCCCCTTCCTCTGGATTGGGCCTCCGGTACCCTCACTCACGCAGCGAAACACAGCGCCCATTCATACCGAAGCGTAACTCTCCCTCTGTTGAATTGTCAAATTGTTGTATAGGTAGTAACCTCGTTGGATAATTATGGAATATGGGAACTCCATTAGTTCCCCAAGTTTTTTTTTTTTATACTAGAGGCGGCAAACGAGCAAGCGGGTCACCTGCTGGTAAGTTATCACCGCCGCCCATGAACATCTGAAGTTTTTTTTATTGACCTAAACGAGAGTCGAACTCCCAAAGTAGGAACTTTGACTAAGGAAATATGTGTTTCCTTAGTCTTTGAGCAGGAATCAAAGAGTAAAGTAAATTTATTATAGGTACCTACCTACCAAAAGGAATAGTCCGCGCCGCGGCGCAACACCACCAAAGTTAAATCTAGTCTTTGAACATCACTAATTATTTTGTGACAACATGGCAACATTAAAAAGTAAGGTAAGAAATGGCCTTAGACCATTGACTTAAATATATGGACCGGGCCTATTGTCCTATACAGAAATCAGTTATACAAATACCATGCGTGTCGACGTGGAGTTCTCAAAACTATTGTTCTCTCTATCTAACTCAGCCTTGATTTCATAAGTGGAAAGAGATGACACTATTTCATTCAGCTCTATAATCGGAAAAATTGTCATTTGACAACCACGTTAATGCCTAATGCGGCCAAAAAGCCATGTTTAGTTACAGTTTTCTGAAGTACATGAAGTGTCAACTCACCGTTTCTTCCGACAAAAATAACTAATAATTTCTTTTCTTTTGAGAACTCGTTGTCCACATTACACAGGATATTGAAGAAACATTTAATCATTATGCCCAAGTGTAGTGTTATAGGATGTGACTCAAGGAAAAGCGAAAATCAGCAAAGATTAACATTGCACCGGTATGTTATATTTTTTTCTAATTATTATAAAATGTTCATTATATTTATAGAAACTTTGAATGTTTTACACTTTTGTTTCCCCGTGTGATTCTATCCGTGTGTTTTCAGTCCATAATTATGCTTCATTTTGAATATTTTTTATGTTATAAAAATTCGTGAGTTTTATACTAGGGTTGTAGTAAAAACATCGATAATATTTTACGATGAAGATAAACCTTTTATGCTAAGCGATGAATTTCACTTTGGGGAGTATTGTAATAATTTGATTTTGATCACATATCGTAAACTCGTCAATTTGAGATTGTTATTAATGATACCGGTATTACATACCTACTGCTACGACCTCCCGTTTTTATTCACTGAGCTACCATTGCCCTACCTCTATTATTAAGAGTAGATAATATCATATAATCTTATCAATAATACCATAATTTTCTTACTTACAGATCTCTTTCTACAAACTGCGACGAACTGAACTCAGGAAGATAATATCACTACAAGCTCTACTACCTACTACCACCATAATTGTAAATTGAATACATAAATGTATACCTAGTTGTAGTGGACGAGGTGAAGGAAAGAAAACTCGGTATTAGAGAGTAAAGAAATACTTATTTAGCGGTCACAGACCAAACTATTAAAATAATTAAAATTACGAGTTAGATGTGCGCGTTAGGTGTTCCTTGTATGCAGTGGCGATCCGGATGTCCGTTGAGTCGATTTCCGCGACGTCATCGGCGCCTCCCATTGGTCACGCTTGTGCGATATCACGTTATGAAGCACCAATGAGAGCGGACGCATATCATGCGATAAAATTCGTTGATTGGAATGATTGGTTCTATGATCCTGGTGTTGCCGCTATGATCTTGGTGTTGCCGCAACACTAGTTAAGTTTAATTTTGCAATAAAAAGATCTATATTATCTATTACATATTAAGAGCATAATTATTACCTACTTCAAGAAGACTTGTAAACTTTGTGCAATAAAGAGTAAGGGAACCTGTTGTACCTCGGTCACTTTTTCATTCAACGATTTTTAAAAAAAAAACAGTTGTAACTATAGCAATTAAAACAACTTTAGCTGTTAGAAGAACTAATGTGGATCATAATATAAATTATATACAAGCATAGATCATCGTTTTGATAGGTTTTACATAATCTGAAAAAAATTGGAATGTGGATGAAGGTACAACGGGGGTGATGTACCTAGATCATAGCTAGAACTCATCAAATAAAATCCATATTTCTCGACAAATAGCAAATATTTTTATTATTTTCAGATTCACATGTCTTTAAAAAACTTCAAAGTACATAATGCCTCTTTAAAGTACATCTTGACAAGTTAAAATGTTTGGCAGCCCCTCTTAATGATAATTTTTTTTCTTTAACTAATTTAATAGCACTAGAAAGTGCTGTTTTTGGAACAGGGGTTCGTTTGATTGTTGTTTTTGCTACGAGACATTTTACCTGTACAAAAAACAACAAAATTATAAATATGTGCGTTCCTAAATAGAAATCAACATAGTACATTTGTACCTTGACCATATGATCAAGGTACAACTGTTTTCCTATGATCAAGGTACAACACCCCTACCCTTTCATGTTTATTCGCACATAAAAATTTGGGAGTTATGACGAACTCAAATAAGCATACTACATTATAAACTTAGATAAAGTACTGTTTCAATCAAATGGTTTTAAAAAAATATGTTGGAAATAACAGAAGTAATGAAAGAATAAAAATATTTAATATTTTACTTTTATGCCGCGAAACGTTAAAGTGATCTCCCATGCAAACTCGATACAATGGCCGCCTGCAACTAATTTCATGTTGATTAGTCTTGTGAAAGTTCACTATATCATAGACAAAGAGACATAAAAAAGAGCGCAAACATTTCAAAAACGTAGGGGGCTCTAGGTACAAAGGGTGTCAAGGTACAACAGGTTCCCCTACCTATCTATTTATACTTTGATTTTCATTTAACCAGTAACTTAAGCTTCTAATCAATCAATTTTACGAATGTCATTTTAGGCTTTCAAATTAGGATTTGAGACGAGTTCTGTCAAAACAACTTCCAACGGTCTCAAACGAAAGAATGGTCACTTCAAATTACGAAATGACGTTCTCAATCGTTTGGTTGAGTCTCAAAATTACTTCAATACTCAATGCTTTATTTGCGTTTCACTTCAAATTAGACCCCCAGTCAGTATCGACTTGACAAATTATGATATCGATAAAGCATTATCAACAGAGCAGCACTAAAATAGCTGTCAGTCCGCCATTTTATGTTCTAAACCGGCACGTTTTTTTTGTAGGTATTTCTGCTCTATATATATAACTCATTGCCTTAGACTAAGGATCAAAATTGATACCTACTGTTGTTCCCTAAGCGCCCACTGCCGCTTACGTCATAGAGTATGGTATCCCCATTGGCTGTAAATTGATATTATGTATGGCACTCTGGCCACTCTGCAATAGTGCCTTAAGAATTTTCACTACTTTTTTGACCGATTATAGTTCCTCAAAAATCTGTTTTCATGATTTTCTTGACACACTATATTTAAGTGTACTAGGAGGCTTTATTTCCTTAACTTTTTAGGCTGTCTCTTGCTGAATGTCTTCTTCTTGCTGTGGGTGAACAAATTAAAAAAAGATCCATTCCTTTCAATCACGAGGCGTAATTTTTTAAGTTTCTATGAATAAATTGGTTCTTTTGCTCGTAAAATTTACAACATCCTTCACAGAAATGGCTTTACACGTTCCTAAAGCCCGGAGTGCCACAAATGTTAAAGGATGGAGCACGGGTAAGTTCTTACTATATAAC
>JABMDO010000159.1:0-27330 GCA_014851415.1 Cnaphalocrocis medinalis | reverse complement strand
TACAGCGGCTTAGTTGGGTTTTTCGCCGGACAGCCGCGACAACAGGAGCGAGACGTAATTGTTGCTCGTTATTTTGTGTTGGCGCACTCTTAGTTTCATTGCCTTGAGTCTGCAGGGCAAGGCCTCCATCATAGAAATCAAGTCATCGCTACTATGATGGGATTAGGCTTAATCACGACGCTTGCCTAATGCGGATTGCTTATTAAAAAAATCACACCACATCTCAAAACATTGCCCTGACTCAGTACTAATAAGTAGCTTAAGCACTTGTGTTATAGATATCGATATCACCCGATATCAGACAATAGAGGAGACGACACAAATATAATACTCAAATACTTACATATATTACTGCAATACTTATAAGTATAGGTAATAAATTCCTTTGTTAGACTATAGCAATTGAAATAATTTATGCGCAATATTTTACTATAGTTGAAGAAATTGTTTTACTTGGAAAGATTTTGTAGAGTTTCATACTAGGCAAGTATTTTAAAAGTTGCAAAATAAAGCTGTAAAACTTCGAAGCAAAGCTTGAGAAACCTGAAATGCTTGATCAAACTACAAGGTAACGTAAACATTTTTAAAACTATGTCAATCCAGAAACAGGGTAACCCTGATCATTGTATTTGAACGGACTTTCCGCTTTTTAGACCTACTTTTCAAAATTTTACTGGCCCGATGCAATGGTGACTTTACCCACAAAATAATTATACACAGAAGCTAGACTCAGCCTGATTTTGAATTTAGAAGAGTTCGTCAACGTATGCTAGGGTTGTTGCCCGGCATGAGTACATAAGCGCGCGGCCTCTACCACAGACCTCGACAGTTCGACAATCTTATGTCATAGGCTAGGATTAATGTGGTCGAAAAGGCGTATTTACCCGTTAGTGCGGATGCGTGAGTACATGACACGTTTTTAGCTCTTAGTGGGCTTTACTTTCTGTGTGTAATTATTTTGTGCTTTACCAGCATCTTTTAAGCAGCGCCTATGCTGTTTCGTCGATCGCGTGAGGGTACCGGAGGCCCAATTGGGGTTATGGAGGTTAAAGGTTGGCAGCGCACTTACGACTCTACTGGTGTTGGAGGTATCTATAGGCGGGTATCGCTTACCACCAGATCCGTCTGCTCGTCTGCCACCTATCACATAAACCTTACTTATCCTAACTTCCTAACTAATATTATAAATGCGAAAGTAACTCTGTCTGTCTGTCTGTTACGCCAAAACTACGGAACGGATTTAAATGAAATTTGGTAAACAGATGATCTAGACCCTGAGAAAGAACATAGGCTACTTTTTATTGCGAAAAGGGGGTTTTAAGGGGTTAAAAGGGGGGGCAAAAAGTTACTTTTCCACGCGGACGAAGTCGCGGGCGGCCGCTAGTACGTCATAAAACGTGAGTTCGAACCCCATACTGGACAAACATTCGTATGAGAACAGTTGTGTTTGCTTAGTACACTAAGCAAACACAACTGTGTTTGTTATATGTATTAAATTTGTAATTCCTCTAAATTAATGTTTATAGCCGTAACTTAAGGTATTTAGTATGGGAACAGGTCAATGTAGGTACAATTTTTTTTTTTTTTTTTTTTTTTTTTTTTTTTTTTTTTTTTTTCCTGGAGGTGGCCGTGGAGAAGACCGAGGCGATCTACTTCCCTCGGTCTTCCCACGAGAGGTTTCCTTCCGGCAAACACATTGTTGTCGGAGGGACCCAGGTTGCGGTGAGGGCCGAGATGCGCTATCTCGGCCTCACCCTGGACCCGCGGTGGCATTTTGGCCTGCACTTTAACAGGATGTCACCGCGGCTCCTCAGGGCAGCAGACACATTGTCGTGGCTGCTGCCCAACCTGGGCGGCCCAGGCTCCAGGTGCCGGCAACTATACGCCGGCATCCTGCGAAGTATGGCGCTCTACGGAGCGCCAGTCTGGGCGGACTCCCTAGCGAGAGGGGAAAACCTTCCCTTCTTGCGGGGGCCTCAGCGAGTGATGGCGCAGCGGGTTCGCTCGGGCTTACCGAACGGTAAGCTTCGATGTGGCCTGCTTGCTCGCTGAGACCCCTCCATGGAGTCGGACGCCCGTTGTGCTCTCCGCCGTGTACGATTTCACGGCGGAGAAAAGGGCAGCAGGGGATCCCTTCTGCCCCGTCGAGCGGGAGGCCGTGCGGACGGAGGCCCGTCAGGTCCTCCGGGGGCGATGGTCTGAGCACCTCGCCCTTACCCGCTACGGCCGGAGAACGCTCGACGCGCTCGCCCCGGTACTAGACCGGTGGCTGGAGCGTGCACACGGCGTTGTCTCCTTCCGGATGGTGCAGGTGATGACCGGGCATGGATGCTTCGGTTATTACCTGCACAAGATTGGCCGGGAGGAGACGCCTTCGTGCCACGCCTGCGGCGCTGTGGAGGACACGGCGCAGCACACCCTGGCGGTGTGTGCGTCGTGGGCCCCGCAGCGCTACGCACTGGTGGCGGAGGTCGGCCAGGACCTGTCTCTGGCCAGTATAGTGAGAGCTATGCTGGCTAGCGATAGGGCCTGGAAGGCATTCGCCGCCTTCTGCGAGCAGGTGATGGTCGCGAAGGAGGCGGCGGAGCGCGAGCGAGAGGCAGACCCTCTTGCTCCGGCGCTCCGCAGGGCACGGAGGGGGAGGAGACGACGCCAATATGTGCGTCTCCTCCCTCTCCGAGGAGGGGGTCCGCTGGTGCTCGGGGCTGTAACCCCATCACCGGCATTGCACGGATCACCCTCCTACGCCTGGAGGGGACGGCTCGATACTCTCTCGGCTGTCCCCTCTCCCTCCCCCGGACCCGGGGGAGGAAGCGCCTAGGCCCGCCGTGTAAGGCGGGCTGCCGTCCGGGGGAGGATCGTGGAGTAAGGTTCCGTACCACGCCCCACGATCCTCTCCCACTTAAGGACGATGAGGGAGAGTCCCAGGAGTTTTAGTCGGTATACCCCCGCCTTCTGCGGGGGGGAGTCCGACATAACCCATCTGTTTACAGACGGATGGGTATGCGTAACGCATTTCTCCTGGGTCACCAAAAAAAAAAAAAAAAAAAAAAGGTACAATTATTTTGTATGAATTTATTTAAGTACATAGTTACTTTTTCCCGCATTAGGCGAATCAAAAATGAAGGAAACTATGTCTTTCCAAGAAGACATAGCTTCCGATACCTACCTTTCTTTATAATTTATTTAGATTTAGGTTGTGTTATACATATTATAATTTTTCTTCATCACTGTACTGTTGTCAATATTGCATGCCGTTGTCACCTCTAAGTAAGATTTCATTTAAAATTGTTTGTTGTGTCAATTTACTGTATCTTGCACTGATGTAAATCTTGTTGGTGATCTAATAAATAAATAAATAAATAAATACTAAATTACAACAATTAACTCGGGAGCTTAAAAATAATAGGGAGAAGATCTTATTTAAAACTAGCGGCCGCCCGCGACTTCGTCCGCGTGGAAAAGTAACTTTTTACCCCCCCTTTTAACCCCTTACAACCCCCTTTTCGCAATAAAAAGTAGCCTATGTTCTTTCTCAGGTCTAGATCATCTGTATACCAAATTTCATTTAAATCCGCTCAGTAGTTTTGGTGTGAAAGAGTAACAGACAGACAGACAGACAGACAGACAGACAGACAGACAGACAGAGTTACTTTCGCATTTATAATATTAGTATAGTAGTATAGTATAGTATGGATTACAGATAGAAAAGATTTCCATTATAATCTAAATTAATTTAAGTTCTTTGTGATAAAGACTATTGCTGATTAAAATTTGTCTGTACTCGTAGTCAAAGTAAGGAAAAAACATTAAGTATAACAAAACCAATTTTTAAGATAATGTAAGTACTTAATTACCTTTAATTTGCCGAAAGAAATGTATTCCTAGATCGTTCATTACTAGTAAGAACGAGAGCGAGGATGGTCAGTGGGTAACGAGCCGTCCATAGGAAAGGTCGTAGTTTCGAATCTGAGCATGCCTCCTCTGCAGCTTCAAATTTATGTCTTCAATTATGGACACTCTAGATACAATGTGCATGCAATAAAAATGTCGCCGCAAATAAAGGCTCCTTTCGCAATAGAGCTCAATTTGACATTTGCTGAACCTTTGGATTAGGATCGAAAATAAAATCATTAGTCCTACATTTTGTTTTCAATCTCGCCGACATAATGGAAATTCAATGTTGCTATAAAACTACTTATAACAAAGCTGTTGAGATCGTGTATCTATAAGTATGAAATGTGTATCTAACGATTATAATATCTATGATTTAATGTGCATATTCCTATCGACTCGGCGGTAAGGGAAAACATTACGAAACCGACACGTTTCCAATAGTTTCTGATACGCGTAACCATGATTCAGTCGGTCTGATGGGAACCAGACAGACTGAACAGGGGACTGTTAAATGGTTGCCCAGGTCAGACCGCAGTCTGCCAATGTCAAGTTTTAAACGCTAACATGAAACCGAGATGATGCAGTTGAAATATTAATAAACAATAAGCACTTACAATAGTAAAAAAACCTAATCTATACTATTTATAAAGAGATAACTTCTCTAGACAACGACAAGGCTTATAGGTAAACCGAAAACACGAAACGCTTGCGCGATGTAATTTAGCACAGCGCCATCTATTAGTTCATTTCTGAATTACGGTCCCGAAGCGAAGTGAGGGCGGGCCACTAGTACTTAATATTATTGTTATAAAAATACATCTTAACAATGAAATGTATACCCTCTCAGTGGTTAAGTGGAGCTGTCAATACATTTCCACCTCACGCCAATAAAACTAGCAATTAAGATAAGGTGTTGCATTAACTAATGCACTTCTGATGTCATTACATCGCCTCTTGTGATCGCTATTATTGTCTAGATCATAGGTTCCCAAACTTTGCCCTGGCGGCCCCCTCAGACTAGCGTTTATGGGGTGGAGGAACTTGTTTTATGAAGCGCGTTTTGGCATTCACATAAGCGTTGATGCACTTCTATGCTCGTATCGTATATATAAAAACGTTGCTATGGAAACGTCATGACAATGATAGATTGCATACCTAGGTAGTATGCATTCGATTATTTATTTTATAAATTAATATCGGCATTTTACGGGCGTTAGCGGACTTGAGGTGTTAGCGAACATTCGTGTTTCAACCGATATTACGGAACGGGAAGCTGCAGGAAATGTAGGTACATTGTACATCCATACTTACTTACTTACTCACTACGCTAGTTCAGCGCTACGGAATTTGCTATCCAAGGTGGCCTTGGCCTTTGACGTCAAAATTCGCCATTTTGTTCGGTCGTGTGCCAATTCCGACCAATCATGCACGTTTAGTGCTTTAAGGTCATTGGTGACTTCGTCCTTCCAGCGATATCTTGGACGCCCCATGGCGTCCCGTTGGGCGTCCCAGATAAGATATTATAATGTACTTCGATACAAATATTTCATTTGCCCTGTTATTCAAGAGTGCAGCCACTAGTACTGCATGTTCTCGCCACATACGTTACCCCCTTAATGCACACTTTGAGAACCTCTGTCTAGATAAATACGTGAATGTTTTGTGTGGATTTGGACAATAAACACACAAAAACGCTAATCCGCCGCGATGGCCCTGCCTAATGTAGTGCTATCTAAAACTAACAAAATATTATCGGGTATAGGTAAGTAGAGAAGTGCAATCTGTTATTTTTTTGTATATGTAGACATTTATATACCATTAACCACGTCTTTCATAGTTTTAAAGTTTGATTCCCGGATGAAGCAAAAATATGTTTCTAATTTTACGAACACACATAGTTCGAGTTTGTGATCATCACTCCGCATGAGGCAAGCGTGATAGTTAAGCCCAATCCCAACATAGTAGCGATGAATTGATTTAAATAATCAGATAAAAATTATTAATTTATCAATATAAATATTTAAAATAATATCGATATATGAACAAGGTTTTTACTTAACACAGTTGTAATGTGCATACATACTTATTAAATTAAATTTTCTTTAAGCATTAAGTAGGTAAAGATTTTCACCAATTCATAAGATCCATTTATATGAAGCTTATAACTTCAGCTCGGTTTTAATAATATTATTAAAAAGTTTTATCGTAAAATATTTATGGAGTGTTCATAGTTTTGCATAGTTATTTTTAATTACTTCATAGCTTGTTATTAAATAACTGCTATTTAACATTTTAATAGACATAGGTAATAGAATTGCTTTCAGGTGATCCGTCTGCTCGTCTACCCCCTACTCTCGTATAATGATCAAAATACATACCTACATTCTCTTTAAAGTATTTTTTCGAAATGTTGGTAAATAAATTGCGTTTTTTTTTTCTTATGACGCTTGCTGTCAGAAGACATCTCAGATTTAATTTCTGATGCTTGGTTAAGGATTAGAGATATTTAGGTCAAATGACCAGTAAGCTGTTGTGGTGCGAAAATTGTGGTGAGAAAATATACGCTTTTATTTTCTTCTTTACTATTTATAAAGAGATAACTTCTATATACAACGACAAGGCTTATAGGTAAACCGAAAACACGAAACGCTTGCGCGATGTAATTTAGCACAGCGCCATCTATTAGTTCATTTCTGAATTATGAAGTGAGGCGAAGTGAGGGCGGGCCACTTTATTTATAAAGGCATGTGTGCGCGATTGTACAGTGGTAAATGGCCGGTGGGCGGGGATATAACCAAGAGCTAGAAGCTCAACATACCTTGTAGTGCGATTGAGTGGTGTGCCCAGACAGTGCAGTTGATCTGGACTGGATTCAACTAGGTATGTTTAGTTTTAACCACTGACACAGAAAAATAGTAAATTAATTCACACAACATCTCATACAATGACCTGACTCTACACTAGTACTACTTACTGTAAAATATGTTTTTAAACTTTCGCGTTGCATTATACAAATACTTCACATAAACGGGACTAAACGCGATGAAACATTCTTGCACTTACTTCTTGACGTTTCGGCTGCGTTACAACAGCCGTGGTCACAAGCGGACTGGATGCGCACGGCGACGTCTGCTACGCCCGGCTTGTGCATCTTCAGATACCCTCCCATTTTCGATATTTGCACTGTCACTAAATAAACTGTCAGTGAAGTCACTCCGACACACTACACTAACAGTATCAGGGTTGTTTGTGATTTGTATCGGAAAATTGCGCGGTTTACATTTATTTATCACTGGATTCCACGCCGATGATAATTTGAACCCGTCCTCCCGATTGAAAGTCTGGTGTTTCTTGATCTCAATCGCACTTTCGTCGCGTTTTGTCCCGTTTATGTGAAGTATTTACTTACTGTAAAGTCTCAACTGCGCCGCCAACTTTTCCCTCCAATCGGGCCTCCGATACCCTCACTCGACG
Organism: Cnaphalocrocis medinalis; assembly: GCA_014851415.1. Lineage (NCBI taxonomy): Eukaryota > Metazoa > Arthropoda > Insecta > Lepidoptera > Crambidae > Cnaphalocrocis > Cnaphalocrocis medinalis. Next base: position 19,959 of record JABMDO010000159.1, on the reverse strand, counting down.
AAACGCAGGCACTGCTTCTCGCTAGTCTTCTGCGAGGCCATAATATCACTCCGGTCGAGCCGGCCGATTCATGCCGAAGCGTTACGATAATACCGTCTGCCACTAGTCTTTGCCTTTAGTATTTTCTGATACACCCTGTATCAAAACAGTTTTACACTAGGCCGGTCGAAGAGATTTTCAGCGGGCCGAGATATTTTTCATAAGCCGCTTACAGGAATGGCCGCCTGAAAGATTTGAACGTTTGAAGAATAGAAACAGCTCTTTGTTCTAAATAATGATTTGTGAGTAATGGTTGCATTATGTTCGCGATTTTAAGCTAAGACTCATTACTTTTTATTCATAAAGAAACTGAAAGCTGCAGAGTAGATCCAATTGGTATCCATACTAATATTATGGATGGGAAAGTGTCTGTCTGTCGGTCTGTCTGTATGTTTGTTTTTCTTTCACGGCAAAACTGAGCGACAAATTGACGTTATTTTTTAAGTGGAGATAGTTGAAGGGATGGAAAGTAACAAAGGCTACTTTATGCCCCTCTCTACCACCCAATTTTAGGGAAGTGGGGGGCGCGAGCAAAGCCGCGGGCAAAAGCTAGTATTACATACATTTCTTAGATATTTCGAAATGTATGTAGGCAATGTAAGGAATTCCGGATTATACAGATTGCTGGTATTAGATATATTATTTTAGAACTTATCTTCGTTGTAACTACGATATACGTTTTGTTGTAGATGTCGCAGTCATCTGGTTGAAACAGCTATTTGATTGGATGACTAGCGCGTTTATTGAATAGCGACGTTGACGAATGACTAGACCGAACATCGAATGAACAAGCCTCACTCAACGTCCAACAACAAAGATGGCGTCAAACAGCTGGTACAGATCGAATAAAATAGCACTGTTTTGATATTTTATTTGCGAAAAAAATCTTATTAATGTGTGTTATTATGTCGTTTCATATTTTATTTTATCTAAAGTTAGTTATATTTTAAGTTTCGAACTTATCAAACATTACAAAGTCAGCTATATCCCATTCAACGACTAAGCTAAATGTCGTTTAGTCAAGAAGTTAAACGTTATATTAAACAACTTGACGAGTTGTCCTTTAGTCATTCTATTAAACGTCGCCATTCAATGAACGCGCTAGTCATCCAATTAAATAGCTGATTAAACCAGATGACTGCGACATAGAGACTAGCTCGGGCTGCGCTCGAGAAATGAATGTTTTATTCCGTCATACATTCTTTGAATAGCTTTAAGCGTAGCTTAGCTTTCTTTCTAATTAAAACTTAGGCTCGTTACCTTGCAAATACGAAGGTTAGGTAACTTTTCCCGTAGCAGATGAGTACTCGACGTCTTTCTAACATTTGTATATCGCAATTAGCATTATAAGACGGCTATGACTTAGGGACCTGCAAGAGAAGAACGTATTCCTTCTTAAAGGGCCGGCAACGCATCAGCGACCTCTCTGTAGCGCTACCATGAGTTGACATCTAAAACTAACATAACGTAAACTATTGCTCTGGCTTTTTCAAATGCATCACAATTTAAGAGACAAAGCGATAGTTTTCGATAGCGAGGATAGTATTTCAAACTCAGGGTAAGGCTACTGATCTCGCAGATGTTCATAGGCGGCAGAGCTTTCTAACCAGCAGGTGACCCGCTTGCTCGTTTGCCGCCCTTAATATAATAGATAAATAAATACGATTAATATTCCAATCAAAACAGATAACAATAAAAAAGACAATTCAATTCGAGTGCAAAATATGAAAGTTGAAAAGCTGTTACATGAATTTAGTTGTTTGCTGCAACTGATAGCGTTATGAATGATTTGCATTGTTTCATTTGTCGCGTGATTTGATACGCTCTGGTTTTTAGATCAAATTAATTACAAATTTATTTTAATAAAAATACTCTTTTTTTATGTGATAGGTAGCAGGCGGATCACCTAATGGTAAGCAATTGCCGCCGCCCATGGACACTTGCAACACCAGTGGAGTTACAAGTGTGTGCAACGGCCCAGCATTCTGATTCATACATTACAACAGGATTCGCATATATAATGTGGCCTTAATTAGAAGTGTTAGAAAAATTCAGCGTAAGGCACAAAAACCTTTTTTACATTTTCAATACTTTGTAAACACCAGTGGGTATTCCTTTTAAAACTTCGTCCTGTTATTTGGACATCTCGAGCTCAGATCAAAAAGGATTTTTATGAGGATACGAACTTTTTTCTTTGCAAAGTTATAAATTTTCCTCCACCGGATAGCATAAACATTGTAGTCATATATGCCTTTATAATAATGAGAACGAACGCCTTTTTCATTTAACAATTTGCAAGCTTCCTTATTATCCCGACCAAACTTTTTTTATAATAAGAGGCAGACAAGCAGACGGATCACTTGTTGGTAAGCAATTACCGCCGCCCAAGCACAAGCAACGCCAGAGGAGTCTCAAGAACGTTCAACGTCATTGTTTGGTTAGTGACATTTTGACTTCTCACATTAAAAATAACCAATCACCGTGTAGATGGACCTCAGTCCTACAGTACGCCATCTAGCGGATTATTCACACGCGATGGCCCCCGTTACAGGCTGATTTGAGTGTAGGTATTCTTTGTTACAAATGTAAAAAAAATTTAGAATATTATTTATGTGATAGGTGCAGACGAGCAGACGGATCACCTGATGGTCAGCGATTGCCACCGCCTATAGACATTTGCAACACCAGTAGTCACAAATGCTTCAACCTTAAACCCCGATACCCTCACCCATTCGACGAAACACAGTTACATGGTCTTATGTGAGGCCGTATTACTCCGATCGAGCCGTCCCATTCATGTTGAAGCGTGACTTCACCTCCCCTGAACTTTGCTGTAAAACATTTTTTTTTATCTAATTAAAAATTAAGTTTAACTTAATAACTTAGGACGTGGCAAACGAAGGTTGCTAATCTCACACGACGCGGCGAAGTAATTCGGATTAAGTTTTCATTAAGATTAGGAACTGAACAACAAAGAATGTGAGCTTTGAAAGCTTACGCTACCTGACTGGTTAGTTAATCAAGTTAGCACTTGATAGAAAGCCTTAGGGATTCTCTGGTGGTACCTCGAAAGCTTTGGGAAACAATAAAATTCAAAGACGACTACATTCTAAATACTTAAAAGTAATAAATCACCGTTTTTTATGCTAGAGGCGGCAAACGAGCAAGTGGATCACCTGCTGGTAAGTAATCACCGCTGCCATGAACTTCTGAGGAGTAGGGTGTATCTGTGAACATTTACATCCATTAAACCACGTGATCTACCAACCATTCTGAACAACAAATTGTTCTATGAATTTTGGAAACTCGCTTAAAAAAATTTCAACTTTTCATACAAACTCGGTCACGTGACTTAGTCATTTTGTATGGGGAGTTGAAATTTTTTTCGACGAATTTCTATAAGTTGTCGAACAAATGTTGGTCAACATGGTTGGTAGAACACGTGGTTAAAGGGATGTTAATGTTCACAGATACACCCTGTATTTATCCCAATAAGAGAAGTCAGAATCGATTAAAATCCTTTTTAATCTTTTTATTTTTACCACTTAAAGGGATAACCTGTTTTCCGCTCATTAGTGTAATGAACCTTTGTTCTTAGCCGCCTTTGTTAAGTAATGTGCGCAATAATTACAAAAAGAATACACACATACATTTTTACCTTCGTTTCTACCTTTACGAAGTTGTACATATCTAATGTAAACACTAAGTAATTTGTTATACCTACCTACGTGCTAAATTAGCATAAATTAGTTGAATCTATATTAAACATGGGTGGCGGTGTTCACTTACCATCAGGTGACCCGCTTGCTCGTTTGCCTTCCTATAATATAATAAAAAAATCTAAAAAGCTAAAAAAGTAAAGTATCGGCCTGGGTATATACTGTCCCACTGCAGGGCAAAGCCCTCCATCATAGAAAAGAAGTCATTGCTGTTTTTGACAAATACAGAAGTCCAAAGTTTTGGGTCTGGGTGTTTGTAGTACCTTCGTTGTTTCTGGTTTCCAAAGCACAAGGGAAAACCTTAGTTTGGGGCCAGGAAGATGTATGTGATGTTATCTCATTTTTTTTTAAATCTTAGTTGAGCGAAGCTAGGTTATTTGAGGTTCGACTCAAATCGGCGCGGTCAAAGTATGGTGAGGGCATATCTATTATTTAAATCTTTGTATAAGTCTTTTAGATTTATTTAAGAAAACTCTTGAAATTTATAATAAATAAGGGTATAAAAGCCGGTAGCATGTACTTTATTCTCTTTCCTTACTCACGATGAGTTTCGGTATACCCCCTCTGCTTGAACCTCACTGAGGCGTATCTTACAAGGCGATGTCTTTTGACGTCTTCTACAAATTAAGGTGAGAAATAATGACCAAAATATGTCGCGTGTCAAATAACATCGGGATAATTTGGGATTGTTTGAGTTTGTGATATAAAGAGAGGAGTACAAAGAAGAACAGGTGCCTATTAAAATTAAATAATGAACTTTGTTTACATTTCATTTAACCTTAACGTTAAATGGTTATTTATAAGATGTACGCAAAACAAAATTAACAAATCTGTTTTTTTTTCTCTCTCTATTCCTTTACATCATTAGACATTCCGATTGGACCAGACAGCGATCGTAGCTCAGTGTATAAGAACGTGCCTTTATTACGAGGGCTCGTGGTTTGAATCCGAGCATACACAGTCATGGATTTTTCAAATCTATGTTAATTTACCTTTACTTAGTTTAACACGTTTGATTTTTCTGTATACACATGTTTTTAAATTTCAATCCGGATCAAAACTGTTTATTTTGTAACGACCATATCTCTGTTACGGCTGTAATTTGTTTTGTGTGAACAATAATAAATAATTAAAAAAATATCTCTAGCACTACTAGTGACCCTGCCACTTACGCCAAAAGAATTCGATGCTCACCCTGGGCAAATATTCGTGTGACACTTGTGTGTTCTACCAACCATTCTGAACAACATTTGTTCTATGACTTTTGGAAACTCGCATGAAAAATTTTCAACTTTTCATACAAAGTCGGTCACGTGACTTGTTCGTTTTGTATGGGGAGTCGAAAAAATTTCCAACGAATTTCTGAAAGTCGTAGAACAAATGTTGGTCAGAAGGATTGGTAGACGACTTGGTTAAATTAATGTAAATGTTCACAGATACATCCTGTACATGTAATTAAGTATTATATTTGAAGGGTACAGGCAAAGAACAGGGAATGTCACTTTTTTGAAAATTTTCTGAATTTTATTGAAGGCAAATCTTTGCCTAAAGTAGTTTAGTCCCCAAACACTTAATTTAAAAAAAAGTAAAAAGATGGCGCCAAAAAGACATTTTTATCTATGGCCGAAGTGAAAAAAACTATAGAAAATAGTATATTTCTATATTTTACGTTGCGTTTTTCTCAAAATCGTTTCATTACGACATTCCCTGTTCTTTGCCTGTAGGTACCCTTCATTTGTGATCCTCCTGTCTGATATCTGTAATACAAGTGCTTAAGCGACTTAGTATGGAGTCAGGTCAATATGTCATGTACACACGGCAGCACATCAGGTTACCCATTATACATAACTATAACTACGACGCATCAGTTGTGTTAGAAAGAAAGTCGCTTTGATATTATTGGTGGATTTTCTACAGTATGCCTAAATTAGCCAATGGTTGATCTGACATAAGCTGAGCGCCAATAGAATGGTTTCATCGATGGTAAGCCACACCGCCTGCGCGTACGTTAGAGATGGGACTCAAATCGATAGGTAAAACTAGAATCGAGTTGACGCGTAATTCGAATCATCGCATCGATTTGAATATTACTAATTGACTTTTCCCAAAAAGTCTTGACTTTCAAATAATCCCCAAAAATTATACAACGACTACCTTCACCAGAATGAGTGTATAAACTTTTGACTATACCTCATTCTTCACAAAAAAAATGCACAACATACCTACTTACCCTATAATGCCGACTCGCGGCGCGAGCGGTCATCGAGTCGAGTTTTCACCGTCACGATTCAAATCGAATGTGGTTCGAGTCCTATCACTAGGCTAAGATTGTCACTTCAAATAGACCAGTTATCAAAATTTAAAATTTTATCTATCTTAAATTGAATAAATCTGTTTCATTGAAAATGGCGCCTCAACTCTCAAGAGTTGAAAGGGAGCGAATAATTGCGCTTAGAAGAAGTGGTTACAGAGTAAAGGATATTTGTGACCAAACTGGCGTAACGGTGAGTTATTTTTTTTGTTCTATTTATTAAAAAATATAGCTTTAGAATCATCATCATCATCAGCTTGTCTCAGTCCACTGCTGGACATAGGCCTCCCCCAATGTTCGCCATTTCACCCTGTTTGGCGGTGTGAAGATTGTGTTTACGAGAGTGAAAGATGCGGATTTTATGACGATGAAAGTGAATAACAGAAGATGATGTGAGTGAATGTTGTAAGAGCGGCGAGGATGTAGATGTTGGTGGATGTTTGCACGAGGAGCCAGAAGTGAGCACGACTGAACAGCTATCTGAGTCGGAAAGTGAGTTAGGCGAAAAATCCAAAGAGAGCATGAGCGTGGAACTTGAACAGCAGCTGGAAGATAAAAACATTCAGCGAACAAAGATTTAAATCATAGATATGCCTTCGCCATACTTGGACCGCGCCGATTTGAGTCGAAGCTCAAATAACCTAGTGTAACTCAACTGGGATTAGCGCGTTAAAGTTGCCGTTTGCACACGGTGACAGTTGGACGATACAGCTGCCTGGATTTTTGACAGGAAAAAGCACTCAAAATACCTTCGTGTGCCTTTTTATTGTGCAAGAAAAATACTACAAATTCAAATAAAGCGAATGGTGTAACATTTGACTCGTAAGTATTTATATTTTATCAATTATTTAATTTATTTTATTTTGTTGACAAAACATCAAAGTCTGATCGGCCAACGCGTGACAGAGAGAGTAGTATTGGCAATTAATGTGAGACAAAAAGAGACAACATCATTATCTCGGTGACCAATATACTTTGACCCGCTGTAGTACTCAGAACTCAGTTGATAACAGCTCATTTGTTAATGGTATACAATAACGAGAAAAGTACGGTAGCGACAGCAGTTAGGCATTGTTTTAATAGCGGTCAGATATAAAATAGCAATTTTATTTCGACTAGAAATCAATAAACATGCGAATAATTATTACGTATTATTTTTAAGTGAACGTTTATTGTTTTAGATTTCCGCGTTTAAAAGAAAAATGTATCAATGTTATCCAACGGGATTGAAGGGATGAATACTGGTTAACTGGACAATTTAGTCGTTCACAAAAGTTATGTTGATAAAATGTAAGTCCGTTATTGGCTGTAAGAACAATATGTTTACTGTAATTATTATATTTAAGAGCTGTGGATTTTGTAAGAATAAATAAATAAATAAATGAATTTGCTCTTCTCATTTCAAAGAAAATGATTTATGTTTGATTTTTCTAGGTCGTAAAGTTACAAGTATTATATTTGTGTTTCTTCTGTTGTCTTATTCTATAACACAAGTGCTTAGCTTAGCTTAAGCTATTTAGTACGGAGTCAGGACATTAAATCTGGGGTTGTGTTAATTTATTATTAATTATTAAATTATAGTAAATATTACTCATAATTTTTCTTAAGGAATAGTAGGGCAAAGGCCTTTATCATAGAAGTCAAGTCATAGCTACTATGATGGGATTAGGCATAGTCACCACCCTTTATTCGGTTTGGTGATCAAACCCGATCAAATAGATAAATGTAGTGTAACATTTAGAAATAAAATATCCTATAAGTAAAATTGCTTTTAAATTTAGGAATTGTTTTATTTTTAGTTCCCAGTATGAAAATTTTGCTGACCGTAATTTATCCTCATAGATATTGACTTTCGATGACACGCACACGTCATGTCATCAAAATATTGCCTCGTTTTTAGGTGTCAGGGCATATCTATGATTTAAATCTTTGTCAGCGAAGTTATAATCATTCAGACGTTGTGATGATCGATGACATTAGTGTCAAGCCTTTGCAAACAAAAATGCCAACGAACGGTGATGACAGAAATGACAGCAAAATAAAGAAAAATAACGACGAAGAAGTTTTGATCGAAAAAGCCGAAAGAAGTTTGCAGTCTACGACGGATAACAAGAGGACGTTCCGCAGGACAAGGAGGAGGGGTAGGCAGAAGCGAAAGAGGACACCAGCCGATAGTAGGTGGCGTGGAGCTAAATTTAAAGAGTTAGCGGTAAAAGATTATAAGAAGAGGAAGAAATTTTTTGATGCGTATGTTTTTAATAAGATGTGTTTTATGTTATGTTGATTTTTATAAAGTTGTAAACAGTTTTTAAGGTTTATGGAAGAGCAGTATGAGAGCAGTATGAGGGCATACTGAATGCAGAATGGCCGAGTGTGGTATGGGCGATCGGTAGATGCATGATATGGAACGTGTAAAGAACGATGTTTGAATTAGGATGACGTGTGAGAGTGAGGGAGAAGACGAATGGCCGCGGACGACGGAAGATGTAAAGATGGGAAGAATATTATTGTTAAATACAAGAAGATATACTAAAACGGTTTCCTTGCCCCACCATCCTACATTAATTAATTTATTTATTACTCATTTTTGTTTATTATATATAGGTACTGCATAGTTTTTAACTGCTTTATTCAACGTGACATATTATTTTATGTATATATATATATATATATATATATATAGTATGATCAAAGTTGGAGACGAACAATTGCTTTAAAACTTTGCTGCTACCTTCTTTGCACACCTGCATATATAATAATACCTAAAGTATTGTAAACATTTACGATTACGTCAGTGATTTTAAAAAGTGATGTAACCGAACAATTACCTTCACAATAGATCATTTTTATCAGAGAGATTAAAAACTTAAACGACATTGTCCGTAAAAAAGTGTTTAAATTAGTTTTAAAGTTACATATTTAGACAATTTCCTTTGTTGTAGATTTCAATGGACACCGTGCCGCGGAGATTAAAAGAAGCCGGAAAAAAATGTTGCCTGCCCGCAAATTTTTTAACAAATTACCACAAACCCTTGTTGATTTACCCATACATAAATTTAAATCTCAAGTTAAATCTTATTTGATGGCAAATGCCTATTACACAGTTGAAGAATACCTAAATGACAAGAATTTGTGGAAATGATAAACTGTTCACCTACACTGTGTTATAAAATGTTAATTTTATTAAATTCTTCATAAATTTTATGATTAAAATCTGAAAAGAATTAAGTTCTACTGAGTTTCTTCTGATTCTTCTCGGTGGAATAATAACCTTCCGAATAAGCGGTAGGTAGATTATAAAATTTGACATTCATAAATGGACGCAAATAAGCAATAGTGTGTTAACCCACATGACTGTCATTCCGAGAAAATGGCGTTTGAAAATTCAGAACAAGTTTTAAATACTTTGTATGGAGATTTTTGAAAAGTTGGAGATGTTTGATAATAAATTAAAGTTAATTACTTAATTTAACTCATTTTATTTTAAAAAATAGAAAAATATAGTCGTTATTACGAGAAAAGACAGATTTTTTTATAGCAAAACTTTCTATTGCTTATTTACACCTTGTACGGGTTAGTGACCGCACAATAGGTATAATGTCGATGACTCAGAATTTAGTTCAATAACGCGGTTATAATTATTGTTTACCTACGTCTGGTTAGTTAGCTTTTAATATCTACTTATGAATAAAATCAGTGTTTGATCGACTATCATTGGGTTTGTTTCGCACATTAACTTTCCCTCATCTCTCACTCATCTTATAACTGTAAACACACTACACACATAAAACATTTTAAGAGACATAGAATGTTTTTGCTAAATAACCAATTGAACTTGGTAGATTTTTTTAAATGCGTTAAGTGCTTTGAAACACTTTTGTAAAATTAAAAACCGTTGCGGTTGTTGAGTAGGTTTAAGAAACAAATCATGTCTCTTGAGTTGTTTTTGAATATTGTAAAAAGTATTTGAGCGGATAGTTTAACACTTAACTTATCCGCTACCTAAAAGATCATTCGCTACTCCATGACCGACAATATGGTTTTAGACCGAAACGCTCCACAGGGGATATTCTAGCGTTCGTATCACACCTCTGGGAAGATGCTATAGCGAAGTATGGTGATTGTTGGAGAGCCACGCTTCGGCATGAATGGGCCGTCTCGACCGGAGTGATGCCACTGCCTCACAGAAAACTGGCGTGAAGCCGCACCTGCCGAAGCTGCACGCCGAGTGAGTGAGGGTACCGGAGGCCCACCCGGAGGGGGGAGGGGGAAGGAGATAAAAGGTTGGCAGCGCACTTGCGACTCCACTAGTGTTGCAGGTGTCTATGATCCGCCTGCTCGTCTGCTACCTTTGTCCCACTGCTGGGCAAAGGCCTCCCCTAAAAGTCTCCATTGGACTCTATTTGAAGCAATGGTTCGCCAATGGTCGGAGAAGTGTTCTAAGTCATCACTTGTCTACTACTCTGTTCGCTTCTCTCCAAACTTCCGGGTTACGGCCCTGAAACCTCGCTTATATGCGATTGGGTTGCGGGATTTTTTGGTGGGTTGCAGGATTCGTGTCCTTCGGAAAACATCGTGAAGAAACCTGCACGTCTCTGAAACGTGTAACCGTGAATCGGATGGTCTGGTTCCCCTGCTGAAGGGTTGCAAAGGTCGGAAGGCAGTCGCTTCATTGTAATTGCCAGACTCCCCAAATCCTGGATCATTGTCAAAGCGTGCCCCGGACTCCGAAGCGACCGCTTTGGACGCAACCGGGAATAACACGCTGAGATGTGGTGACTCTAGTCTCAATCGTAAAACGTGCAAAAGATAATTTACGAACGTTTAAAAATCATCTGTCGTAGGTATTCCTAAAAAAAATCTTTAGGATAATAGTTGTTTGGTCGAATGTTTTAGGCCGAATTTTTTATCGCACACTTGAAGGTAGAATTTTATTCAGCATAATTTTCTTATCCAAATTTTAATTTTGCATATTTTCGTTTAGCATATCGTTTATTTAGTCGAAATGTTATTGAGTAGAATTTCACTTGGCATACTATGAAGAAGGCAGAATTTCATTTAGGATAATTTTATTATTAAGTCGAACTATTATTTGGTAGAATTTCACTTGGCATACTATGAATGACAAAATTTCATATAGGATATTTTTAATAGCATATCGCTCTTTACAATAGTATACTTATAATCCTACTATACTATTATAAAGGCGAAAGTTTGTAAGTATGGATGTATGGATGTTTGTTACTCTTTCACGTAAAAACTACTGAATGGATTTGAATGAAACTTTACCACAATATAGCTTATACATCAGAATAACACATAGGCTACAATTTTTGAGGTTTCTACGAACCTGAAGTCCACGCGAACGAAGTCGCGGGCAAAAGCTAGTTTAATATTATATTACTGTAATATATCCTACTACTATTATAAAGGCGAAAGTTTGTAAGGATGTATGGATGTTTGTTACTCTTTCACGTAAAAACTACTGAATGGATTTGAATGAAACTTTACCACAATATAGCTTATACATCAAAATAACACATAGGCTACAATTTATAAAAATACATTGTGTGGATTGTCCAAAATATGACGGTAAGTGTCAATAATTAACCCCACGCGTACGAAGTCGCGGCCGGCCGCTAGTATTAAATAAAATTGTAATATTTATTATAATAAAATTGAATATTACTGTTTTGTCAAAAACGAATCGCTGCATAACCGACTCCACGTAGTCTTGTCTGCCCTACCCCTAGATGTAATACAACCCCGCGTAAGCGCGGAGGGGTGAGGCGGCCCGCGTACTGAGGAGCAGATGGTTTGTTAGTCTAAACTGCGGTGATGAGCGAAAACCCTCTGCGACGATGAGCTGTGAGTGGGATCACCGGAGCCTCGCAGCGCCGGAGCCGAGATAGAAATCATGCTTGCATTCCCGAGAACGACACGAGTCTTTGTGAGAAAGTTGCAGCAGCAATAAGCATTATCTTCGAATTTGTAATCAATAAAATTTTCTGTTCTACGATTTTTGTAAGAAATACGAAATTATTCTATGAATATAATAAATGTTAATTTAATGAATTTTAACTTATTATCATCACAATGTGATCATATTTATAATTGGCGATTCATATGTCATATATATGTCACGAGCAAGAATCATCTGCGACGATAAGCTCGCGTGGGACCGCTGAAGCCTTGCAGCACCGGAGCCGTGACAGAATCAATGCATGCTGCATACTTGAATGCCTGCATGCATGCCCGGTTGCATGCATGCTTCACCTGAGCCACATTACTTGTCAAATTAATGATCGAAAATCATAATAGAAATACATTTTTAAGTAATTGTTGTATAAAGTTATTTGTTTTAATAACATAGAAAATGAAATTCGTACTAAAAAATTCGAATTTAAGATAGGTAACCATAAGAAAAGTATACCTAAGGATGATTCTAAATGTAAACTTTCTGCGTATAAAAGTTCAGTCGTTTCATAATTATGGATATTGAACTTACCTTAGGCATACCTAAAGATGATTCAACCTTACAAAATTATGCGTTTTGAGTTATGCTTAATGATACGAGCCAAAATATTTTCGGCGAAATGAAGTTTCTGCCATTCGATGTTATGCAATTCAATATTGTGATATAAAAAAATCCGAAATAAAGTAGACCCTTCTTATATCCAATTAATACACTATAGTTTTCCTGAATAAGCAAATTTACAGTCATAGCTGAAGGTTAATGAAACAATATAGGTATTTAACATCATTTACAGATTTCAAAGCTAATTCTTACAATGTTGTAAATAAAAATCGAATCGTTATCTCTAAAGTAGATGTCAAGTATTTCAAAGTGCCAAATGTCAAATTTTGAATTCCCCGCTTTAAGTAGCCCGTTTGCTTGTTAAGTTTTTCAAACATTGTCTATCTAATAATAAGTTTGGTCTTTTAGCGTAGCAAAATAAGGTTTAATTCGCGTTGCGGGCTGCACTGGGCGGCACGAAACTAGTGAAGTAGAATCTGCCCAACGCTATTTGTCTCTTTCGTGCGATTTTCTCCGTTCATCTTTCGATGCGCTCAAGGTCAAAGTGTAGTAACTTGATGTGCTGGCCACTGTACCTTTGAGATGTTGTGAGAATTTATAATTTATTTATCAGCTCAGCCGTGAGGGAAAACATCATGGGGAAACCTGCACGTTTCGGATAGTTTCTGAAACCTGTCCACGATTCATTTGAATCTAGTTCCCCTGTTAAAATCGCGTTGTCCGAATAACTCGACTAAACCTATCCTAGACTTGACCTCCTAATTTACCCTCAACATCCCCTGAATAAATTAAATATAACATAGTTACAGTAACAATGTTATGTGGCACATTCGGACGTTTTTCATTACGGGATACGTGATCCGAATGTGGGGAGTTAGTGGTTTCGGCGCGTAACAGTTCATATGGTAGGGCAAATTGATAAACTGTTATAGAAAGTTGAGATTTGTGCGCGTGTATGGATAACTTATAGAATTAGATTGTGTAGGAAAATGTAAACACCTCGACTCTTATGCTAGGACTATAAAGGTCATATTCGAATGAGTTTATCAGTCCACTTAACTGTATAGGAACTGAAAGGCAATCTCGTGCACTCGACATTGAATTCGAATTTAGAGATTTCATACTACTTACTGGCTCAGCGATCCATAGTGGATCTTGGTGAAGTTCGCCATTTTTTGCGGCCCTGTGCCAATTCCGCCCAATCATGCACGTTGAGTGCTTTGAGGTCCTTGGCAACTTCGTCCCTCCAGCGGTATCTCGGACGACCCACAGGACGTCGCCCAATTGGTCGTCCCAGATAGGGTCTTTTGTCTGCTCGATCCTCTCCCATTCTTTCCACGTGTCCGAGCCAGCGTAGTCGGGATTTCATACAAAATTCTAATTAGACTTCAATGTCGAGTGCAACGAGAATTGGTCCCCTGTACTGTATCGTAGTAGGCGCTACCAAAAACGGAATGCATAGTGTTATTACTTAGACTATTTTGTCTTATCACTCACTCAGATATTTTACTATGGTAAACCATAACAATCAGCCACGTACGCAGGATAAAATATATTATAGTGATCAAGTGTGTGCGCAAACACAGATGCACTCTCTATTCAATTACCCTCATAATTCGATGGGACACCAGTGTGATACGAGCGAAGAGAGATCGGTAGAAGGACCAACAGCTTAACGTGCTTTCCGAGGCACGGGGGTACAAGTCCGCCATCTTCCAGACTTAGAGCTGACACTAAGAATTTCTAAAAAGAACGTTTTGGCCCCGCTACTGTACCTATACTGTCCCACTGCATGGCAAAGGCTTCCATCATTTTGTTTTTTTTATATGGCCTGTATTGTGTTCATGACACATTTAATTTTGCCAATGTCAAGTGTAGTTTGATAAAGTGTAGTCAACAGTCGAAGTCAGTCGAAGTCACAGTCACTCAATAAAACGCCGATGTTTAGCGTTTTAATGCCCTAAGGATTCTGTGGAGACTATTTTTAACAAAGCCGTAGGTTTTAAGACTCTATTAGGTCAAAGCAAATTGTTCACGTGACAACTCACTCGACACACAATAGCAGTGTTAAAAACGACACAATTCAATGATTCTTATATTAATATCACCCTGCGGCACTTCACTGCACAAAGTAACACCAAATTTGTACACTAAAAACCACTAGATACTAATTAAAATCTCTGGATTGCATCAGCCGATGCGGCTTGTTTCACAGTTACCCACAGAATCCGGCTTCCATCATAGAAATCAAGTCATCGCTACTATGATGGGATTAGGATTAATCACCATTCTGGCCGAGTATTGGTACTCATAGAAAAAAATATCCCTGAAATAAAAGGACGGGCCCCTAACTAATATTTTAAGAATAATGCAAGTAGTAAAAATCCTCTAAAAGGTTCGGTAGGTAACATTGACTTAAAAGTATTTCTACTTCTAAGTAAATATGCTTAATATTTAAACTTGGTAGCGATCATTTTGATTGAAAATATGCTAACATTTTATAAAAATACCACATGCTTTTGTAAAGACTCCATTTGTTATCTCTGCTATTGAAGAAAGTCTGTTGTTTTAAAAGGTTTCTTATGATTGTTTGAGTAGACAAAAACATTTGGAAAATAATTTTAAGAACATACGAAAACTCAAAGAATAAATGTGTTTATTTTTGATGTCCCATAACTTTAAGGGTAGTAGGTAACATTATGGCGAATAGCGAACTGTACCAATTATAAGTACATTGATCATACTTTGGGGGGCCGTAAAATATCTATACTTACTGCTTATAATTAGGTAAATTCTATCTATAGACATTGTCAAGCCTTTTAGACAAACTGAAAACATAACACTATTGCGATGTAATCGACGTCCAGGGCCATCTATTAGTGCAGAATGGAACTAATGTTCCGAAACAAAATTAGGGTGGCCACTAGTTTGTTTTAAAAAAAATGTGTTTGTTTGTTTTTAAAAATATTGCAAACTATTGGCTCTTTTATGTATTTTGAGAACGCCTCGTTTGGTCCAGTTAGCAAAAAATATGTTAACCCTTAATTCGACAAGATTTTTTTTTAATTAAATTTGTCAATTAGTTACTAGATTTTGGTTTTAGCTTGTCAAGGATCCTGGGAAAAATATCTGAAAAAATCTACCTATTTCAGTTACCCTGAAAACCTATGTCCATTATACTGGACGTTGCCAAGTTTATAAGAATTAGATGAACTCCAACTATGTGCAGTATACTTCCCGTTGTCGAAAGAATAGAATATAAGAAACAATAGTCTAAGATCCGTAGAACATCGACCTTCACCGGGCTGATTATAATCGAATGAAATATCCTTTATGACAAATTTTATATACTAGAAAATATATTAAAAATAGGTTTGCTAAAAAAATCCTGGACAGACTATTTTTAATTAATTTTTTAAAAATAATATTTAACTAAATTTAATATTTAATAAAATTTTCATTCTTACTTAAAGTATAAAACGTATAGAATGTGCCGCCAATTTTTTATTATCATTTCAAGTGAAGGTAAACTGCCATCGACATACCTGTTTATACCTGACAACCGAGTTCTCTGTCCAGGTAAATAATAGACAACCCAATGGCGGCACATTCTATACGTTTTATACTTTAAGTAAGAATGAAAATTTTCTTATTATCTTAATGTTGCAAATTTAGTTAAATATTTTATTTTTAAAAAATTAATTAAAAATAGTCTGTCCAGGATTTTTTTAGCAAACCTATTTTTAATATATTTTCTAGTATATAAAATTTGTCATAAAGGATATTTCATTCGATTATCAGCTCGGTGAAGGTCGATGTTCTACGGATCTTCTACTACAAAGGATTCCGTAGAATATAATTTATTTTTTTAGATAATTTGTCTCACAATTATATTACCAAAGTTGATCTAGGAACTATAAAGTAGAAAAACACGTCTTGACATTATTTTATATAAAATTTTCATAAAAAACGACATTTAGCTTATTCAAAAATATGAGACTATAATCAATTCTGAAGTATATTAAACATAGTGGTCTAAAGATCATCAGCATCATTTCAGCCAATAGACGTAATAGTTCTCCTGACAGATCGGTCCCGTCGGTCCGGTTGAGGGGGCCTGCCACGGCTACGACTTTTCCTAATATTCAATGTTCTCTGTGGCTACGACTTCCTGAAGCGGCCTCCACTCTAGGATCTTTCCGCCCCAAAGCCGTCTATTCTCCTCCCAATGTGGCCTGTCCATTGCCACTTGAGCCACGCAACTCATAAGGCTATGTCTGCGAACTTAGATCTCCTGCAGGTCTCATCATTTCTGACACGCAAGGAGATTTCAAGCATGGCCCCCTTCATTGCCCTCTGAGTGACTGGAGCCTTCATAAGTGACTGGAGTGACACTTCGCCCTGCAGCCAGCAGGGTGTGGATTTGTGGAAAATTCTGTATTCCAGTGATCCATCGCATTCCAGTGATGTGGACACCGCCCGGTGAGGGCTTTATCGGAGGGTAGTAGGAGCTGCCCGAGGGGTTTTTTTTAGCTCCGGACGTTTGGAGTAAAGGCCGTGTTGGTGTGCGTCGCTGTCCATGAGTGGGACGCAGCACTAGGGTGCGTCTTATGAGCCCGTGTCCCGCTCCATAGCCCTGGATAAGCCAGGAACAGCCCCAAGTGTTTTAGAGTGAGAGGCCAATTGACCGGCTCAGATAACGTCCTCAGTCCTGGGAGAGCCCAACCGGCGCCGGCTGGGAGACCGACGGGTTAGAATTGATTCAATGTCACTTAGGAAGACAACTTTTCAGATACTTGCACAATAATTTCTTCCTCACTCTCAGTTTCAGTACATCAGACCCATTATCTATAGCAGAGGGAGCATTTTTAGGCAACATTAATGCTACTAAGCGCTGTTCTCTGAACTTGAAGCTCTATAATATTAATTTAAGCTTACATTAATTATTATTTTATGTGCGGATCCCTAAAATTACTCGATTATCCGATTGTCTGTTACTTTGGCAAGGGGAAGAATACTGGACATAGTATTGAGTAGTGTGTTTACTAGTTATTCGGCAACGGGAAGTATACTGGACATGCAAGTTGTAGACATCGTAAAAACTAAACAAAACTTAGTAAGACAATCAAAATATTATACATAGCTATTCGGATATGTAATCTTTTGTTTTTAATAATAATACAAGAAAATAAGTTGTGAAACAATGAATAAAATGCAAATTACCGAGAGCCCGCGTAGCTCGTCCTTCCCTCTTGACGTCTCGCTGGTGATAACTCGTGTACCATCAATGTAAAAGCATTGCCAATTTTTCACAGTGTAGGTGGATACTTAGGGGTTAAATTACACACCTAATGTTTTAGATTCATGGTCAAATTTTTTATGTATTTATTTTTTTCGTTCAATGGGAAGTATACTGGACGTCGTCGAATTAAGGGTTAAATTGTTTTTTTTTTCAATACAGCTCGTGTTTCTGATCACCATTTTTATTAGGTATAGCAATTAGTAGTGCTCAGTATACTTAATTTATTTTTATTTAAATATCCTCGCGTTTAGTTTCGTTTACCTACATCAATTTATTTGCTAAATAAATTTTCTGTAATTTCAAAATTATTGTACTCAGTTTTTTAATTTTAGCTCAGATCTATTCATTTTTACTAGTAAATTGTATTCTATCGGCCTAAAACACTAAAACTAATCAAACAAAGATAAAGGTTTCAGGGTAATAAACGAACTTTGGCTATACATACGAAACCACAGATTAATTCCTCACAGTTTCGGTTGGTTTTTGCTGGCCCTTGACGGGAAGGCAATTTCTCAATTTTAGGCACATCTGGTCAATTCTATTGAACTGTAATTGTGATGTGTAAATGATACCTTTTGAAGTGTTAATGTAGCAACGGTTGTAGCGTGTGCAAAATCCGCTAGATGGTGTAACGTAATGGCGGCAAACATTTTGAAATTGTCTCTCAGGAAACTTATTTCAACTAAACAAACAAAGAAACTACTTATATCAAAACAAACACGTATAAATTTTATAAAAAAGAATTGAGTGTCAGTCCTACTAAGTACCTATAAATAATAATAATAATAAATAAATTGTTTATTCAATAAAATAAGGGCAGATATCATTACAATACAATAAAGCTTAACAATATACTTAAACCAGAGTTTTTCTTTGCCTGTGTTTCAGGCTATACAAATTACATAATACCAATGGATAACTCCAAAATTTTATTTTCTATTTCTTTACGAAAATCTTTTTTAACGCTCTTCACAAAATACATCTACTTACAAGTTTCAACAATATAATAGTTTAGGACAAAATGGCTGTGTCATACGGACACCCAAACAATCCAACATGACGAATCTATAGGGGTTCTGTTTTTTGCCATTATGCTTACTATCAAATCGGGGTGAGTCTTTCGAACAATAAAAAACGGGGCTAGCAATGAATTTTCCAGTTAAGTAGGTATATAAAAGAAATATGAAAACACAGGCACATCCGCATTACCCCCGCGACATGCAGCGCAATGCAATACATCCGCGCCACTTACCCGCTAATGGCCGCGGTCGCCCGGACGCCGCGCGCGCAGCCTGCCTTGCCCAAGGTAATTGAGAGTTATTGGGCCGCTAAGTGACAGTGAGGGGACTGCAATCCTAACATACTAGAATTCTTTCGTTAGACTTATATTCCGAGTGAGGGTACCGGAAGTCCAATTGGCACCGCACTTGTGACTCCAACGATATTACGATATTGTGGGTGTCTATGTACGGCGGCTATCGCGTACCATCAGGTGATCCGTCTGCTCGTTTGTCCGCTATAATGTAAAACAAGCGTGTAGTATCTAAAATCGTTGCCCGCGGTAATTGAGAGTTATTGGCCGCAAAGTGAAAGTAACTGACTCCAATTGTAAGTATTGTAGCTGACTCAATTTTTTTTATGTGATAGGTAGCAGACGAGCTGACAGATCACCCGATGGGTAAGCGATTGCCGCCGCCTGTAGACACCTGCAACACCAGTAGAGCCACAAGTGCGCGACCATTTTTTTTTATTCCACGACAGACAAGCATTTGACCTCGATCAAATGTGATGTTAAGTGAAGATGAGGTCTAAGGTGAGCCATGCTTGCCATATCCATTTGAACCGTCGTTGATTCGAATAGCGATTCGAGTTGACTCATTGTTGTTTCGAATCCACTCGAGTGTCTGTTTTCAATCCCATCACTATGATTGTGCTTTAAACTTTTGAGCGGCCGGTTTTCTTTCCACGTAGTTTCGGACACCGCACACTTTCATTATGGATGTGAGTTGGTAATTTAACCGTGGGAGAGCCAAGCTTCGGCATGAATGGG
>JABMDO010000158.1:0-10083 GCA_014851415.1 Cnaphalocrocis medinalis | reverse complement strand
GCTCACTTGCCGCTCTGTTAGAACTCGCGGACGACAATCTCGCATATGGCCTGTACCTCTAGCGATATTTTACTTAGCTTCTAATAGGCATATTCCATAATGCATCGTTGCGGGCCACATACCGATATTGTATATTGCTTATTGTCTTTGCATGACGCATTTAGCCCATGAAAATGGGCGTTCAATTGCCGCCTCCGTTGAAACTCGTGGATGATAATCCCGCATAAGGCCCGTAACTCTAGCGATACTTTTACTTAGCTTCTAATAGGTATATTCCATAATGCGTCGTTGCGGGCCACATACCGATATTGTGAATTGGTTATTGTCTTTGCATGACGCATTTAGCTCAAGCAAATGCGCTCTCATTTGCCGCCTCCGTCGGAACTCGCGGACGACAATCCCGCATAAGGCCCGTACCTCTAGTGATACTTTTACGAAACTTCTAATAGGTTTCACTTCCATAATACCTACGTCGTCGCAGACCACATAAGTACCGCTATAGTATTATGCTTATTGTCTTCCTATGACACATTTAGCCCAAAAAAATACACGCTCCTTTATCGCCTCCTTCGGAATTCACGGACAACAATTCCGCAAAGGCCCGTACCTCTAGCGATACTTTTACTAATTCTAATAGGTTTCACTTCCATAATGCGTCGTTGCAGGCCGATATTGTATATTGCTTATTGTCTTTGCATGACGCATTTAGCCCAAGAAAATGCGCGCTCATTTGCTGCCTCCGTCGGAAACTCGACGAACGACAAATCCCGCATGAGGGCCCGTACCTCTAGATATACTTTACTAAACTTCTAACTAATAGGTTTCTCAATACCCAGGTATAAATGTATATTTCGCCAATTTTATAGATAATAACTAATAATTCGAATATTTTTGGTTTGCTATGCTGGCTCGGAAACTTAAAATGGACCTCGATCTCCTACACGAGAATCAACTAAAAACTTAAAAAAAATCATAATGCAAGTCTCGCTGCAACCGTATGCATACAAGAGCAACATGCATCCGAATAAGGCTGCGTTATCATCAGAAGTGTGAGGACGCGTTGCGAGCGGTGTGTATGTAAAGAACCAATAGAATCACTTTATTTACCACTGTTATCTAGATATGTCCGAAATATGAGTATGAGCGACTGTGACCTGACCCTAGTTATTCGCATTTTAAAAGAGTCCTCTACACATTCTACCGCTGCGTGGACCGTTTACAACCGCTGCGTGGCCCGTTTACATCTGTGCGTTACATTTTTGCATCGCCCATCTTAGCACACACTCAAGGCATTCCACAGCCCTACTCTTCGCACTGGTAATTTTCCAAACACATCTCCGGTGGAAACGCAACCTAAGCGCGTTGTACTCATAGCCCGTGCAGAGGTTGTTACGAGTCCCCCTAGCTAAACACCGCCGCGAGCGCACCTCAACGCCCTCTTGAAGGGTCCGCGCGGATGCCCTATTAGCAAGTGCTTGCCTACGATCAGCTTTTTAATTAAACTCTCTAAACAAGGGAGCGGAATTGTTCTACAACACCATGACTTGCAATTAATCCCATGAAACAAGTATGTACGTACACGTGAAATTGTCGACTGCAATTACACGTGTCAGTTTATTTCAAATGGTAGGTACTCGCGAGTCTTAAGGAGAGCAATGACGTATCTTACTTAATTAAATTTCTTTGAGAAGTTCCAAAATTATTTCTGGAGATTAAAGGAACTGAGGGAGTTTAGCGGAAACTTGGGTCATTCTCAGCCATACATGTTTCCTTTTAGATGGAAGATTGTTTTCAAAATTATATCTCGCGTAATTTAATTATAACTTACTTTGAGTATGTAAAAGTTTCAGATTACTTAGTTGAACATGGTATTACGAATGATTAGCCTTTAACAGAGTAAACAAAGGATAAGAGAAAGGCGGTCACTTGTTATTTTAAACCATACCTGTAGGTAGGTATATTTGTGCAATAAACAATATCTATCATTTTATGTAGATACCCTAAAAGACAAAAAGCAATAAAAGAATATAGTAGACATTATTCAGTATTATTTAATCAATCCTTTACTTTTCCCGAAACCTTTTCAAATTTTCAATAAAGCAAGATTATTTCGTCAAAATAGTATTCGGCCGACATTTCACTGTTAATCAAATTAGAATGTCTAGTTGAACTTCGTCGTGATAAATTAAAATTGGAATTCGTTTGACAAAACCTTTTCCGCTGTTAGAATAGAAATAATTTACTATCTGAATTTCAGATTTAAACAAAATCTCGAAAATACCAGTTGTGTGATAGTAGGTACATTTTAGAAGCTTTGATCTGATGATATTTTAATAGATTTTATTATGTACCCCAAAAAACCTACTAAGGGCAAATCAAACGGACAAGGCATTCGACATTCAATGTAAATAATAATATTGCTAACTTATTTTTGCCTATAACAAAATTATGGGATACGAGTACTATGGGTAAAGTCATTACAAAAATGGCTACTCTTCCTGGTTGTATACTATTGTTTGGTTTCTTTGCAAAATTGCGTCTCACGATATTGAATAGATAACCAAGACCACCAAGACAAACTTTTTATAGAAAATACATATTGGGTTTTTAGAGGTTTCCATCATGTCGTACAATGGATGCTATAATGTTACTACATGCTTTCAATAATAGTTCCGATAAGACGAGTATAGCCTTTACATGTGCACATTATTGTATAATTTTTAGGAACATTCAGTAAGCAACTATACATCTAAGGACAATTAATACAATTTACTCTTAATGTATTACTTTTCTTAAAATAAAATCAATAAGTAAGTAAATAAAAATTATAATAATATTTACTCTTATAAATATAAATACTGTTTTGTTATCATGTTCTCTTCTCTCTCAGACATTATATTTGTTAAGTGGTTATTGAACCTGATAGGTTTTAAGTAGCCTTATATATAAGGCTACTTAAAACCCTATCACATGACATATGACATTATTAGTAGCCTTATTGTTAGTAGCCTTATATATAAGGCTACTTAAAACCTATCACATGACATATGACATTATTAGTAGCCTTATTGTTAGTAGCCTATATATAAGGCTACTTAAAACCTATCAGGTTCAAAATAACCACTTAACAAATATATCTCATTGTGATGGTTGAAAACACCCTTCCGATAATCCAAAATATCATTCCACGCACCACCAACGTCACAACCGTTCCAACTGACCGCACAATCACTTCCAATCCCGCTTTACCGTCAGGTCATGCCCTAAGCTCGTTACGGACTGGAACCACATACGCCCTCATTACTCACGTGTAAAAACGCAGCTCTAACGAGGGGAATCGGAAAACAATCGCGGAAACAATAGAAAAGCAAAATAAGGTGGGGTTTCGGAAAAATAATGGAAAACATACGCAGTTTTATCACGCTCAGAGATGTGTTTTTCAACTTTGCTAACTGTCATCTTAAAATGAGAGATTGAGTTTCGCAACAGCGATAAAGGCAATCACCTTGTTAGGTACCTAATGTGATAAGATTGAGAGTATAGAATTTTGTGGTGCTAACATCTACCCAATGTATCTAATAGGGGAAAAGAGGGTAATGGGAGTCAGCGGGCAATGGGAGTCACCCTCACCACCACGAAACTCTACATGAGACCGACGCGTAAATAGTGTTTTTAGCCCCCGCTTTGGGCCCCCGCGCAGCCACGATGGGCTCGCGCCAGTCGGCCCACGCGCCTCTGAGAAAAGAACGTGTTTTGTTTTTGCGCTCCGCTGATGTAATTTTACTTAAATGCAAATTAGAAGGTAAGTGCCAAAAATCTTGCAGTATGCGATTATGGCATTTACATTTACTTAGTTAGATGTTTCAAGTTGTCATGTGCAATTCAGATTAGATCAGTGTATTAAAGTTTTTTTTTTATTTTAATTTTTTAGTCATAGTGTAGTTGTGGGAAATGAGAGTCAGATAGTACGCCTAAACAATCTAGTATATTGCATGATTTAATAAAACTGCCAGAGAAAGCATCTGCTATTAAAACAAGACAGGGTCGAAAGGATCAACACGCTACAATTTTAACTTCAACGCCACTCAAAGAAAATCTGCTAGAAAAGGAAAAAAATAAAGAGAAGAAAGGAGGAGGTAAAGGAAAAGAGAAGACATTGAAAGGCAAAGGACGAGGCAAGAAGACTAAAGTACAGAAGAAGGAACTTTAAAAGGCTAAGCGCCAAGTATTAAAAGAACAGAATGAAACTTCTGTATCAGATGTGGGCATTGATTACTTATGCCAGGACGATGAGGATGATGACGCAGAAGATGCTGGAAACAGATGCCTAGTATGCTACTAATTCGGTAGAAACAACGAGATGACAGATGTACCTCGTGTGGACAATGGGCTCACTCGGAGTGCACTGGGTGGCAGGTTATGTTTGCGATGTATGCTAGATTTTATTTGACTCCGATTGCCCGCACTGTGATCACCATCAACCACCAACCAGTTCTCACTGCTATGATGGGTCTTACTTATCATAGGTTGTAGTATAGAACGGTTAAAAATTCTGGCAATTTAGGGTTGAAAACTAAAAGGAAAAAAACCTAGCTTCATACGCCCTCGTCTGCGTGTAAACGGTGCTGGAAAACGAGATGAATTGGAAAACAATCGCCCATCGGAAAACAATCGAGAAACAAAACAAAGTGAAGTTTCGTCAAAACTTAGCGATCGAGCGATGGAAATGCAGATTGACTTGCCGAACTACAGTTTCAATTGTGGCTTTTGTTCAAACTCCATTCCAGAGTTACGTAGTGTGATCGGTTAGATGTTGTCGTGTTTGCTTTCTACATACACAATAAATATCCATACTCACAATACAGTAGTTCTCATTGTAAAGTTTATACAAGTATTTGTCTTTTTCCATACCCCCAGTACAATAAGTAGTTCTCATTTTAATGTTTATATAAGTATTTGTCTCTTTCTCTGCATCTCGTTCTAAATTACTTCAAGATTTATATTTTTAATTATTAAAAATATAAGCGCCTTTGTCAACCATTTTCTACCGCCGTAGTAATGAACAAGTGATTAATTTCTTCTTTCTTTTCTTTCTTTTTCCTTCTGATGTGTTGTGTGAATAAGTGATGAAATACACTTATGAGTAATGTACACTCAAATAGAAAATACACGACATTACATGTCATGACAGTACCTACATTACAAGGATGTCATGTGTTAAGGGGCTACATAAAAAAAAAACCTTACCTTCATTGTGGCTTTGCCAGGTCCCTGGGAGACGGTACAATCTGATACTAAGGTGAACATTAATTCATACCTTTATCTAAGTCTGTAATTTTTTAGAAACACGATTTGGCGAGTTTGGTTCGATAGTTTTTCGATTTGAAAATACCTCTAAAAATTACGTTTTCTCCAGATATTTACTGAGCGAGATTACCAATTCAATCGGAAATTCCTTTAATTAGTAGATATTATAAATACTGATGTCTGGTATGTGTCAGAATTTTGTTATTCAGCCTAGTTTTTTTATAAATACGTAATTAATTTTTCGTGATTTTGTCGACATCTTTGAGCAACTTGATAGAATCTGGGTGCAACGTATTCACGACTTTATTGACATGACCATTGAGTATAATTGTGTAGCCGTGTTCTCACCTGCTCAGTGCTGCGACAGCTCTCTTAGACGACGGACCTATGCCAGTTGCGAGCAAACTGAAGTATGTCATTATTAGCAAAGATTTAAATCATAGATATGCCCTGACACCTAAAAACGAGGCAATATTTTGATGACATGACGTGTGCGTGTCATCGAAAGTCACTGTCTATGAGGATAAAATACGGTCAGCAAAATTTTCAGACTGGGAACTAAAAATAAAACAATAGGGTATTTGACTAATCTCGATATAGTAAAAAATATTTATACTTTTCCAAAATACTGGTAAATAAGAACCAATGGTAAAAATTTTTAGTTAAAAATATAACGTCTAGCTGGTTTTATGAGCATTCAAAGTTTCATGGGCAAGTCCATTTTTAAAGTATTACAATTTAAAAATAAAATTATATCATTGAACTACCCGTACATTTTCTACCAACTTTTATTATAAAACCATTTACTTAAACGAAACATTTGATATAGCTACCAAACAAAATTTACTAGTCGCGCATACAGGATACAAGCATGTGACGTCACTCGCCTGTAGCCATTTGTATAGAGCGTTTTTGGGCTTGTCCAAAATATGTGCTCTTAAAGTTATGATATCTCAGGTAATTCAAATCAGAATCGAGTGATTCTTTCAATAATGTTTCTTAAATTAAAAGGTCTTTTGATTAAACACATAAAAAAAATTTAGTCAAATAGCCTATTCTTAAATTTAAAAGCAATCTTATTTATAGGACATTTTATTTCTAAATGTTACACTACATTTATCTATTTATTCAAATAAATTACTCTAATCACAGAGCGAATATCGAGTTTGATCACCTAACCGCATAAAGGATGGTGATTATGCCTAATCCCAACATAGTAGCTATGACTTAATTTCTACAATAAAGGCCTTTGCCCTACTATTCCTTAAGAAAAAATTATGAGTAATATTTACTATAACTTAATAATTAACACAACCCCACATTAAATGTCCTGACTCCGTACTAAGTAGCTTAAGCACTTGTGTTATAGAATAAGACAACAGAAGAAACACAAATATAATACTTTTTACTGTACGCCGACCTAGGGGAGTCAAATATAAATCATTTTCTTTGAAATTAGGAGAGAAAATTCGACTAAATTGTCCAGGTAACCAGTATTCATCCCTTCGATCCCGCTGGATAACTTTGATCAATTTTTCTTTTAAACGCGGATCTTGCGGAAATCTAAAACAATAAACGTTCACTTAAAAATAATACGTTATTATTATTTGCATGTTTATTGATTTCTAGTCGAAATAAAATTGCTATTTCATATCTGACCGCTATTAAAACAATGCCTATCGAAACTGCTGACGCTACCGTACTTTTCCCGGTTATTGTAAACCATTAACAAATGAGCTGTTATCAACTGAGTTCTGAGTACTACAGCGGGTCTAAGTATATTGGCCACCGAGATAATGATGTTGTCTCGTTTTGTCTCACAGTAATTGCCAATACTACTGTCTCTGTCACGCGCTGGCCGATCAGATTTTGATTTTTTGTCAACAAAAATAAAATAAATTAAATTATTGATGAAATATAAATACTTACGAGTGAAATGTTACACCATTCGCTTCATTTGAATTTGTAGTATTTTTCTTGCACAATAAAAAGGCACATGAAGGCATTTTGAGTGCTTTTTCCTGTCAAAAATCCAGGCAGCTGTGTCGTACAACTGTCACCGAGTGCAAACGGCAACTAATTCGTGCTAATCCCAGTTGAGTTAAGCTAGGTTATTTGAGGTGCGACTCAAATCGGCGCGGTCAAAGTATGACGAGGGCATATCTATGATTTAAATCTTTGATTATTAGTCAGAAAACGAAATCTGCAAAAGAACAAAGACCAACATTGGAGTCGCTACGTGACTCAATTTTTGATAAAACTTTATCAGCGCCATATCATCAGCATACATCAGCACTTAACGAGGCTGTTCATGGATTTTCGATGTTGTCTGTCAGAAGAACGTAGAACCTTCGT
Source organism: Cnaphalocrocis medinalis (assembly GCA_014851415.1). Taxonomy (NCBI): domain Eukaryota; kingdom Metazoa; phylum Arthropoda; class Insecta; order Lepidoptera; family Crambidae; genus Cnaphalocrocis; species Cnaphalocrocis medinalis. The sequence goes on along the minus strand of JABMDO010000158.1, from coordinate 2,421 downwards.
GCACTCCGACAGTATAGGAGCAAAGTTAATTGTCACAACAGCGGTCAAAATTACAGAATTGGAATCGTGATTTCAATTGACGTTATCAGACGCAAAGCATATATTGACGTTATCAGGGACATCGCACCTCTCAACAACCTACCCGTTCAGATCACCTTGCCGTTCGAACTCCTGCGACAATAGCATGCTACAGAGGAATCCAAGGAGTTAATCTCACGAAGTTTCAATATTAGTTGGGATATTTTATCGCCTCTCATTTTTTACCTTTTTAAATTTTAAGTAGGTATGTTGCGTCTCCGTGGTATCCTAATTCGTTTCTGATGGACGTGTGTTGACCGTGCCACAGTAAATATAGCTAAAACAGTATCGAAAGTCGGCCTTCTTGGTGAGAACGATTAGAGTTGTCCTTTTATGGCTCAATTCGATTATAGATTTATTTTCATAGAAATTTTAATCGTTAGTTTCACATTGAATGGCAATCACATTAAACAACCGAATCAATTAATGCATTGCTTGTGAGATATATTGTGTGATTGCCAAATCAATAAATGAATAACCGACTTGGCGAAACATGGATCTCACCACTTTTTACGGTAGTTGGGAGACTTGGTTTTCTTGTCGAGTATTGTTTTTGATGGGATAGGTACATATATTAGCGGTCCGGTCGGTCGGCAGCGCACTTGCGACTCCTCTGGTGTTGCGGGGATCCATGGGCGGCGGTAATCGCTTACCATCAAGTGATCCGTCTGTTCGTCTGCCCCCTATCTCATAAAAAAAAGACAATTTTAACGAAAGCTTCAAAACTGAGAGCGCGTCTAGCTCACATATTTTTATTCAAACGCAGCTTTTTTTTTTGTCAGTCGTGCGAGTATAGACGCAAATAGTGTGCGAGCGAGAAGTGAATAGTTTCGCAGTTTTAATTTCTAATCCCAATGTTTATCCGCACGGGTAGTAATGGCTACTGTGCAACACATTTTTTTCCTCCTGCTTTGACGCCAGATACTCAAACACTATACAAGCACACCAATACACCATCTCTCACAATTTTATACTTTAGCTTGCTCAGTAGTGTTATTGTCATGGCAGATCTCATCCATACTCTGATTTTGTTCAGTATTAATGAATAATAACATTGTTTTATCATTGCCCAAGAGGTACAGACCGATACGTGGCAAAATGTGGTCGGGGTGTGGCCGGAATGGGTGTGGCTGTCAAGTTCACTGTCGCTCATGTCACAGATATGCTATCGTTTTCACGATTTAGCATAATTTAGCTCTTTGGGTATTTGACTATATTTTTTTATGTAAACACATATCAAAAGATGCCTCAATTTAAGAAATATTGTTGAAAGAATCACTTGATTCTCATTTGAATTAGCTGAGATATCACAACTTTGAGAGCACATATTTTGGGCAATTCCAAAAACGCTCTGTACAAATGTCTATTGAAGTGTGACGTCACAACTCAAACTTCTGTGTAAATTTTGTTTGGGTTTTATAATAAAAGTTGGTGGAAAATGTACGGGTAGTTCAATGATATAATTATTTTTTTAAAATTTTATTCTTTAAAAATGGACTTGCCCATGAAACTTTGAATGCTCACAAAATCAGCTAGACGTTATATTTTTAACTGAAAATGTTGGCCATTGGTTCTTATTTACCAATATTTTGAAAGAGTATCAATATTTTTTACTATATCGAGATTAGTCAAATACCCAAATGGTAGATTATTTTTATTATAATTGTTTGTATATTGTGTGTTTATTATTTGTTGTTTGTTCCAGTTTTTTTTCTTAATATTTTTTTTCTAAGTGTCATTGTTGTTGTTTATTTTTTTGGTTTACCTATCTGTTGTATTGTTTCATGTGCGTGTCATTCATTCGTTCATTTATAAAACGTCACTCAAGGTCCATACTGAAAACTAGCGCTGCAGTGGCTTGAATGAAGCAGCTGCAGCATATGCTGAGTTTGGACCTTATTGACACCTATCTGTCTATGTATGTAAGCACTTAATGTTCCTTTCCGTTTCTCGTATGTACCTACTTCTTATTATGTATTCTGTGTCTTACTACTGTTGTGTTGTATCTCTTTTTGTTTGGTCAGTAAATATTTTACTTACTTACTTACTTACTGACGAGTGACGTCACACTTTTTGTATCTTGTGTGCGCATCTAGTAAATTTTGTTTGGTAGCCATATCAAATATTTCTTGTAATAAATACATAAATGGTTTTTTATAGTAATAATTGGGGTAAAATGTATTGGTAGTTCAATGATATTTAGGTAATTGTTGAATTTTTATACTTTAAAAATGGACTTTCCCATGAAACGTTGAATGCTTACAAAACCAGCTAGACGTTATATTTTTAACTGAAAATTTTGGATAATGGTTCCTTTTTACCAATATTTTGATAAAGTTTAAT
>JABMDO010000156.1:0-18141 GCA_014851415.1 Cnaphalocrocis medinalis | reverse complement strand
AAAATATACGGCCATAGACACCCGCAACACCAGTGGAGTCACAAGTGCGCTGCCAAACTTTAACCCTCTAACCCTCCAATTTGGCCACTAGAGGAAACACAGCGTAGGCACTTTCTTTGTTCCTTGTACAACGGATACCTTAGTTTTGGACCAAGACAAATGTGTAATGTTGCCTCAATTTAGTTTGCGTTTTTTCATGTTATTTTCCCAATGAATTAAGTATTTTTAAACTCTAGAAGCGACCGCTTTTTCCGGTCGTGTCAGGCGGATAATCCGCTCAACTCCATTACAAAACGAGCGAAGTGAGCGCGCTGAGCGGAGCGGTCTGAGCGTATTGTCCATGTTCTTGTCCCACTAGAACCTATTAACTGCAATTGCCTTGGTCTTAGTTGGTTTCCATTAAAACTATTCTAGAAATGTGATTATTAGACAGTTTTTCAAAGGCGGCGGTGATAACTTCCCGGCATAACCCGCTTGCTCGTTTACCACCTCTAGTATACAAGGTAAATTTTTAATCACCACACCCCTAAGCTAGCTTGAACTGTGTAGCTTGACTTAGAATCTGTACATAAGTGAACGGCCTTCGGTCGGTCTTTTTTTACTTTTCATACAAATCAGACTGACCACGCAATTGATATAAGATGGAAGTTCAAAATTCAAATTTAATCATATCTAGCATATTTGGCTGATCAGTAAGATTGGCCGTTGTAGTCAAATCGGTAAGAGGATAATAATGATGTGAGCGGGTAAGGGCTTTCGAACCCATTCGCCATAGTTGACAATGCAACTTGCGGTCGATACACAAGTCGAACGGTGTTTGAGGCGAGATATTTAAGTTTGCAAGTAATCTTTCTTTCCGTTAATTCCCCAAAAATATAGATAACTCTTGAGGGGTCACGTAAACAACTGATACATCAAGCTTGAAAAGGTGGTTTTCCACTAGAGGGGCGAGACGAGAAGAGGCGAGAAGATCGCACTGATCCTTTTCTACTAAAAAGTACTATTGCGAGCTCGCGCGAGAAGTTGATTTTCCATCAGACAGAGACGAAGCGAGAAGAGAACTGAAGTATTATATGGCAATTTTCAATCCTCTTCTAGTGCATCCTTAAATATTAGTTTGTGTGAACGTGAATCGTACTTCTTCCGAAATAGACTATAATTAATCTCGTATATCTCGTCAATCCTATCTAGTTCCTCCAAAGATGCATTAGGAGCTTTGAGTATATAGCCACTGGAGATGCCATACCGGGCGTTTCCCCTCCGGCAAAGTACATTGGTCAACTTTCGGAACTGGTCAACTAAGTTATACAAAACTACTTGGATGTCGCTACATCGCCATTTTGCATCGCTCCGTGTCGCGTGACGTTTCTCTTAAAAATGGTGAATTGTGCAGTATTTTCATGTAAAAGGCGATCTGACAGCTAAAATTCGCAACAAGATCGCGTTTCCTATCATAAGTAATGACTTTTATTAATTATTAAATGTGTATTAAACTAGAAAATCTATTTTAATAAAAAACCGTTACGATACGTAAACGACAGAAAAATTTTATAATGATATCGTGGTATCGGTCCTAGTGATGGGACCAATTAAAATCAACTCGACATTTGAATGAATCATTCACTCACTGCAGTTAGTTTCAAAATCCGTTCTTTTCATTATATTTTGAACTAGTGGCCGCCCGCAACTTCGTTTGCGTGAACTTTATGACTCTTGACTTAAAGATGATTATTTAAATACAATTTAACAAAAATATTACTTATTATAAATGTTCGTTTATAGGTTAATAGATTTTTAAGGCGGCTCATTAATATTTTATACGAAATGCTAAGGAATGGAACAACTTGCCGGTTTTGTACCGGACATCATAAACTGCTCATCAATCTGAACAACTTTTGTTAAGGTGCCATTGACCTACCTCTTATAGTTTAGCTGGGCTGTTGTGGTTCTACATCAAGGAGCCTGGTCTTCAAAATGTAATATATCCTATAAGTTGCCCTGATATTACAGCTATACAATAAAAAAAGTTTCATTCGAATTGGTTCAGTAGTTTCCGAGATTAGCGCGAACAAACAGACAAACAGACAAACAGATAAACAGACAAACAGACAGACAAAAAATTTAAAAATCATTGATTCATGTTCTGTTACTGTTTTTTAGTCGTCCTAAGTTATTTTGAGATAAATATCTTCAATGTACAGACACAGCTTTTTTACATTTTTATTATATGTATATGTATAGATAAAATAGTATAGACGTAGGTATATTATAATATTAAAACATTGTAAAGTGAATTAGAGAAATTACTGTCCTTTCTTCTGGTCATACGATGTTGGAATTTATTCTAAAAATAAAAAGAATTGGTGGCTATAAAATATTCCGAGGTAAAAGGAATAAAATATGTGGTCCGGGAGTATCATGCATGATAACGGAGTAGATAGTAAACCATAATTGGAGCTCGCTAATTTTAATATAGAAAGGTATACGAATGTTCGTTATCCAATATTTCAAAAAAATTAGACCCCCAGAAATATATTCGACACGTGTACAATAAACTTATTCATTTTGAAAATCAATATAAATGCGTAATAAGGAATTTTTGTAATATTCAATAAATCATTCTAATTAAAAATATATTGTTTCATTTACTCTCCCTTTGTTTGTCCAAATGTTTAACCTCAAACTAGCGCACATTTGTAATTTTTTACGTTTTAGTATGTATTGCACAATTTCACCATTTTTTAGGGTTCCGTAGTCTACTCGTAATGTCTGTCCGTCTGTCTGTCTGTCTGTCCTGGCTCGTTCTCCGCCGTTTCTGCACCGATTGCCACTTTTTTCCATACAGCGAAAAGTTAATTCGAAAAATAATTCGACTTACCCCATCGTCTGGTCGGTATCGTTAAAAAGGTATCTTTAATACAACAAAAAATTGCCTTGACATAATGTGGATCAAACCCCCCAGTTTCGGAGATATTAATACAAAGTTAAAATTACAGCTTCCTCTCCCCCCCCCCCCCCCCCCCCAACTTCACAGTAAATACTGTCATACACATTAAGTTGAATATCAGTTGAGGAAATTTGACAGATTGTGGTAACCTGATGTGTGGCTGACTGTACTTTTAACGAAAAACTTAGCGGACGCTGTATCATACATAGTATTTTTAATACAACTTAACCAACTTATGACGTGCAGTTGCCCTAACTAAATGGTAATGTATGGAAATAACTACCTAACTTAACTATGAAAATAAGGTTTAAGGCCCATCTTTTGGATACGAACACCTTCATGTGCATGTCCGACACGCTCTTGGCCGGTTTTATTTTACAAACTGACTAAATAAATATTTATTTATCTTCAATGTGCAGAATTTTACACTTACAATTTTATATATCAGTTCATTCACCAAACTGATTTGACTCATTCTTTGTGTCCCATCACTGTCTTTTTCGTATGTATGCTGCATAGTTACGTGAAATCTTTATTTGTGAGCGTGTATTTTTTTGATGTGTTAAATTTTTCTGTAGTGTGCGTTTATCGTGACAGCAAAATTTGTGACTGTTGAGTATTAAAATTTTTGGTGGTGTGCTGTACGTGTTTACCTCGTCCCCCGCAAAAAATGGTGAAAAAAATTGTTAGAAGCGCGGACGTTAGGGCATCTCCAGTGGCTGTCTGCTCTAAGATTAGGAGGGAATTGAAATTTGTCACAGATATATAATTTCAATTATTTTATCTTTTTTTTTCAATTAAATACGCTGTTGATTTAATATATATCTAATTATGGCCCTTAACAGCATTATCACAAAATAATTACACACAGGAGTTAGACTTGGACCTGATTTGAAGTTAGGATTAATGTGGTCGAAAAGGCGTTTTTGCCCGTTAGTGCGCATGCGTGAGTACATGACATATTTTTAGCTCTTAGTGGGCAGTAAGCCTTCTGTGTCAATATGTATTTTGTGGCATTATGATTTAAATGAATATTGTCGAAGATATGTAATTATAGATTTAACCAATGGGCTGTGAACTGTCAGTTGTCAATTTTTTTGATGAATCGCGTTACAATTACCCCTTTATTTAACTTAAATTAGTTTTTGTTGTGTACGTTTCATTACAATTCGTTGTCGTATAGTCCTTAACTTGTCAACTTTTTATACTTAGTTGATAATTGTAATTACGTACCCTGTAAGTCTACCTAATGTTTCCGATCCCTAGAGCAATGTTAAAAACGTACGAAGGCCATGGTACTTAATTAGTTGATTAGCCATTTTTGAAAACCAATCCAATTACAGATACTCAAAGCTTTGTAAAATTAAGTACTTACATATTATACTTACTATCCATACTAATCCATACTATAATATTATAAATGCGAAAGTAACTCTGTCTGTCTGTCTGTCTGCTACGCTTTCCCGCTTAAACCTCACAACCGATTTTGATGAAATTTGGCACAGACAATCTTTAGACCCAGGGAAAGGACATAGGCTACTTTTAATTGTTAAAAATAGGGATGAAGAGGGTGAAATAAGGGTAGAAAGTTTGTATGGGATTTCTTAATTTTTAAAGATAAAACCATGAAACTTTATATTTGGGCACTTAACAAGATATAATTAAACATTAGTTCTAGCGTTTTTGAAATTTCGACCAGTGAGGGGGTGAAATAAGGGTTGAAAGTTTGATGAAACTTTATATTTGGGCACTTAACAAGATATAATTAAACATTTGTTCTAGCGTTTTTGAAATTTCGACCAGTGAGGGGGTGAAATAAGGGTTGAAAGTTTGTATGGGATTTCTTAATTTTAAAAGATAAAACCATGAAACTTTATATTTAGGCACTTAACAAGATATAATTAAACATTTGTTCTAGCGTTTTTGAAATTTCGACCAGTGAGGGGGTGAAATAAGGGTTGAAAGTTTGTATGGGATTTCTTAATTTTTAAAGATAAAACCATGAAACTTTATATTTGGGCACTTAACAAGATATAATTAAACATTAGTTCTAGCGTTTTTGAAATTTCGACCAGTGAGGGGGTGAAATAAGGGTTGAAAGTTTGATGAAACTTTATATTTGGGCACTTAACAAGATATAATTAAACATTTGTTCTAGCGTTTTTGAAATTTCGACCAGTGAGGGGGTGAAATAAGGGTTGAAAGTTTGTATAAGATTTCTTCATTTTAAAAAGTAATACCTACCACGAAACTTCATTTTTAAGCACATCAGTTACTTTCGCATTATAGATGCGAAAGTAACTCTGTCTGTCTGTCTGTTGTTACTCTTTCACGCCAAAACTACTGAACGGATTTAAATGAAATTTGGTATACAGATGATTTAGACCCCTGAGAAAGAACATAGGCTACTTTTTATTGGGAAAAGGGGGTTGTAAGGGGTTAAAAGGGGGGTAAAAAGTTACTTTTCCACGCGGACGAAGTCGCGGGCGGCCGCTAGTACTTACTATATAAATGGAAGAAATGTTCAATTAGCGAAACAACAAAACTATTACTTAGCGTAAGTCCCCATAGATAAATACCTATTTGAAAATTAATTAATCTTCAGAAAAGTTTGAATTATCACATTGGCTATTATTTTTACAATAATATGTTCGTACAGTAGCGACACACAATGGTTTAGGATAGTCAATTACGACATCGATTTGTTTTAAAATGATTACCTACTAAAGCACTTACAATCAGATAATACCTACTATCTTTATTTGTAGAATTCTGAATTGAAATGACTATGTTTCGCGAGAGCAGTTTACCTACCCATGAAATAAAACATACCTCTTACGAGTAGTTTAGTTGTAGGAAACAATTTGTCGAGACATTTTTTAATTTCGGTGACACTTCATGTCCGATACCGAAAACCAATTTTATTAACCTATACCGTTGAACTTCAGACGTTAAAAAGATGATGACCTGATAAGATACGATACTTACCAACCATAATAGTACCTAGAGGTATAGCTAGTGAATGTTAAGATTTTATTGAGAAAAAATATAAATATGAACAGCATTCTGTTGTTTAAGTGTGAGCGATTGTCTGCCGTGGGGTTATCAAACACATACATCGAAAGGACATTTGCGGCAAGATTAGGCCGGGCGGCGTGCGCGGCACGTATTTGCGTCGATCGTCGGCCCCCGCGACTTGATTACGCGACGGAGGGAGCGCGGAGTGCGAAGGCACTGACTGGCGGCTGCGGAGTGCGGACCGGCCAAACCACCAGTGCTCTAAAGGTCGTAGGCGGGCGCACAGCCTCTCGCGTATCGAACCGGCCCCGAACAAAACACTATTCACCGACCTTTTTTGGCGCGCAAATCACAGAAATGGCTGCTACAGAAGAACTAAGTGGAATCCTATCCAGGAGACAGGAGATCAACGATAAACTCGAAGAAGGGCTCGAAGTCAAACCAAAATATAAATTCGTGAACGTTTATACTGAGTTTCACGAGTTCTCCCGGAAAGAAATAAAACAATACGAGGAGACCTTTAACAAGTAAGTGGAATTTGCACGCAGATCCGTTCGAAATACTTTGTTGCTTTAAATATACAACGAGTAAGATTTTAATTAAATCCATTTCTTGGTGAATTTTGTATAAAATTTTACCTACGATAGAGATCAGAAATTAATCGGAGTTTATATTATGTGATGATAAGAAATATCTGTTAGCAAAGTTAACAAAACTGATAGTACTACCTGCGTTACAGGTGGGAAGATAAAGGGTAAATAGTAAATATCTATGGGAGAAGCCATTATCGAAAACAAGATACGTGTAGGTATTATAATATTAATAACGTCTGACCTTCCATGAAGATCAACAACGCAATTAACATTAAAACTTGTTTAATTTATGAAACAAATAATTTTCCTAATGCCAATTATCGTATAGAGATTGTCAATTGGTGACTACTACCTCCATGTTAGTGAAAGTATGAATAATTACCTAATTCACAATAAAGTAATGTAATGAAGTTATAACATACTCGTAACTAGATGCAATTTATTAGGTGAAATGACAACATCGCATCGTCGTGGGAGACAAAAATGAATAGCGACACGACATGCTATGAATAACTTTAACTTTCCTGAACATAATAACCAAGTTAAAAGTAAACTCACACGATACTAATGAGTTCTTTCGCTTTAAGTTTCGTAATAAATTACTTCGAGCAGTTTTTGCATTCTGCAAATTATATTGAGTCCAAAAAATATTATGATAGTAGGCAATAAAATGTGTAATTATACTAGCTAGTAGGTAGGTACATGTTTTATCAGCATTACATAAACGTTCAGAAGATTCAGTATAGAATCATAGATATATTTCTTGGAAACATTAAATACTTTTATTAACATAGGATATTAAAATGATATCTAATCTCTGATATTATAAAATTACACAAGAAAATTCTTTATCTACCATTATTTTAAGCGGTTTAGTGGAAACATTATTCCTATGTAGATAGGCGTTGGCCTAGATCTAGTTCTTCCTTCTTACTTGCCTAAATGGTTTTCATCGGAAGTCAACTTTTGACCACAATAGCACCTGATGGAAAGCGACGATGAAGTTCAAATTGTGTACGTCAATAATTATTTACATAATGAAGAATCAATCACAATGTTTATTATAAACAACTCGAACAACAAACTCTTTACACGTAACGACAACAAAGTAGCCTCCGCCATATAGAATTGCTGATTGAATCAATTGATTGCTATTAGTAAACAAAACTCTTCAACAAGCTAGGTATATTAATTCATACTTAAGAGTTAAAAATTACTTTCAAATTCATTATCCTTCTTTTAAAAAACAGCCACTAATAAAATAAATCATACTTGGAAATTATTATACGTAAAAATGGATGACACACGTTTCGATTTCAAATGACGGAAATATGATATCGGATACATTGGTCACTTTCATACTTTAGTTATAATAATGTCAATTAGTCACCTCACCAGCAAACACGTAAAGCCTGTCGTGTTTAAAGTGAGTCAGTGTTGACTCTTGAGACCAGCATACGGGGTGCTAAGTACTTCCTCAACCATGCGTTGTCCATTGCTTCATTGTCGTCGGGATTAGAGGTATTCCTCGAAGCGCCCAAATTTGAAACGCTCAAAACGAAAAACGCCTACAAATCGTTCCGCGAAGCGCCCACTTTGAGCGTTTGAAAACAATAAATAAATAAAATTTGGTTCCTCCAAACGCTCTACCGGTGTACCAGTAGGGAGGAGCATGAGGGATTCATAGTTTAATATATCGATAGTAAAAGAAAAATTTAACGCTTAAGCGCCACGATATTGTTTTACTAGGCTTTAAAATTCAAAACTATTGTTTTGAACTCTTAGTTTAAAGTAAGTGGTGGGGGAATTAAAACAATAAACATGTTGCATTAATAATACTAATAATGCATGGCAAGTCCACCCCATTACTAAAAAAAAAAGCAACCACTTGGTATTTCATGTCCGCCTGGTACTTTTGAATACATGTAGGTACAGGGTAAGAAAATCCAGAAATAAAAATTACCTCTTAGTACTTTTTGGTAGCCTGGTACCTACTATTGAATATGTATATTTTTCAGAGAAAGAAAATAAGCAGAAAATAAAAAAATACTCTTAGTACTTCATAGTGCCCTGGTACTTTTGAATAAAACAATGAAGTAAAAACTTAGTTTTAAAAATAAATTAATACTGTAAACAATACCGTTTCCTCTAGAAAAATTGATATAAACAAACATATCTATTTACATCAGCGGTAGAGTTCATTTTAAGTATAAACACCTTCTTAACCGTGGTCTGTGGCCGAGCGCGTTGCCATGAGAAAAAGAGATACATAGATCAGCAAAACAAGCAAGCGAGGGAAAAATCGCGACCGCTTTGTTTGAAAAAAATCCTGTTCTATATACTATCTTATCTTGTCTAAACCAGATCTTGTATCGACTTTTTACTATTTTACCCCATCTCTATCTGGACAGGGCTGGCCCCTAACCAGTGAAGCGTTTGGAGGAACCAAATTTTAATTTATTTTTATTGTTTTTCAAAACGCTCAAAAAGTGGGCCGCTTCGCGGAACGATTTGTAGGCGTTTCGTTTGAGCGTTTCAAATTTGGGCGCTTCGAGGAATACCTCCAAGTATTTATCACTTAGTTTCCTTCCTATTTTGCAAAAAATACAAGTTTTAAGGAGTAGAGAGAGATAGAGACGGACTGACGGAGATGTTCTAAGCCTACGACTTTGAAACGACTCAGCTCGACAGTCAACGCGTTTAAAGACTTCACTTAGGAATACATTTGAAAAAACTTGCAATAAATAGATCGTCGTAAGGGAATACGGTAGAATAAAGTTTCAATTTATTTAATCATACAGATATTGTGAAATGCTCAATAACAATACCGCATCGTGATTCGAGAGGAAGTCCGGTAGAGGAGTGCATCCCAGCGACAAAATCAATGTTGGGTCATGTCGACCGGAGTCATCCCACATTTTATGCATTTGTTTATGATTCTTTTTGTGGAGCTATGTTTACGTTGACTGGTGTTTTAACTTGTGTATTTGATGCTATTTTTACAGCAATTTCTTTAAATCAAAGTCCTCTTAAGTTTGAACTTCAAATGAACTACGGTAAAATCGACAATTGTTAGACTTTGCACGGAATTGATTTTAATATAAACCGTTACCGTTATTAATAAATGTGAAGGTCGAAATAGTTTTGCTACAAATACAACGTTAGTAAATCAATAAGTTTCCATGAATGAAAACGATTAATTACTAAGAAATGCTAATGTCTTGAATGGCATTACTCACGACACGACAAGCAGTCTGAATCATAAATCGAACAGCTGTTTTAAAAAATGAGACAACATCATTATACTTGTCCTTGTCCAAAACTAAGGTTTTCCTTCGTACTATGGAAACCAGGAACCATGAGAGAACCACAAACACCGAGACCCAACCCAAACACTTAACTGTTTCATTTACAATTAGGGTTGCCAGGTCGCTAGGCCTTATAGCCGGACAGACCAGCCCGTTTAGCCGGACATTTGGCTTAAAAGGCCGGACACCCTACATTCTTAAAGATTTTGTATCTAAGTATTTATTAGGTACGACAAGTTTTAATGTAAATCAAAGCATTTTTGATTATGGTCATAAATCTTGTTGAATTCTTATGAAATAATTAATAAAATCTAATGTCCAAATCAGTCTTAAGATTCTTCTTAAGTTAAGAAGATTACTTCCATTAAAATCAAAAGGTGATACAATCAAAAACTCTACTACTACTGACTGAATGAATACTACTGAACAGGCCACAAACACCGCGCGCCGCGCGAGCGCAATGTAGCGGTGGGGGGGCGGCACTGCGCGAACGAAAGACGACGGACTGTCTACTCGTGTCTTTGCTTCGCTTCCCATTCCAGCCATGTTCGGTGATTCGTTTCACTCGTTTGCGATTGTGAAAAGTTTAGGTAAAAAAGCCTACCAAAAAGGCCGGACAGGCCGGACAACCGTTTATTTTGGCCGGGACTAGCAATTCAAAAAGCCTACCTATGTCCGGCTTTATTCCGGGACGCCTGGCAACCGCTATTTACCAATCATAATCGGCCGGACGACCCGTTTAGCGCCATGGTTTGAGCGCCGGTTGAGACGTAAGGGGTTCGCGGGTTCGATTCCCGCACCAACACAAATGTTGTTGAGAAAACAGATATTTGTGTTGGGTCTGGGTGTTTGTAGTACCTTCGTTGTTTCTGGTTTCCATAGCACAAGGGAAAAAACCGTAGTTTGGGGCCAGGACAAGGTAGGTGATGTTGTCTCAATTTATTTATTTATTTATAATTTGTGTTGGTGCAGGAATCGAGACCGCACTAAAACCACTGCGTTAAACGGGTCGTCAAAAGAAAACTCAAGTAGACTTGGTCCAGGTTTTAGGCGGTTATATGATGAAGATTGTACTTTAGAAGACATCGCGATAAGACGATATCACGATACATAAGATGTCATTGTGCGAGAGGCAAGTGGTGGCAATAGATTGTTCCGCTAGGGCAGCCGAGCCAAGGTCTAGTTCTATGTCAGGAACAATTGTAAATAATGGTTCACGACTCGTTGAACTTCTTTGTTCATCAAGAATTTATAGATATTTTATGTATGTCACAGAATACTTAAGTAATGTTTTAGTAAGAGGGTACCTTCTTAAATAATATACAGATCTATGAACATCCATTCTGAACAACATTTGTTCAACAACTTTTTTAAATTCATCGAAAAATGTTTCGACTCTCCATACAAAGAGACCAAGTCACGTGACCGACTTTGTATCAAAAGTTGAAATTTTTTATGAGAATTTCCAAAAGTCTTGAAACCATTAATGTTGTTCAGAATGGTCGATAGAACACGTGGTTAAAGGGTTGTAAATGTTCTCCACAGATACACCCTGTATAGATAAGGTCGGCATTTGGAATACAAATACTTATCAACACGAAAAGAATTGTTAATTGAAGAGAAGATCCTTTTACATAATGAATAAGTGATTAGTCGAAAAAAATAAAAGAAGCACTTAAGCAATTACCCGGCGGAATTGCGAAATATTGAATGCGCTATTTCGCAAAGTAAAGGATGTACCGTGTTCTGCACAGGTATTAAAAGTGGCAATTACACGGAGCTTCCACTGTGTTGTAATGTGAACGGTCTCATAAACATTATCTCAAGTATTAAATATCGTCATATAATATCGCACGCGCTCTACTGGCTTTGGCGAGACATGTACTTTTGTACACTGACTGCACAGTTACACTGGGAACACACAATTGGTGTAACCTGACCAAGTATCAACCTATTGTTTAACGGTAGACTGAACGAAACGTGGCTAAGTAATAAGTATGTACCTACACACTTTATGAGTATACTAGTGGCCCACCCTCACTTCGTTTCGGATCATCATTGTGGTATTAGTTCCAATCTTTGCCGATAGATGGCGCTGGGTATAGATTTCATCGCGCAAGTGTACAAAACACTTGCGCGTTACAAATAAGCCTTGAGGTTGTCTGTGGAAGCTGTCCCTTTATAAATAGTATAGAAGATGACCTGAGTGTTCAGTCAGAAGGAAACGAAATTATTATGTGTGCCACTCTGGCTAGGTAAAATTGAAGAAGCATGAATGAACACTGAAGAATCCATGCATTATTGATATGAATATAATGGATGCAATGAAGGATGACAAATAGTTATTTGTCATCATGTTGGGAAGTAAATAAAAAGACACTAATGCATCGACCATTCAAAGATACTCCTACAAGTCAATCTATTTTCCTTTAAAAATAACGACAACAAACATAACAATGAAGAAAATAACTAGCACACCTTGTCGCTCAATGAAACTGCGAATGATAAAAAATGGGGAAAACAATCGTACCCATAGTGTTAGACTACTGGCCCGTGTTGAAAAAATTATGGGTCATTTGAACCACCAGATGACCTATGTAGAACGATATAAGAGCATAAAATAATAAGATTCAGCATTATGCCGTCACTTGTAAGCTGTCCAACTGAGTGCAGGTGAGAATTCAAAAGTGCAGGTAGAGTGGGTATATTTTGGTCATATATTTTTGTACGGCATTCTTACTAATCGATAGATCCATGAAAAATAATAAGACAAACGCATAGTGCCGTAAAAAAAAGGTGGTCCAAAAAGTCGGATTTTCTTTTTGATTTTCCGACAATTTCCAGGGTGAATTCGATCATTTGATTTTGTACGGCATCAGTTTCATGCTATTTCAGGACTGCTTCTAATACATTATTCCGCAACGCCGTACAAAAATCATGCGACAAGGGGAAAAAACCGAGGGTTGCAACCCCCTCTGTTTTCTGTGGTCCAAGGGGTGATTTGAAAAAGTACGGCTTTGGTTCCAAAACATTATCTGACACTTAAAAGTACTATTAAAAATAATGCCGTCAAAAAATGATTGTTCATTTTGAATGTATATCAATAATTATCTTAATTTCATCGTATTCTTGATTTATAAAGGTGTCAAATCATTTGATCCTGTACGGGAACTTTTTTTTTAACATGATATTGTAAAATACAATTGTTATACAGTATTGCCGTTCAAAAGAAACTGTTCTGAAAAAAAATTATAGAGAAACACAAAAACTGTAATTTTTCAAATTATTGAAGAAATTTAAATATCATACATTAATGAAATATAGCAGTTTTCTATATTGTATCCCATGTTTTAAATAGTATTAACATAAATAAATTAGGAAAAAATAATGCCGTACATTTTAATGCAGACCATACCTATCTTTTAGGCTGATGAAAATGACGCTACTATCTAAAGGGTACTTTATGGCCATCTGATACAGTACGGCATTAACATATTTTTGAAGAGAACAATTGATAATATGATTAAATCACTATTAAGTGAAACGGTGTGTATATTATATCCAAAAATTTAAACTGTCAACCACAGCATCAACAGTTTTGTATACTTTTTGGTTTACTATATACTTCGAACATTATTGATACATATATATAATTGATTGTTTCATTGTAATGTTGTGAAGAAATAAACAATTATTTTTAAGAAAAAAATGATATATTTAATAATGATGATAATACAAAATATGGTTTTTCCCCTTTGAACCAACGAAAATGTACGGCATATGAAAAAATTATTATCTATGCATAAAATACTTTCGAAAATAAATTAATTTGATGTTGTGTCAAATCACCCCTTGGACCACAGAAACAGAGGGGGTTGCAACCCTCGGTTTTTCCCCTTGTCGCATGATTTTTGTACGGCGTTGCGGAATAATGTATTAGAAGCAGTCCTGAAATAGCATGAAACTGATGCCGTACAAAATCAAATGATCGAATTCACCCTGGAAATTGTCGGAAAATCAAAAAGAAAATCCGGCTTTTTGGACCACCTTTTTTTTACGGCACTATGCGTTGTCTTATTATTTTCATGGATCTATCGATTAGTAAGAATGCCGTACAAAAATATATGACCAAAATATACCCACTCTACCTGCACTTTTGAATTCTCACCTGCACTCAGTTGGACAGCTTACAAGTGACGGCATAATGCTGAATCTTATTATTTTATGCTCTTATATCGTTCTACATAGGTCATCTGGTGGTTCAAATGACCCATAATTTTTTCAACACGGGCCAGTAGTCTATGTTGTGGTTGCGAAAACTACAAGTGTAAATACATATTGTGTCTTCTATCTCGTACCTGTGCTATCTATCTTACTCGTACATATACGTGTTCTGCGGTTGCAATATCTGCAGTAGCACCATTTCTGCACTCCACTCCACTTAAAAGGCCGAATCGATATCCATTTGCACAAGTTTTATACTGAACAATTAAGCATTTTCGGCTTTTAACTGCCTCAAATAGACGTGTTCAAGGGTAATTTTTTCGGGTGAAGTCACTCCTAGGCTTGGTCAAGATACTCAAGTCATTATGATGATGATCTAAATTATTCTACGACTAAAAAATATGGCCAACTCGTACAATTTACTTTGTGTCCCACAGAGAAATTTATAGGGAGGTTCAGAGGTTCGCAATTTGTTAGCAGGCCAGTTGATAGTTTAGTAGGGCACAACGAAGCTATTTTATGACGGCTGGCCCCGTTTTAGTGGCAACAAGCAATATAATGGGTTATTACAAAGACATTGGCTGATATTAGGTTAAGTCGAGCAATGATCCAATTTTTGAAGTCTTTTCGTTAGTATCCATCTATTTGATTTACAGTTTTTTTTATCTCAATCATTTTAATAGTTATAAACTTTGTTAAAAGGTAAATTGCATTATTTACTAGCTATTTTAAAAATCCTTCGATGTCCGGTTCTTCAATTGGGGATTCGGAACCCCACAACCTTTCTCTAACCGGGCGAATTGCTCGGAACTATTGAAATCCTACATAGCGTAAACTATTTAAGAATACATTGCAAAAAATACTACAAAATTAGACATGTTTACAATTATTGCTTTCTAAAAATTAAGATCAAACTACATTACCAGTTCGTTCGACTATAAAAATACCAACTTTGTATTCATGTGTTGCAACATACCTAATGTGTTTTACGAAATTTAAAAATACACTGCTCTATGAATGAGAGTCACGCATGATGTGATGGGATGTCAGACCCCCACTGAGAGTTGTAATACACTATTCTGTGGTTGTTTGTAGTAAATTCCATTGCTTGTATTTAGGTCCTACTGAAAATGGTTAGGTACATCAGGTAAAATACCTACATACATTAATTTTATTATATTACACGGTGTAATCACTGGAAGGAGGTTTCATTTATAAATATGGAGAGAATCAAGCAATACGAGATATGGATGCAACACAATTCTTGTTAGTTGACATCAGTTTAGCAAATTTAATGCACGATTAAACCGGTGTCTAGGTATACGAGGATTGCGTGTATCATGTAAGACATATTCAAATTAACAAAGCATTACGTTTTTATCCACTATAAATTGTTCCTTATACTGTTGTAATTACTATTAAATGCTTCTGTTTCTGTTTAATGTTCCCACGAACTGTATTTTAAAATCACATTACGCAATTTATAACTTGGAAACGTGTTATTTCTATATTTCAAAGCAGTAGACGTCTGTATATAAACAAACATATTGAAGAATATTAAACCATATTGACAGTGGTGATTTTAGAATCGACTTTAGACCAGACGAAAAGCAACAAAAAATAAATTTACGTTTGATAAATAGGTATCAACCAAACATAATAGGGGCGATGACGTACACACCAGCTTTGGACTAGATTATGTTTTTCCTACTTCATTTTCCTATATGAAATCATTTATTTTTAATTAAAATACCTATTAGTCTTCCACGATGGTTTTTGGGGCTGGCACAAATTATCCTCAGAATATACCTCCAGTTAGAATAGATGGTACGCCGTTGGAATGGGTTACTCAATTTAAATATCTGGGGCATATAATTACTGCCGACTTGAAGGACGATGCTGATATTGGAAGGGAGCGGAGGGCCTTGTCCATAAGAGCCAACATGATTGCACGGAGGTTTTCAAGATGTTCACAGGCGGTTAAAATTACGCTCTTTAGCGCTTACTGTACATCGCTGTACACTTGCAGCTTGTGGGCTAAATATTCCAAGCGGAGTTACAATGCCCTCCGCATCCTGTTCAATAACGCGTTCCGGGTGATAGTGGGGCTGCCCCGATACTGTAGCGCGTCGGGCATGTTCGCTGAAGCAGGTATTAACTGTTTTCATGCCACGATGCGCGGGCGGGCGATGTCTCTGGTGCGCAGGGTGCGGGCCAGCCCCAACATCATCTTGGGAATGATAGCCAGCAGACTGGACTGTCCTTATCTCCGACACTGTTGCGACAGGCATGTGCCAGTCTCAGTGCCTGAGAGAAGGCTTTGACTATAATATTAGGTAATAATAATGCTAATACATAGTAAATAAATATAATTGTCATTGTATCTTATTCATTTTAGTTTATTTATTTTATCTTATCATTTTAATTTTAATTTGATTCTTATTAAATTTTAGTTAATCAATATTATGATTTAATCTAAATTCCTTTTAGTATTTAAATTCATTGGCATTATTATTATTTTCTGGTTATAAGTATAAATTAATTATTTTGAATTGTATTTGTTCTGTATGATGTGTGAAACTTTTGACTGTTATGGGTATATCCTGAAATAAAGACATTATTATTTTATTATTATTTTAATATCTGCAGTAGCACCATTTCTGCACTCCACCCACTTAAAAGGCCGAATCGATATCCATTTGCACAAGTTTTATACTGAACAATTAAGCATTTTCGGCTTTTAACTGCCTCAAATAGACGTGTTCAAGGGTAAATTTTTCGGGTGAAGTCACTCCTAGGCTTGGTCAAGATACTCAAGTCATTATGATGATTGATCTAAATTAATTCTACGACTAAAAAAATAGGCCAACTCGTACAATTACTTTGTGTCCCCAGAGAAATTTATAGGGAGGTTCAGAGGTTGCAAATTTGTTAGCAGGCCAGTTGATAGTTTAGTAGGGCACAACGAAGCTATTTTATGACGGCTGGCCCCGTTTTAGTGGCAACAAGCAATATAATGGTTTATTACAAGACATTGGCTGATATTAGGTTAATGTCGAGCAATGATCCAATTTTTGAAGTCTTTTCGTTAGTATCTATCTATTGATTTACAGTTTTTTTTATCTCAATCATTTTAATAGTTATAAACTTTGTGAAAAGGTAAAATTGCATTATTTACTAGCTATTTTAAAAATCCTTCGATGTCCGTTCTTCAATTGGGATTCGAACCCACAACCTTTCTCTAACCGGGCGAATGCTCGGAACTATTGAAATATGTACTGAACCTACCTACATAGCGTAAACTATTTAAGAATACATTGCAAAAAATACTACAAAATTAGACATGTTTACAATTATTGCTTTCTAAAAATTAAGATCAAACTACATTACCAGTTCGTTCGACTATAAAAATACCAACTTTGTATTCATGTGTTGCAACATACCTAATGTGTTTTACGAAATTTAAAAATACACTGCTCTATGAATGAGAGTCACGCATGATGTGATGGGATGTCAGACTCCCACTGAGAGTTGTAACACACTATTCTGTGGTTGTTTGTAGTAAATTCCATTGCTTGTATTTAGGCCTACTGAAAATGGTTATACATCAGGTCAAATACATACATCAATTTGATTTTATTACACGGTGTAATCACTGGAAGGAGGTTTCATTTATAAATATGGAGAGAATAAAGCAACGAGATATGGATGCTTGTTAGTTGACTCAGTTTAGCAAATTTAATGCACGATTAAACCGGTGTCTAGGTATACGAGGATTGCGTGTATCATGTAAGACATATTTCAAATTAACAAAGATTACGTTTTTATCCACTATAACATTGTTCCTTATACTGTTGTAATTACCTATTAAATGCTTCTGTTCTGTTTAATGTTCCCACGAATGTTATTTAAATCACATTACGCATTTATACTTGGAAAGTGTTATTTCTATATTTCAACGCAGTAGACGTCTGTATATAAACATATTGAAGAATATAAACCATATTGACAGTGGTGATTTTAGAATCGACTTTAGACCAGACGAAAAGCA
>JABMDO010000155.1:0-21300 GCA_014851415.1 Cnaphalocrocis medinalis | reverse complement strand
TAAAGACAAAAGTTCCGGTCTATTTATACAAAAAAGTACAGTTTTCACAACGTCCTTTAAGGCTAGCTGCCCGACTTGTTTGCCCAAGAACGTGCACAGCTGCATTTCGTGGCAGCTTTCGCTATGCTGCCACGAAGTGCTGGAATAATATACCTCCGCCTATTAGGAACTTAACCAGTGTTGGAACTTATAAAACAAAATTAAAACTATATTTATTAAACCTCCAAAAATCTAAATAGCAGAGTAGCTGTGTAAAGTTTTAGGTTATTTTTATATTAATTTAAACACTTATGTGCAGCACTCATTATTTTACTTATGTAGTCTTCAATGCCATTGCTGGACTCTCAGATGTGTTGATAAGTTCCTTTAGTAGGCCTACATTCCTAGTAAGACCATTATCATCGAAAGCTTTATGTAGGTTGTTCCACATATCTTTGGCAGTCTGTGTACATAAATCTGCGTACTCACCAACAAAATAAGCTTACGACTTAGCTTTGGTGTCCCTTGCCGAATCTACAATGACGTCTTTTGCGTGTTCAATACAGTCCCAGAGACTCTCGTGCTCGAGATACGCCTTCACGCAAAACTTCCAGGCGGTAAATTGTCGAGTCCAGTGAGCTACTACAGATGAAACATATTGAATGAACTCATTTCTCCTTACTGTTGGAATAACTGTTCGAATGAGCGAGCACGTTTTACCTAACTTCGAACTGTCGGCACTTTTCTCAATCGAAGACACTTTCACAACTGTTTTTTTTATTACATTGAAAAAAATATATATATTGCAAAATAACTTAAATCTAGCACAAACTTATAATCAATAGGCTTATAATTAGTGCTTACATTTATTAACATTTTACCTGAACTAGGATGTTACTACAATCTGTCAAATTTCCTCAGTTGATATTGAACCAAACATGTTTGACAAAAGTGAGGTTCGATGAAAAAATTTGACAGATTGTAGTAACTTGATGTGCAGGCCACCGTACATACTTACATAAAAGAAATGTAACTATTAAAATAAGTAGCAGTAGTAGTAGTAGTAAGTACCTATAGCATTAACAAATTTTATCCAACTTTTTTATCCATAAAAATATTTTAGTCTCGCCCCAGCTTGGAGCAAGTGGTGGCGATAGTAGACTTCATGGAAAAGCACCCCGCGCTGGCACTGGGACAGCTGCGGGGTCTAGAGGGACGGGAGGAGAGCAAGAAACTCTGGTTCCAACTCACCAGAATTGTCAACGGCATCTCAGGCCCTACTAGGCCCATGAAGTCGTGGATCAAAGTAAGGCATTACTCCACTTACTTACATTACTTTAGTTTGAGGGGGAACTTTTTAATTATAAATGTTGAAATTTTCAGTACTGGGCAGATAAAAAGTCTACAGTAAGATCTAAAGTGCAGTCAATTGGTGGTGACCCTAACAGTCTCTGCTCCAACATTGAGAAAAAAATTTGGGATTTGTTTTTGGCTAATGATGGTGGCAATACAAGTAAGTAATAGTGTCAATCAATGCATGTTCAGTAAACCCTTTCTAGAATCAGATGTCTGTAAATTTTAGCTAGATCTCAATGGTAAATCTACTTAACTGTTGCCCTAAAACGAGGATGACATTGAGTTTGTCTCCATAATAATCAGGTTCAAATGGATAAATTGTTTTTAAGAATTTAGACAAAACAAATTTAGACAAAACATGGACTAGTTGGAATGCCCTAGGTTGAATTGAATTTTTAATATTGATTTCCAGAGCAACGCAACTCACCGGTGAAGCAAGAATCGCAATTCATGGATGATACCTTCTTCGCAGAGGAGGACAGCATGGACCAAGTCGAGACCGACCCCGTCATAGCGTTTGAGGAGCCAACAACGGACCCAGTAGACCGACACATGGCAATCATGGATAAATTGGTAAAGTTGCGGAGTCATACAAAAGAGGGCTCTACACTGTTATACATGGTCTACAATTATATCTATACTATTTGTAAAGAGGTTATATAAAACGACAAGGTTTCTAGTAAACCGGAAAAGTCCAAACACTTGCACGATGAAACCGACATTCAACGCCATCTATTGGTATAGTTTGAAACTAAAATAGGTACAGGTCCTCGGAACGAAGAGACGCGAAGGCGGGACAGAGTGCAATTAGGCTAAAGGTTCCATTAAATTTTTTATGGAAGAATCTGCTGGTTAATTGAAATACATATTTAAAAAAATTATGAATCAGTCGATTCGATAAACTATGTCGGTCACTTTAGTCTTTTGTCGGATAACCTCATTTCGGAGGTTCTCCGTAGCACGCTGAGCGACCTTAAACTGGTGGGCTAGCCGTTCGCGTCTTTCTAATTATTTTTCCAACTAGACAGCACCTAGATTTACAGGTCGCTTTTTGCTCATCTCCTTAGTTAGGACCTAAACATAATTATCTCATGACTTTGTGTATCTCTGGGACAGGTGAAGATAATGGGCGAGCAGGCGTCAGCGCTGTCACAGCTGGCGCACGCGTCGGTGGCCAACTCGCAGGCCATGGAGCGCATGGCAGACGCAACACACGTTCAGGTAATCCATACTATACTAATATTATAAATGGGAAAGTGACTCTGTCTGTATGTTTGCCTTTCTTTCAAGGCAAAACGGAACGATGAATTAACGTGATTATTTAAGTGGTGATAGTTGAAGGGATGGAGAGTAACATAGGCTACTTTTTGCCCCTTTCTAACCCCCCATTTTAGGGAAGTGGGGGGCGCGAGCGAAGCCGCGGCCTAGTAAACCTATATAAATACAGAGACATCGATGCTTTCCATCAGGTGTGATTGGACACAACGGACAAGCGTTAACCTATAAATCAAAATGTACACTTGAATGAAACTTAGGACCCCCACCCGTGTTTTCGGGAACCAGAAAAATACGCACACAATTATTCGCAAATGAATCTATAAATCATGGGAGAGCCACGCTTCGGCATGAATGGACCGAAGGGATCCACGGCCTCACAGAAGACCGGCGCCTGCGCTGTGTTTCGTCGAGTGAGTGCGGCTACTGGAGGCCCAATTGGGGGAAAAGGTGGTTAAATATTGACAGCGCACCTGAGGTTCAGGTGTCTATGGGCAGTGGCAATCGCTTACCATCATCGGGGTCCGTCTGCTCGTCTGTCACCTATCACATAAAAATATGTAGGTACCTATGTATGATGTTTTAATTAGGTTAGGCCCCTTGGGGCTTTGTAAGTAATGCACGGGACGAGTACGAGTCATCATCATCATCATCATTTCAGCCAATAGAGTCCACTGCTGGACATAGGCCTCCCCCAAAGTTCTCCACACAGATCGGTCCTGTGCCACCCGCATCCAATGGACTCCCGAGATCTTGTTCCAGATCGAGTACGAGTATGCAAGTAGTGTTTAAGTTATATTACATTTTCAGGCACGAGCGCTAGAGCGGCTAGCAGGTTCACTAGAGTCCATCGGCTCGGCGTCGCACGACGTGCGCAATGCCATCGTCGACATCGACGCGACCATGAAGCGCTTCTACTCCGCCTCGCCCAGTTAGCACAGGTACCTGTGAGGCCCCGGGGCCTTGAGGACTCATATGTACAATTTGTATTATAGTACCACGGTATATCCGTAGGCCCTGGGGCTTGAGGACTACCGATACAATTTGTATTATAGTATCACGCTATAACCGGAGGCCCCTGGGGGCTTTGAGGACTTACATGTACAAATTGTATTATAATACCACGGTATATCCGTGAGGCCCCGGGGGTCTTGAGGTCTCACCAGATCAGATGGGGGAATCCGCTTGTGGGTTTATTGTAAACTAAATTGAAAGAAACAATTTTACCTATTCGGAAATCTTTTTAATTATGTAAATAATAACATTACTAAGTATTTCATATTGATGTAAGTTTCAATGCTAAAATACCTAATCGAATAGAAAAATATGGTACAGCCTGTAATAGTCATATAATGTGATTGAATAATTTAGTGTTTAGATTTTTATATGATGATGACAGATTCAATAAATAAAAAATAAAATAAAAAAGTTTTATACTTTAGTACGTACTTTTTTTCTTGTAACCATAGAATTAATAACATTTAGCATAGAATTGGATGGAAGTTATTTTGAAGTTTAATTACTTGAATAAATAATTAGGTAACAAATGGTTGTAAAATATACCTATATTATAATTTCTATCCTATAATATCTATTATTATGATTGAATGATTTCTAACATCAATACAAAATGTAATGAAGAAAATAAAACAATTGTTTACATTCTTATTTTTTAATATTTTTATTTGATTGAATTTCCAATATCACAAATGCTAAGTAAACGATACGTACTACTTAGGTAAGCTAAAAACTTAATTATACAGTCGCAAAATGCCTTTATTAGGACCTACTGAAAAACATAAACTAATTTTATCTTCTTATAACATTGTCTACAAATAATCTACCTACATACACATCGATGTTTTAGTGCGCACTTGTACTGCTTGTACTAAGTACCTTCAAACGGTAGTTAGTGCAATAGTGAACTATACCATAGATTATAAGTATATAACCTACTTATATTTGAATTTAAAACAAAATTAAAATTGACAATTAAAATCATATGGCTCGTTTTTTCTTTGGTTACCAATTTTAGCACTAACTTTAGGTAAACTTACTAACTACTGCAAAATACTCTGCTGACGCCGTCATGTAAATTTTAATCTGGCTATAAATTTATTACATCATGACACTAGCACCAGCCAACCGGTGTCTTTTGAACTTTCCTTGCAAATTCGGCCATGTAACTTTTGTAAGGGAATTCGATAATATTCGATGAATATCCAAAAATCGTAAAACAATTAGTATTTCAAACGGTTGGTAGAACACGTGGTTAAGGGATGTAAATGTTTACAGATACACTCTGTATATTTGAATTCTTAAGCTAGGTGATTAACCCATAAGGGATTGCACATAGTATCTGAAGGTCCTCTTACTACCTTCAAAAGTCCACGTCAAATATCACCGAAGGTACTTGAGCAGCCGCGTGAGGGCTGTGGAGTGGCGGCGTTTGCGGACTCGTTGGTGTCCGCTATGAGGCCTGCCTCGCCCCTAGCGAATGAGACTGGGCTTCGTGGTCAGGTAGAAGTTGCCTCGGGCGCTGAAATGGTTAGGCAGTTTAGGGTAAGTACATTTTTTATGGTAGAGACTATTTTGGCTAATGAATTGTTTTTACTTCAGCAAATCCATTTGGAAAAATAATGAATACCTATAACATACAACCTTTTTTAAACCTGTTATTTTGATCAATGACAGTTGTTATAAAGTTTTTTAAGTTATTTACGGAGTAAAAAGGATAAACCACAAATCAGTCGACTCATTACGTTAACCTTCCGACAAGACAAGTGAACGATGACTTGCTATTTTTTCCCTATAGAGACTGCCATATTTTTTGTTCTTCCTAAAAACCATAATCCGAGTAAAAAAGCCAGAAATTGTTTTTAGCTAGCATCTGCTGAAATCAAAAAAGTTCCATGACCGAGTAATTGGAAATGGCGAAGGCGTCGATATTTGGGTTTTTATTGTACTTAGGTTAAATCCATATAGCGGATTCCACACACGTGCCTAGCCTCCATTCCGACCTTCTCTAAATCGTCGGTCCACTTTGGGGGTGAGTCTGCCCATTAGGGGAGAGGGGGGCATAATGGGGACGTTAAGGAAAATACACAATAAAATAATCAACGCAACGTATTTATTAATCAAAACTAATCACAACACTTTGGTTACTTATTAAGCTATCATTTGGCATAGCATTTGGTGATGTAAACAATCATTTCACGTTATAATTTTTTTTTTAAACTATATATAAACCCATCGTGCCCCAGGGTAGGGGCAATATGGTACCAGGTTCGGGGCAATACGGGGTACGTATTTACTTTGTGTCACAGTGCAAACAGATATGAATGTCTTCAGTATTATCGTCGTCTACACCAGCACATGAATGAGCCCACCGTCCGCTAGATGGCAAGCCACCCGTTGGGTGACCTTCCGAAGACCTTAAAAGTGTGGTTCACGTCAAGGCATACAGGCACATGGTATCTTCGTCGGCATTTTCTATACCAGAGGAGCTTTTTGGGTCTTCTGTTTCTTGGAGTTCTTCTTCAACCTGGGGTCATTTGGATTAGAACACTTCTTCGTTCTTTTAAGTCTCCATTTCTTTAATGTACCTTACAATTCCTCTTCTTCTTGTTTGGAAAACACGGGCCTGAAGTACCTGGAGTAGAGTCAAGGGACAGCTCGCCTTTCTTATTTTAGCAACGTGACGCTCTGTCTGTGGTACATTGTACAGGTGAGCTGCTTTTCTATAGCCAGCAGTTTTTGCTTAAGACCGCATCAATTGCCTGTTTCATGTTTTCCATGGACCACTACGTATCGAACTTTTTTTCTTATAGTTTCGTACCATTTTTATACCTAAAATGAAATATTTTCTATTATAAATGAACTAGAACGAATCCTTCAGGTAATTTACAAAACAGGGCATAATGGGGACAACGGTTACGGGCATAAGGGCACCCCATAGTACCCCGTACTCATGCCCCCGTTATGCCCAATTCTCACATTATTTCAATGACCCGCCAAATAATTGAGTGACGGTCAGAGTAATTTTGTTCAAAACGTGTCAATAAGTATATATGCAAAAACCAAATAAATACATTATAGTAGCAACACCAAACACTACCTTATTGGCGTATTCGTAGTCCACTCAAAATTACATCAAATTAGGTCGGAAATCGGTTTTTGTTCTAAAATCAAACGCGCGCAGTCTAGTTGAAGGTCGCTGGCAGATTAAAGAGAGATACAAAATGTTCGCCTATTAGCGAAAACAACACACATCTGGAGCGTATACTTTTTTGTAAAATTGGGTGGCCCCGTCGTGCCTCGCGGCCCCGTTTATGCCCCCCTCTCCCCTATTTGGATGCGGGGCAGAGGATCGATTATCTGTAGAGAATATTGGGGGAGGCCTAAGTCCAGTATAGACGGTCTATTTGGCTGGAATAAAAGCTACCTGAGCTAGTCAGCTCGCCCAAGTAGGTGGTCTCAGCGACGGAGCGTGCGGCGCGCCCAAGCGTCGGCGTCGCTGGCGGCACCGCGGCATCGACGTGGGTGCCCCAATAGATTCTGAGTACAGCTGCCATGAGCGGTCGTGGCTGCCACAGTCTGAAACAAAGAATAATCTGATGGTCTGTGGTGACATCTACTAGCTTCTCTTGAGTACATGATAGGGTCGAAAGTAGGTGGGTTCCAAATGGTTCTTGTAATAAGTATTACACATGGCCGCTTGAACTTGTCTCCAAAATTTGTCTACTCTACATCATCTAAATTACGTCATTGTAAACTACATCGCGCGAATTACTAGGACTGGCGTGTTGGCCTAGCTGGTTGGGAGAACAGTAACCACTGTTCTCCTAATATTGCGAGGACATCTGACACCTCTCCCTTTCTTTCCCCTTTTCGCAGAATTAAAGGTATTTTACCCGTAAATTTGTGCACAGTGCAGTTAAATGAAATAGAATCTGAGATGATCAGTGACTTTGGGGTGAGCATTTTAGAGTCACTTTTAGGAAAACCGGGTTTTTAGGAGTCCCGCCGCTTGCCAACCTAGATCGGCCAGAGGTCAGCAGTGCTAGCTTCGTTGCTGTAGCCGTAGCCGCCAACATTGCATAGTCGCCGCTAGGACAGGCGGGTTGAGTCCCGTCGTTGCCGACGTAGTTCCGCCAGAGGTCAACAGTGCCCGCTGCGTTGCTGTAGCCGTAGCCGCCAGGGTCGGTCGAGTTCAATGACGCCGAATAGATGTGATCCAGTTCTCCTAGGTCAAGTGACCTACCTTCTGGGTGAACATTGCATAGTCCCCGCTAGGACAGCCGGCTGAGTCCCTCGCTGCCGACGTAGTTCGGCCAGAGGTCAACAGTGCCCGCTGCGTTGCTGTAGCCGTAGCCGCCGGGGTCAGTGTGCACGATGTCCACGAACTTCGCGCATGTTCGGTCCAATCCGGTGTACATCGCGAATGATCCCTCGTGAAGAGCTCTCGCCGGGTCTAGACCAGTTATTCTGTAAATTTAGAAAGTAGGTAAAGACAAAACATTTACCTAGGTATTTGTTTGAATAAAATCTGTATGTTGCTGATTTGGCCAAGCATTTGGAAAATGTGCATCCAGGTAGGTAGGCAAGTCCAAAGGAAAGTTACTTATGTTTTTACAACATTTGTAAATTAAGTATGTTTTAACAACTCTTGACAAGGGGTCCCAGTCGACGCTTCCTTAAGGAATTAAGTAGTTCGACGGCAGACGAACAGACGTATTGGTAAGCGATTACCGCTGCCCATGGACACCGGCAACACCAAAGGCGTCACAAGTGCGCCGCCGACCTTTTAAGAATTTTGCATGATGAATAAGTTAAGATTCCTTACCTGTCTACGACTTTTCCGGCCCCCCTTACTCGTTTCCCAGCGTAGCCCATGACGTGAGCTCCAAGAGAATGTCCTATTAGATGGAAGCTGAGGCACAACCCAGCTTTTAACAGGATTACTATTGCATCTCCCAGCTGGTTACCAATCTGGAAATATACATATTTATGATAAAAGACAAAAAACACTAAAGTTACTGAAAACGTTAAAAGATTTGAATTGCATCAGCCGATACGATTTTTCTACTACTATCCTCGACAAAATCCCAGTTGATCTCTTTTTTATTGGTTTGTATGAGGTTTCATTAATGTTAAAGAGACATGTAGCAAACTTTGTTTGCAAACAACAGTTAGACGTAATATTGGGCTATTGGTTCTTAATTACCAATATTTTGATAAAGTATCAATATTTTTTACTAATATCGATATTCAAGATTAGTCAAATACCTAAGTACGATACCCTATTCCATCAGTTCAACTTTTCAAGAGAGTTGTTGATGGTAATTTGTGGTTAGACTTAACAACTTTGTCTTATTTCTTATGTTATTTTTTAACTAATGGCCCGCCCTCACTTCATTTCGGGACAGTAGTTTCACTGTCCACCAATAGATGGCGCTGGCCGTAGATTGAATCACGCTAGTGGTTTGGTTTTTTATTTTGTATATAACGTTTGTCGATGTCTATCGATTTTATCTCTTAATAAATAGAAGATATAGATATAATACCTTCTTAGCATTAGGTGCAGCTGACAGCGCGTAACCCAGAGGTATTCCCAACAGCCCGCTTGCCGCCTCTTTTTCCCAGTTAGCCAGGAACACATTCCTCTTCCTAGTCTGTACGTAGGCTTGAATCATGGACGTAGTCGCTCGCCCATTTTTTTTTCCTTGGTACCCAAAAGCGTATATCAAGCAAGGGAGTGTGGAGTCTATCAATGTTGAGTTGAATGTCGGCAAGGGACTGCTTAATGGTGCTGAGACGGTGTTATCGAGGGATCTGTAATGAAATAAGGTTTAAATTATTTGGGAGATTCTGCTGGGATGTAAGTAGCTAGATCGTGAACCAAAAAAGCTGGAAAGTGGTCTACCGGAAAACTTGATATTATGATTGATAAAGCCGCCTGCAATAAAATGTAACACCTCGACTCTTATGCTAGGACTATAAGGTTCATATTTAAATGAGGTTGTATACTTATTACTGCACAATGGTTTTTTAAAAGTTGGTGTAAAATGTCCCATACATAGTATAATGATACAATTATTAAAAAAAAATGTATTTAAAATGGACTTGCCCATGAAACTTTGAATGCTCACAAAACTACTTAGACGTTATATTTTTAACTGAAAATGTTGGCTATTGGTTCTTATTTACCAATATTACGGTAAAGTATCAATATTTTTTTCTATATAGAGATTAGCCAAATACCCTATTTGACTTATCTAGTACTTTTATCGATAGAAATGAAAAAAACCCATTTGGGGGAAAAGGGGTCAAAGGTCGGCAGCGCACTTGTACTCTACTGGTGTTGCAGATGTCTGTCGCTTACCATCAGGTGATCCGTCTGCTCGTCTTCCACTTATCACAAAAAGACCTAGGTAGTTAAAGAATTTATATAAAAACATACCTACCTGTTTTAATTTAAGTTTTTTATTCTTTATAAGCACCTAGCTTGTAATAAATCTGATTTGCCCCCCTCTGGTCCAGAACCTGAGTTATGCCTAAACGTAAGAATGGTGAAGGGGGTGGGGGCCTCCCCCCACTAGTTAGTGGATGATGTGGACCACGTCTACGTTTAGCCACGCTTATTTATGTCATGGCGTGTACTCGTATGCGTGTTTAATATCAATAACATAACCTGTAGTAATAGGTTTGGTAATACTTATTGCACTCGAGACACATGCAGTCTGGACGCTAGTCCGTGTTGAGACAAAATTGCAACTATTGTAGTTCAATAACTATACCTATTGCGATTGAAAAACGCAACAATATGTTGTAGTCTTGGTGAACTGCGTAAATTGATTGCTCATTTTATTAATAGTCCATAGATTTACTACGCTTACAATGGCCCACTTAAGAGGCTCAAAGTCACTCAGAGGGCAATGGAGAGGGCTATGCTCGGAATCTCCTTGCGTGATTGTGTCAGAAATGATGAGATCCGCAGGAGATCTAAAGTCACGGACATAGCCCAAAGAATTGCGTGGCTGAAGTGGCAATGGGTAGGGCACATCGCGAGGTAAACAGACGGCCATTGGGGGAAAGGTCCTTGAGTGGGGGCCACGTGCAGGAGGCTGCAGCCGTGGCAGGCCTCCCGCCATGGACCGACGATCTGGTGAAGGTCGCGGGAGTCCATGGATGCGGGTGGCACAGTACCTCTGTGGAGAACTTAGGGGAGGCCATGTTTTTGGCTGAAATGATGAATGATGATGAGATTTATTATGTTTTATGTCAAAACAGGCATACAACATAGAAAAACAAAGTAACCGCGTGGCAATGAAAGTCCTCGAACGGCGGCGTCTCCGGTAGTGTTAAATTAAGTGAATACTTTTATACTTTGGTAAATAATTATTTAGAAGAATATCTTATTAGTTTTAGGAAATCATGCTGCTTATCTATCTTGAATTGGATCGCGGTTTCGTTTTCTCTGTTTTCCACTCTGGACAAACGTTGACAAGATATTGTCGTGTGCATACAAGCGAAAACCTTACATCGTGGTAAAGCCAACGTTCTCAATCTAGTATAAAGTTATCTGTGTTCTAAATGGTTCGTGTAATAGTTCTTTTTTCGCTTTCTTGTCCTTGTTCGCTTAGTCGCCAATATTTTTTTTGACTTTGGCTTGTTCATGTCTAGATGTATAGTGCATCAAGAAAGTGGTGAAATAAATTGTATTGATG
This sequence comes from Cnaphalocrocis medinalis, assembly GCA_014851415.1. NCBI lineage: Eukaryota > Metazoa > Arthropoda > Insecta > Lepidoptera > Crambidae > Cnaphalocrocis > Cnaphalocrocis medinalis. The sequence continues at coordinate 9,961 of JABMDO010000155.1, read as the reverse complement.
TCGTCACTGCCGCTTACTTCTTAGAGCATGGTAGCCCCATTGGTTCTGTACTTATACTTATTACTATAGAATAAATTTCACGATTTTATTATTAAAGTATATCTCATTTCTTTTTTTTTGGGCCAGTTTATCAGATCTATCATGACGCTCTGTATAATTTTCAGTGACCTACAAAAGTTCAGTACTTACATGGGACGCTTGCTCTATCTGATTATGTAAAGCCAACGATCGAGGTTACCGGGTGAACTTGGGCCCGCGTTAGTAGAGTACTAAGTTTAATTCAAGTCACGCTGCGCGCGCGTCGTTTTGCAACCGTAGAGCGCGTGCGCAGTGGACACTCAAATGGGGAGTAATGAAGTCAGGAGGTTCCGTGTCTGTCATTCACCTTGCAACATTTACAAACTTTAGTAGGTACTACTTACCTGTTGTTTTAAGGTTATTTACCTAGATGATAAGGTAAAAGAGAGACAAAAAAGGTTCAAACTTTTAAACTTTGAGCCTTCTTAAGCGGCTCATTGTAAGCGGCCACGTTTCGGTTAGGTAGGTACCTATTACCTTTTAAACTTTGAGCCTTCTTAAGCGGCTATACGAATGAAACTAGCGCCGCCAACCTTTTACACTGATTGTGGCGAACATACCACGTTTCGGTTACCCTATTACCTTTTAAAACCAACTGTGCAGACACACCTGAGCGACTATCACCGGAGCGTATCAAAGCGACGATACCGGATCAATTAACATGATGGCCACCTTTCTGCGATAAGGTTGCGGTGTAAGCAATAACCAAGGTACCTAACGTCTTGGAAACGATTATTAGGTAAAGTAAGTACGTATACCTAGTTCTTGCAATCTAGGCAACTTCCCATTTGATTGGTAGGACCTACCTCACTAAATTGAATACGCACCATACTTCTTATGTAACGCCAATGTTATGTTAACAATAAGTATCTACATCACAATTAACATAACCAGTAAACTAACGCTTAATAGAGCATGAGTGGGGACTGGCCATCAGCTGGGAAGGGGGCCAATGGCCGAAGCGATTACTCGTATTAACTATTATGAGTTGATTGTTTTGGTACGATAATCCTATTCACCAAGAACATAAGTCCTGCTGCACCTAGAGACGTCAGTTAACTTTAATTGTCAGTTAAGTAAAAATATTGTCTATGGATGGTGAAGATGAAATGGCAGTCACTCCATTGTAAGAACCAGACATAGACTTAACTGGCCGGATAGCGCATTTGGTAGTGACCCTATCTCATACGCCGAAGGTTGTGAGTTCGATCGCCATGTGTTTTCAGTATTATATTTGTGTTCCCTCTGTTGTCTGACATTACCTACCAAGTCAGGACAATGTATGAGATGTTGTGAGAATGTACTTATTATTATTTGTAGACACAAAATCCTGAAACATTAATTAATTTTATTTAGACTAGGTTTTTGTGTTTTTTTTTTATAATTTAAACTAGCGGCCGCCCGCGACTTCGTCCGCGTGGAAAAGTAACTTTTTACCCCCTTTTAACCCCTTACAACCCCCTTAATATTATGTTGATAGCCTATAGCCTCTAAATGGACTATCCAACAAAAAAATAATTATTCAAATCGCACCAGTAGTTTCGGAGATTAGCGCGTTCAAACAACAAACAAACAACAAACAAACAAACAAACAACACAAACTCTTCAGCTTATTATATTAGTATAGATTATTTAGTATAGATATTAGAGATTCAATTGTTTTTTTTGTTTTTTACTTAAATTTAATTCTTGGACTTGTTTTATACGTTTGTAAATAATAAGTACTTTTATGTGGAAACTTCACTGATTTATGTGCTAGCAATTTAAATATTTTTAAGTTTAATGTAATTGTTTGTTTCCTAAATAAATAAATAAACATGGGCTAAGCATATCCTGGGTTCGCAATCGTCAATGGCTCCATGATGACGGCAATTACCTACCTACACGTAAAAAACAAAAAACAATGAGTAACATTACTTTATTATCATTGCTGATATTCAATAAATGGATATCGACGGCGCAGCGCGCAGTTTATCAAAATGCGGAAGACAGGTGAAGGAGGCCCTTATGAGATGAGTTTATACCTAAAAGAACCTTAATTATCCTGTTGCATTATCATCACTTAACACTTTTTAGTGTCTTTTAGCGGGCGCTTACATTTATTTTAATAACTACATACATTTAGTAGAGGTACTTTATGTAGTAAGTACCTACTTATTAGTCCGACCAGAGTGGCTCGACCTATCTGGTATCGCAAGTATCGATGGTGCCATGGAGATCGTGTCAGGAAACGTCCTATGGAAAAAATCAAAATCCGTTTTACATTACTGGGTAGTAGGTATCTAATGCTTTAAGAAGATCTAACTTTCGTGGTAGTCCACGAATCCAATATTACTCTAAAATTTACAGCAGAATCTTAAAATATATTTATGCACTTACTTACCTACCAATTTTATATTTTCATAAATAAAATAACTTAAAATTTTAGATTCTTCAAATTTACAGAAATATTTTTACGGGTTTTGGGATTGCCACGAAAGAATAATCACACTACTTAACACTTTCTAAATAGACATCACCTATGTCAAATTTAATGGTTCTACCTGACAGGTCATGCTTTACAAACCCTTTCTTAAATCTTCCAGCCTATTGCATGTAAAACATAGGTAATCAATCATAGCATTTATTTTACAATTGCCATCACGTTTAGCCTAAATAAACGAAAACGGAACACACCATTAGCCAACCGAGAAATGACGCTTCTTATCTTGGCGATAGGTTGAAGGTTGACCCAATTTCGCACGAAGTGATTTACAAATATTTTTGGAAATTAATTCCACATTTAAAAGATAAGTCATGACTTCACATTACAGGCTGGACATAAAAAAAATACAGTGCAATTTAACTACGCATAGGTATGTGCCTAAGTCTACCTAGTAGGTAAGTATGTAGGTACACTATCAGGAGGTTTTTTGCTAAGAAACCGTGATTTTAAAATACTTAGTTTAATATATCTACCTAAGAGCAGGATACTTTAGGGTTCGAATTGGGACATCAAACATTAAAAAGTTAAATAAAATCAGGACATGCCCGAGGCATACATTTTACTGGCAACGTCATGGGATGTAGAGTTAGTAAAGTTATTGCAATATTTGCTCTCAGATGTTATTTATGTTAACCACCTTGATTCTGTCTTATCTGGTATCCGTGTAAGATAATATGAGTGTTTAAATTAGAAATGATGACGTTTTATTTACTTCTTTACTTACAAATGTAATTATTTTACAAAAGTAACACGTTAGACGCGATTCTCGCACCAACACAAATGTTTGTTGATGAAAATATTTGTGTTGGGTGTTCGTGGTTCCTTCGTTGTTTCTGGTTTCCATAGCACAGGGGAAAACCTTAGTTTGGGACTAGGACAATTAATGTATATGCTGTTGTCTCAATTTGTTTTTTATGTTTAACTAAAGTCATTCCATAGCATTTGATAGCAATTTTATTAGAGCATCAATATTCTTTCTCAATCTTTTTACTTCGTATTAGTAAACAAACGATGTTGTTCCAACAGCAAACCGGTTGAGTAGTGCATGAGCGTGGTTAGCATAAGTGGGTTCGATTACCGACTCGTCTTCTGTTATATAAGCGGAGGGCACGTGCCAAAATTCCAGTTCCAGTGGCCTTATCGCTGATGTATGAAATCCTATACTTATTGTGAGACATTGCTCAGTTCATAGGTAAAATAGTAGGTATTATGTGACTGCCACAAGGTAATAATAAGGGTTAGAAGATTTTAAAAAACAGCCGATTTGCCTTTGTTAGAAAGGAAACAAAGCAACAAAAACAACGCAATTTTTATGTTATTAAAAAATATTGTAGAAATCCTATTACTTTGCATTATTTTCTTACTACGAATTCCACTTGGACCTACGCCATCACTCAATCACAGTATAAAAAATATATCAGTAATTATAAATTCGATTTCTTATAAGTTTAAAGTAACTGAACTAAGTTTTAGATATTTCCTACCTACTTAAAAGTGTTTAGAATATAAAATAGTTCCACGAAAACCACGTTAAATACAATGTTAGGGCCTCTGATAAAGCATGTGTGTGACGATAACATACTCTTCATGTTACTAAGATCGTAACTTTCGGCATGGTTGTAGTTGTCATTACCTATGTATATAGGTAGCTGACTAATTTTATTCTATCACTTATGTTTCAGATAGAGTAAGAAGGATTAATGAGGACGATGAACTTATTTGCGACTTTAGTAGCAATAAAAAGTGAATATCGGGTGAAGCATGTACAGATAGCCGCACATCAGGTTACTACAATCTGTCAAATTTCTTCAATCGAACCTCACCTTTATATCAAACGTGTTTAGTTCAATATCAACTGAGGAAATTTGACAGATTGTAGTAACCTGATGTGCGGCTGTCCGTACTTATAGTCGCTTCATTGTTAGTTATTATCTGATGGTAGAGACGTATGTGGTTTCGATGCCACTTTAACTTCTACGGCGAAAAATTCGCAAATTGTCGTCGAGTGTTCTAATTTAATTTAAGACTGTAGATATTTTTAAGTGCATTTTTATCCATTATCCAGGATTTGGTAAGTGTGGAAATTAGGTACTATTTATGAAGCGAATACAGTCTGTCCTCTCATATTGTATCGGTAGCAGGGAAACAATGGACAGGCCTGGCAGGGGACCGTAGGGCGTGATAAAGAAGATGCCTATACTCAGCAGTGGGTGGATGTGGGTTGATATGATAATGACAAGACAACGGCCTGACCTTCGTAACAATCATTATCGAAAATCGTTAAACCAAACAAGTCACTTTAAGTTACTTCAAAGGTAATAAAAAGACGCTATAGCGATGAAGCAGGATGTAGTTGACTCATTTTTTTCGGATTGTGGCGGCGCGTGCGCTTGCGGTTGCCGAGTAATGTCATTGCCACAAGAGAAAGTGGTATCTATGGGGATGAGAAGATGACGGCGATAAAGCAGTTTATTGACGATAATGCCACATAATGCCACTTGCTGGAAAAAGGCGCTGAATTAAGAGCTATGTTTCTACGTCTTCCGGGTTTTTTGTCATTATCTTTTACTAGTATGTTGGTAGTTTTTGTTGGAGTTAAGAAGTAACTCACGCATTTGTACATTAAGATAATTACTAGGATGTGAACTGTACCAGTGGCCAACCTGGTCAATTCTATAGACCATGCCATAACTTAATATTTAAAGATACAGTAGAGCTCAAATCACCGTCAATCTCACACAATGTACCGCGCGTGTCTTTTAACTCACATTTGACATTGGTACTTTGGCAGAAATAATAGTAGCCAAGATTCGAGTTTCGATTAGACGAATTCGGAACATAAAGTCGCGCGTTGTTGTTCTGAAAATAAATATTAGGTAAATAGGTTTACGAGTAAAGCATGTTATTTTTCCTGATACACAGTAGTTTTAGCTAAGTCTACAATTAGTCTCACTAATTCATAAACGTGAATGTTTTGTAACGTCTCTTTCACGCAGAAACCACCTAATAGATTTTAATAAAACTTTACAATAATAATACGATTTAATCTAAGGCTTACACATCAAAATAACACATAGTCAAAGTCAAAGTCAAATAGTTTATTGCTAATTTATAAAATATAATTTACTTTATTGCAAATAGGTAACTAACTCTACGCATACGAACGCGGGCGGTCAAAGATATAAATCTATGCAACTAGGTAGTTCAATACACCCTTACAGATAAATACTTTTATGTGTAGTGCAAATAGCTAATTGATTATGAACAGTTTTCCCCTAAGAAACTTGGTTGAAATATATTACCTACTCTGGATAAACCTTCGTGTGATGAGCGCGTGTTATGTTTAGTGTCTGGGTTTAGTATATTTAAGTATTATATTTGTGTTTCCTTTGTTGTCCGATATCGAAGACAAGTGCCCAAGCTACATAGTAGGTACGGAGCCAAGTCATTGTATGGCATGTTGTTTGAATTTATTAATTTATTTTAGAAAAACGCCTTCACATAGAAAAGTAAGTAATCAGCCGATTCATGAAATTTGTATGGGAAGATTTTTTTAATTAAAATATTTCACCCAATGTTTCTTAGACAAAAGTAACACCTTTAACTTATTTGTACCTATGCTCTAAGATTTGTAGGTGATTAAAAATAAAGGTGAGTATATTTAATTAATTACATTGTTTTAATTGTTGTTTTTGATAGTTTTTTACATTTAGTTTTGTTTGTTGATTGTTTGTTCCTTTCATTCGTTTTTCATTTTCTCTACTTAATAAAATTTCTCTAAGTTATGCTAAATAGTATAGATTGTAAACGAAAATGAACGTGCTTTCTTATCATATGACTATTATTGAGAATGCTTATCGATCAATTTGCTTTAATTTAACCCTGTTTATAAAGTCATGAAGGTAATTAAGTTTGGCAATTTCCCTGAGTAGATAGCCAAAGAAGATAGAAATTATGACACAGGTAAGTACCTATAGCTAAGTATAATTATATTAGCAAAAAATATGAATAAAGTAATATTCAAAAGGGACTTATCTAGATTAGATAGGGTTAGGGAGTCCTATGTTTTTTTTAAAGTGGGCCATTTGGTATAATAAAAAGATAACAAAAAAAAAATTACAGATAAGACTGGTAGGTAATCATAAAAGTTTACTATATGATGGAGCGTGAAGCACCGTCTGCGCTGTGTTTCGCCACGTGAGTGGGCACCTGTAGCGCTACCATGAGTTGATATCGAAAACTGACATAACGTAAACTATTGCTCTGTCTCTTTCAAATGCATCACAATGAAAGAGACAAAGCGATAGTTTTCGATAGCGAGGATAGTATTTCAAACAAAGCGAAATCAACCCAGCGCTGGTTAGACCAGAATTTAACGGATTTCATCGCGTCTGAAGATTGGCCTTCCGCGAGTCCTGATCTTAATCCTTTGGATTATTGCTTGTGAATATTTTAGAGAAGGCCTGCTCAAAACCTCATCGAAATATCGAGTCGCTAAAAGTGAAAGTAGCAGCCTCGATACCATTGGATGTGATTCGTGCAGCCATAGATTAATGGCCAGGACGTTTGGAGAAATGTGTAAAGGCTAAAGGAGGACATTTTGAATAATTTTAACATTTGTAATAATGTATAGTCAAACGTTTAAAATACATGCTTTTAAATTTTTTTTTATTTTTTTACTAGGCATGTTTATATGAGGGACAGAATTTATGGCACGACTATGTACTTAATGTGGAACCTACTAGTTAGGATAAACTTCAAACAATACCTTATCTACTTACTAGCGGCCGCCCGCGACTTCGTCCGCGTGGAAAAGTAACTTTTTACCCCACTTTTAACCCCTTACAACCCCTTTTTCGCAATAAAAAGTAGCCTATGTCCTTTCTCAGGGTCTAGCTAGACAATCTGTATACCAAATTTCATTTAAATCTGTTCAGTAGTTTTGGCGTGAAAGACTAACAGACAGACAGACAGACAGACAGACAGAGTTACTTTCGCATTTATAATATTAGTATGGAAGTATGAATAGTATGGAAGTATGGATTAGTCAGGGCCGTCTCTAGCTCATGTGGCGCCCGTGTGCAAAACATTGCCCTAGCACCCCCCCCCCCCCCCCCGCACCGCGCACTGACCGGCCTCTTCCTCGGAGAGAAGGGAGTCGGCGCGTCTGGTCGGCGTGTCCTCCCTCTCCTTGCCCTTCTGCGAGCATGCAAGGGGATCCTCCTCCCTCTGTCGCTCGGCGGCCTCTTTCTGTGACATTACGTCCTCGCAGAAAGAGGTAAAGGCTTGGTCGCTGGTGACCATCGCTCCGACTATAGTTGGGAGCGAAAGGTCGCCCCAACTACGCGCACCAACTCCTGGCGCTGTTGGTCCCAGGAGCTGCACACGGCCAGAGTGTGCTCGGCCGTATCCTCGTCCGCCCCGCAAGCGTGGCAACGGGGGGTTCCTCTCGCTCGATACGGTGCAGGAAGCAACCCATGTCCTGTCATGATCTGCACCATACGAAACGAGAGGAATCCATGGGACCTCTCCAACCACCGATCTAGAACCGGGGCTAGCGCGTCCGTTGTCCACCGACCAAACTCGGCGATGCCTAGGCTGGCGGACCATCTCCGGACGAGATCTTTTATTCGCCTCCTTACGCATGCCTCGCGCTCCTGTAGGCAGAAGGGCTCGCCCTCCTCCTTTTTGGCCACCGTCCATTCATAGATGGAGGCCAGCACCTTGGCCTCCTCCTCCCAAGGAGGGGTCCCTGCCAGCGCGCAAGCCGGCGAGAAACTTACTGTTTTTATAAGCTCTGGCGACTCGCTGCGCTATCGCCCCTCTGAGGCGCTCTCAAAAGGGAGGCATTCAGCCGTCTAGAGATCTTATCAACCCAAATGGGGGCCCCGTATAACGCCATTGAGCGTAAAATTCCGGCATATAGCAGCCGGCATTTGTGGTTAGGACCACCCAGGTTAGGCCGGAGCCAATTAAAAGCATTCGCTGCTTTTAACAGGCGCGGTACCAATCGCCGGAAGTGGGGACCAAAATTCTAACGCGCATCTAAAATTAGACCGAGATATTTATCTCTGTCTCTAACTTCCACTCTACAGCCCTCAACAGATATGGAGCGTCAGGAGGAAAACGACGACGTGGTGGCGCGAAGTATATAGCCTCCGTTTTGTGGAGGGCCACCTGCAGTCCAAACAATACAGTTTGTCCAGCCGTTTAAGGGTGGAGCCTCCATATAAAGTCCCCCACATGTAATGTGGGGGCAGCGCCCAGAGGCGCCCCAAGTAAAGGGGGGAGAAAAAAAGCAAACAGCGAGAGACCCACTTTCGTGGGAAGTCCCGTGGCCTTGCGGTTCGGAAACTCCACGTAAGATTACCTACGACATCACCGGTCGGGGTCAGTCCCACTTTAGTTGGGACTGACCCCGACCGGGGAGTCGTGGTGATCCCCCCGCATATAAACGTGGCGCGCTTGCTTTGCTGTAATCGACAAATATAGAAGAGCTCCCAGGGCTACACAAATGTATGCAAACTGGAGTTCTTTTACGTTGGTTATAAAGCGGGGCGGCCGGCCAGCGCAGGGCGCGCGCTGAGGGGGCCTTCCGTTGCAGAGCGCGCCCGGCGCCCCATGGACCGCGGCGCCCGGCCGCCCCTAGGACCCAGCGGCGCCCGAAGCCCCCTATGACCGAGAAGAGGGCGGCGCCCGTGATGCAAACGCACACCCTGCACACTAGAGGGAAATGACGCCCCGGGATAGTATGGGGGATAACGTTTCCAGGATTTGCAAGGGCATCACCAGCGGAATAAACAGCAGGAGGTTGTCTTATTACTGGATGCTAAAGCTCACTTTGGGTGGCTGCGCCAGCCCTACTTAGTCAGTTTTTAAACAATAATTATAAGGATAAGTTTGATAAATTTAAAAGCGTATGAACGTACCCCTTGTAAAACACTAGGTCAGCCGCGTTGGACGGTTGCAACGACCCTGAAAAAATATTTTTATTTTAGATTTTTGTTTACAATATTATAAGTATCTTCCATTCATCTAACCAGAGGGAAATCACTCCGAATTTTCTATTTACAACAGCTAAGGAAAATAAATAAGATATCATTTTTGTCATCAAGTAAATAGTAGTAAAACCTATTTTGGCAAGTAAATAAAATGTTGAAATGTTAATTTACTTTAACTCTTTAAAACTGTGATATACCTAATTAAATAGCGGTGAATAAAAATATAATTATGTGATTAAATCCTATTTTAATAAAATAGGTAGATACACTTACATAATGTAAATATCGCCAAAACAAAACAATTCCACATTTTTTTTATCTTTTCACGACGAGTCAATGAAACAACGACTATTGTTCTATTTTCCGCTTGCGATGCTCTTTTATTTATTTCGTGCCT
>JABMDO010000154.1:0-25352 GCA_014851415.1 Cnaphalocrocis medinalis | reverse complement strand
AGAACATGAATCAATGATTTTTAAAATTTTTGTCTGTCTGTTTGTCTGTTATCTGTTTGTCTGTTTGTTCGCGCTAATCTCGGAAACTACTGAACCAATTCGAATGAAACTTTTTTTATTGTATAGCTGTAATATCAGGGCAACTTATAGGATATTATATTTTGAAGACCAGGCTCCTTGATGTAGAATACACAGCCCAGCTAAACTATAAGAGGTAGGTCAATGGCACTTAACAAAAGTTGTCAGATTGATGAGCATTTTATGGTGCCATGAAAAAAATCCAAAGATCATGGAACATCTGGTGTGAACTCTTAAGAGCCCAGTTACACTATAACAAATATGGAATGAAATGGAATAGAAAATTGCAAATGTGATTCCCCGAAATCATTTAGGAGAAGTCCGTAATGTCAATGTAAGTGAAAGGACAGTAAGAAGACGTTTGAATGAAGTTGGCTTGAAGTCTTACACCACAGCAAAGGCCCCAAAACTCGAGGTAGCACATCGTGTAGCAAGATTAGCGTTCGCCCAGGAGCATCGAAATTGGACAAATGAGTGGATCCATGATTTGTTTAGTGACGAGAGCCGTTTCTTCTGCGTAAATTTCATCGATGGGAGGGAAACAATGTAAAGACATCAAGGGGAACGTTATCACCAAGCGAATTTCACTGGAACTGTAGGATATGGTGGAGGGTCAGTTATGGTATGGGTGGCATATGTTTGGGAGCTTGCACGGAGCTAGTGATCATCGATAATGGATCGCTCACTGCACAAAGGTATGTAACTGAGATCTAAGAACCCCATATCATGCCTTTTGCCCCATTCATAGGCGAAAATTTATTTTCCATGCACGATAACGCACGCCCCCATACTGCGCGCATAGGAGTAGCTACCTTAATGAGGTAGGTATCACGCAATTGAACTGGCCAGCGCAATCACACGATACGAATCCGATAGAACATGCTCTGGGACTACCTGGGAAGAAGGGTTTCGACAAAGAAATCCAGCCCCTAATGACATCGAAGAGCTTAAATTAGCGTTGCTGGAAGAGTGGGACAACTTACCCCAAGAACACATCGACAACGTAATCCAAGTCTTGGGAAATCGCATACAAACTCTGATTAGAGCTCGTGGTGGCAGTACGCGGTATTAATTTCTTTTTGTTTATTGTTTTTTTGTAAAATTTCACACATTTTAATTTCAAGGGAAAAAAGTCAATTTTCAATATTTGTGATTTTGGTTCCATTCTTCAAAAATAAGTATTGTATAAGTTACTTTAGAATTTATTTTAGTTAGTTTGAGTGCAACTAATTATTATTTTATTAAAAAAAGTATATACAATCTCAATTTCTTTAAAAAATCAACCTTTTTTTTGCGTTCCCCTAATTGTGCCGGTGTGTGTATTTAAATTAGTTAAAGGTTTTCAAAAAAATAGATAAAAATTCTTAAGTGATTTTAGATAACTTAGTTTTAAGAGAAAAAGAAAACAAAGTTTTACTTTAATTGAATTTAAAGTTATTAAATTATGTTACTACAATTACTTCAGTTCAAAGGTTTCTTTATAAAAGGGATTCTACAGTATATACCTACGTAGTATCAGCTTACTGTTGTCTCGTTGCCTTTTATATTATAAAATCTGAAAAGGCTTACAAAGTCTTGAATAACGATTAACTCTTAAATTATTTAAAGAGATGCTTATTAAAATATAGTTAAGGCTTATATGAAAAAAAAGTGTTATATGAAAAAATATTCTATCTCTAAGGCTTGTACAGTGTTACGTAAAATGATATTAATAGTTAACTGTCAGTAAAGGCATGCAATAAGTGTTTAAAGGCTTAAAATGTTTAAAAGCAAACATAAAGGTTAAGTGGGAAGGCTTTAGGTTAAGTGGGAAAGGCTTTAGGTTAGGTGGGAAAGGCTTTAGGTTAAGTGGGAAAGCTTTAGGTTAGGTGGGAAAGGCTTTAGGTTAGGTGGGAAAGGCTTTAAGTTAGGTGGGAAAGGCTTCAGGTTAAGTGGGAAAGGATTTAGGTTAGGTGGGAAAGGCTTTAATCAGATAGGTCGGTAGTTTAAACCATACAGGTTTTCCGATCCGTTATCATCATTTGGAGCCTTAATGTTGTTTTCCTTTCTCTGCGCACCATCCAGACTATTCGTGCCCTAAAGTTGGTCGCCAATTTTGTAACCTTTTTTTTTTTTTTATGGGCTACTCCACCGGCTCCTCAGCAGTAGGGCAATGAGACTCTTATATTAACTTAAGTAGATACCCGGGCGCCTGTCTGGATGGAGAGAGAAAGAAAACAACTTTTGTTGCCTTTCACTTATTATAGCCTTTATTCGCTAATTACATACAGATTAAAAAAAGGTACTAAATCTAATTAAGTATTTTTTATAAAAGTGACGAATTTTACTAAGAATATAAGTAGGCCACAAAAATAGATCTACACTGTTGACACTTAATTGAGGTTATTGCTAAGTACTAACATAAAGGATAATGTTGAGACACTTAACTCAAGGAGTACGCCGACGCCCTCCGGTCCTCGCGTGTGGGCAGGCTTCTAAGGACGAGTCGGAAGACTCTGCTGACTACACGGGTTGACTGGGTAACGTTTGAGCTGGTCTCTCTGCCGTCCTCAAGTGTCTACGTAAGTTGTAAGTCTTTACGTAAGTTGCCGAGCTCACTGAGACAAGCTAGACGGCGCGTGGACTTCAAATTTATCCGAAGCTTAAGGGTAATCTAAGGGGCCCTAAAACAATGATGAAACACTTTAAGACAACTTCCTAATCGAGAGAAAGTATTCCATGTTTGGAAGACGAAGTTCTACTCACCCGTTGTGGGGAAATTAATGCTGAATAAACGAATGGTGCTTTAATCTTCTTAAAACGAATTGTTTGAGTTCCTCGTTCCCACTGTTCTCACTTACACTGCGCACTTTGAATTCTTCTAAAGAAGATACAATAGCAGTCAAGCTGAAGATACTACGACACGAATCCAAGGAAAAAAAAGCTTCCTGCAGCCTGGGTTCCTTTTATAACCTCAAGTTTCTAGAATGTTCTTGTCAAAAAAAATAAACGGAAGTTCCGGTCTGCCCCGGTATTTTGAGTGCTGTAGATAATAGTTTCTAGAAGAATCTAACAATATTTTCCATCCCTTTCAGATAAACGGAATATATCATAGTACCGACAGAAAGAGGTTATTGTGTAGAAGGAGGCGCCATCCAGTGGCGAGGAGACAAACTTAGTAATTGATCCTATGCAATGCACTGCTTACCCGACCATCTGTTGTGGTGTCGCAGACGTGATACAGATGTCGCTCAATTTTACAAAGACAGTAGTGACACAATCGCTGCGGAACTTAGCCGGAACTACTTGCTAACCATATAGGCACGAGGTGCAGCTATATGTCGCTAGACGTCACCGTGGGAATTGCAAAATAGATCGGCCTCTGCACGATAGGTGGTAGGTGAGGGCTAATATATTAGTTCAGGACTGATCGCATAGATGGCGTGTAACGTGACTATCGGAGATCGATTTTTGAAAATTAATTGTTACACTGGTGGGTATTTATGTCAGGCGGGCCAATTGCGTGGAAATAGTATTCACCCTGAGCAACATGGCTGTTACGACAGAAAAAAGAAAGAGAGTTGTACTTAGTTTTGTGAGCGACTTGAGTCCTACAATGCTATTATAGGATCTGAGCTCTTTTTGGAAACTCAGTTCTATTAAGGACTCAAGTCCTTGCAGCAGTCTAGGGTTTGAAGCAGCGCCTACGCTGTATTCGAGTGGGTGAGGATACCGGAGGCTTAATTTGGGGGAAAGGGGGTTAAGGTTGGCAGCGCACTTGTAACTCTACTGAGGCTGCAGGTGTCTATGGGCGGCGGTAATTGCTTACTAGGTGATCCGTCGGCTCGTCTGCTACCTATTCCATAAAAAAGTCAGAGACCCAGAATTAATTCTGTTTTCTTTTTACCTAATAATTAATCTAAAAAACTCAAATGACTCTAAAGGCTCGGAGGGACTTAAGTGACTCTATAATTATCCAAATAACGACACATTAAAACACATAACTCTAACAAGGTCGATTTCAGCTAATCTTATGGTTCGTTTTACCTTCCATATTCCGTATTTGTATCATACCATCTTAAGCAATTTGTTTATCCAAGAAGAACGGTAACCGCTTCATCGCACCGGATTCCTTCAGAAAGCTACAAAGAAATCACTTAACTTTTAACAAGATAAAATTCCGTCAATCACTTTGAGGTTGGCTACATCACCTAAACTGCATTGTGCAAACTTCAGCCGATAGAAAATTTAAAATATTGGAAGAAGAAATTTAAAACCGTTAGCTCAATATTTATAAGTCCTCTCTTGTGAAAGAATCACACTAGGGCATGAATAGACCGGCTCATATAATTAGGACGCCGCCCGCTAAAAGACCAAAAAGTGGGAAAGAGCAGACGCCATCTCATGGACACTGCAAATGTCAAAAAGAGACAGATGATAATGTACCGTGTCAACAATTTATCACCACATTTGTACCTATCATACGACCCGAAATTTGTGAACACTTTTTTCGAAAAAAAAAAATCGTATTAAAAGTATTTATGTTTGGTATAAATAGAGCCATGGGATCAGCATATGAGTGGTTTTGATGTAACTTTTTTCATAAATTATACTCGTATAAGCAGTAATTTTGATGTTTTTTTTTATTTTGAACGTAGAAATCTTAGAAGGTGTTGCTAATTTAATTAATCCTGCCACTAATATTGCTGATTATAACGATATACTCTTCAAAAGCTCACATTTTCCTGAAACAAAAATGCAAGCACCTTTACTCTTAAAAAATACATACATAGCAACATTCAACCAACAACTTCCTAAGACCGACCAAAAATGGTCAAAGCGAAGTCTGGAGCATATTCTAATATTGCAGATGCTTCGTCTAAATACCGGGTCTTGCTAGGGCCGTGATGCAACTAGAGTAAAATTGTGCAACTCGATTTAAGAAAATTTCTAGAGCTACAGCTACAGCTTACAAACGAATCAAATGATCACTTAGTACTCCGCTGGCTCAGCCATCCAGTCTCTGAAAAAATAGATGGCTACTTCGTTCGGTTTTGCACCTACTACCAAACGTAGGCGTCTCTATAAAATTAGTATTTGCAAGCTCCAGGACAAAAACAGACAAGAAACTAATAATATGATAGAGGCGACAGAAGAAGATGAAGTGTCTTGAGGGTAAGTCAATCCCATTTACATCTTTGACTAAATCTTACTAATGCGATGTTAGCCTCTAAAGGAGTACGTTCGGGTATGCATAAGGACGTCGGCCCATTGCACATTGGGCCGGCAGCATTCCCCCGCGTGGCTTCAAAAGATTTTTGTCGATTTTTTCACTCGAATACTTCATCGATGTCGCTGGCTTACGTCGTGGTCTCAGTTGCATCCCTTAAACCGCACGGTAGGGTCGCTTGTCCACGTAACCGGAAAACCGGAAAAATACGGGAACGTTCACAGAAACCGGAATTCTAGTGGTGGTGAGTGTGCTTAGAATTTTAAGGAATCCGCCCGAGGTCAGGCTCGAATATCTCAATGAATTCGTAGGTAATCGTTGGAAAAGGTACTCGTTCTTGAGCTCTCGTTTGTGGACCTTTCGGTTTTGGACCATAAGATAGTTAAAGTATAATAACATTAAAAAATATAATGTTATGATCTAGATTACGTGGCTCCGGCTCGACCAGAGTGATACCACCGCCTCGCAGAAGACCGGCGTGAAGCAGCGCCTGCGCTTTTTCGTTCAGTGAGTGAGGGAAGGCCCAATTGAGGGGAAAGAGGGTTCATGGATGGCAGCGCACTTATGAATCTACTAGTGTTGCAGATATGTATGGCCGGCGACAATCGTTTACCATCAGTTGATCTATCTGCTTGTCTGCCACCTATTACTTATAATAGCACATTAATGATGACGGCAATCGCTTACCATCGAGTATTACGTCTTCTCGACTTCTATCTTTTTAATTATCGGCAGACGACCAGATAGATCACCTGATGGTAAGCGATTACTGCCACCCATAGACACCTGCAACATCAGTAGAGTCACAAGTGAGCTGCTAACCTATAACCACCTTCACAAAAAAGAGACAGACAAAATATCAACTTCCTGAAAGACTAAACACATCACTAGCTTTCTATCGAATAAGTTCAGCTTTGAGCTGATGGCTTACTGCGAGGGTTCGCATTATTCTGAGTGGTACACCAGGTGCCTTGCCGGCAGAATTAAGTCTTCTTGTCAGAGCCCTGGTGTAGACCAATTTTCTAAAATGCTTTGAATGAAGCTAGTGTGGTAGAACAGGATGCATATATGTGGTTGGTAAACATAAACAGAAATATTCCCAATAAAAATGTTTTCTACTATAATTCCGAACAACAGTTTGTTTCAATGATTTTTACGTCGAAAATACAAAATGATCAAGTGTTTGTGTGAAAAGTTGGATTTGTTATACAAATTACCAAAAGTCATAAAAACATTTTTTGTTTAGAATGATTAGTAGAAGACATGGTTAAGGGGATGTAAATGTTCTCAGATATAATAATAATAATAATAAGGTGTACACATCCCCACTTTCATTAATGTGTCTCAAAGGGGCCTCTACGTGTTGGATCTGTATCCCCACGCATGCCTTCCAAAAGGACCGGCCTCTGTGCCGTGTTTTTCCTACAGGAGAGATACATAATAATAATAATAATAAAGAGTTGGTGATCTTCGCTAACGAAGAACAACAACTCTCATCAGTGCAATCAGTCTCCGCAGGGGCAGCTTGTGGCGAGCTGTTGGTGTGTGGCGACACCACGGACCCCGATACTCCGGAGGGTCCGTATTACTCCTTTGACCCTCGCCTCCTGGCTTGCCTTAACCAGCCGGCCGGAGTGGAGTTGCAAGAGCAGAACCTATGCTCCAGGTTGGAAGTGTAAAATGTCATAACGCCGGGGGCCTGCTGACCGGTGCTTAGCACATAGGGATCTGGCGCCCGCAGTCTCACCTCTCGACAACCTTAGCCGCTCACGCCAATGTTGCCCGCCTCGCTGCCAACTGGCAGCTTTGATAGGGGCCCATTTAGTGTGCGGCAAGTCACCGCCTGCTATGATTATCATAGATGAGACTTTTGATATGGCAGGCGTCCCGTTGTCTCATCAATATCCCGGCAACCAGTCCAGCAATACCCCCTCCATAGTCCCGGTTTAGTTCCCATCTTATCTACAATAGTCCTTGCACGTAGCGGGTGCTGTCTTTGGTTGTATCTCATCAATAGTACAAGCAGAGACAGTACCCGCTAGGTGTACACATCCCCACTTTCATTAATGTGTCTCAAAGGGGCCTCTACGTGTTGGATCTGTATCCCCACGCACGCCTTCCAAAAGGACCGGCCTCCGTGCCGTGATTTTCCAACAGGAGAGATACATAATAATAATATAATCCTTTATTGCACAAAAGTAGACATTACATAAACTTAGGTTAAAATTAAAGTTAGTTTGCGCCATAGCGAGTTGTTGCAGTAGATTGAACAGGGGTTCCCAAACTAGGCAGTGCCTGTATCTTGGTGAACCTATTAAACATTTAAACAGGCAATCTGACACTGAGTAGAGCAAGTATTTTAAAGTTATTAAATATTAGCAATCAATAATAACAATAAAACTAGTGTCTTATAAAAGTAAGTATAACATCACTTTGAGAAGTACAAAAACAATAGCTAATTGAGATCAAAATGATTATATCGTTAAGCATCAATTTAAAAGATTTTCAGTACTTAAATAGTCTAGAGAAAGCAACCATGCACTTATAATTCTCCTTGCCTCTGAGACAGAACATAGTTTAATGTCACAGAAGCCCAACACTACATTGTATATGTGTATCCTACCATAGTCACCAAAGCGACTTGCGAAATGAGACTTAACGGTGGGAATAGGGAATCTAAAGACACGCTTGTTAAGTAAGCTTTGGTAAATATCAGAGTTAAGTGTGTGTTTGTGAGCAATCAGAGAAGTTCTTAAAATAAATAATTGACGAATTGAGAGGGCTTGTGAATCCCTATAGACGAGTGTTGTAGGATATCTAAACGGTTTACTGAGCATGATCTTTAAGAATGGATCTGTTCGCACGTTCAGCTTCTAGGAGTATAGATTTACCAGCAGCACCCCACACCGTAATGCAGTAGGCAGCAGAAGATACAATGAGGGCCTTGTATATCAGTATAAGTAGCTCTTTGTTGCACACGTCTCGAAGCTTTCTGAAGATGCCAGAGAGTTTTCGTAGGCGTTTCGCCAACAGTTGAATGTGAATTTTAAAGTTAAGATTTTCATCAATCATAACTCCCAAGTATTTAATAGCTTTGGTACGATTAATAGAGTTGCAAGTACAGGGATGGGAGTCTAAGGCGCAGAAGTGGATTTTGAGCACATTATCGCAGTCTGGCTGGAAGCTGCCGTTTTGTGAAACAGATATAATTAGTCTTTGATAAATTCAATGTGAGTAAGTTGTTTTTAAGCCAGTTGCATATTGAGTACATGCCCGTTTCAGCGGATTGAAGAGTGTTGGCCCAGCAGTTCCCTCTAAACAGGACCACAGTATCGTCAGCATAGCATATCACCTCTGCATTGGGTATCTGTAGGTCCAAGATGTCATTCATATAGATAATAACAGCGTCGGGCCGAGTTGCTTCCCTGAGGGACGCCGAAGTGGGTACAGAGATAATCACTTCTGAGGTTGCCTACTCGCGTTTGTTGTAGCCTGTCGGACAACTTTTGAACCATTCCAACGCACAGCCTCTTATACCTATAGCCTCTAGCTTAGCACATAATATTTTAGTTGACACAGTGTCAAAGGCTTTGGCTAAGTCTAGAAATACTCCAGTGCACTTCTGACCCTTGTCAAGGTATCCAGCCACCAGGTCAGTGAGTAACGCAACAGCATCTTCTGTACATTTACGGCCTCTGAACCCAAATTGTCTCGGGGACAGGATGTTATTTAATTCTATAAACTTTGTTAGACGAGTATTGACTATTTTCTCTAGGATCTTGGAGAAGACACTGAGTAACGAGATAGGTCTGTAGTTTTCTGGTGTGTCTTTGGGACCGCTTTTGTGAATTGGTGTTATCAGTGCTGACTTCCAAGCCGATGGGAAGCAACCAGAACTCAGGCTTAGATTAAAGAGATGAACTAAGGGTTCACAAATTATGTTTCTCATACTTTTCACAAGGGCTGAGTTAATACCGTCTGCACCTGGGGCACTGTCAGATTTAAGTTGGTCAATGATGCTACAGGACTTCCTGTTGGTCAGTTGGATTAAAAAAGAATGAATTAGAAGGAGAGTTAGAGATTTTAATATTAGCTGCTAAGTCGTTCTGAGTATTATTGGTTTGTGAAAGAATCTTGTCCGCCAGTGTCTGTCCAACAGTGGAGAAATAGGCGTTGCATTTGTTTAAAGAAACTTTGGGGTCAACAGGATCTGTGAGCAATTCATTAGATTGTTGGTTTGGTTTAGTATTACAGATTTTCTTTATGGATTTCCAGAGGACACTTGGGATCTTTACTACTACTTAGAAGTTCTTCTCTTTCGTAAGTTATTTTTGCCTTCCTCACAATATCAATATAAAAGTTTCTGTATAGTCGAAAGGAGACACTTGCGATCTGGTCATCTGGGTTTTGCTTAGATTTTGCGTGAAGTTTGTCTTATGACGTGAACACCTAAGCAAGCCAGGGGTCATCCACGGTCTAAGCACAAATTTAGAGCGACTTATTTTTACCGTTTTAGAGTTGTCTTCAACTGCTCCAACAATGGTTGTCATGAACCTGTCAACTGCCTCGTTGATGTTAGGCAAGGAGGCAATCGGGCTCCAGTCAACTGTGGCTAAGGTATTACAAACTCCCTCATGATCTATTATAGTGTTATGTTTATTTCGAGTGTGTTTAGGATGTTGACTATTAGTGACGAGAGCAATAGCCACAATTTTGTGATCCGTAATATCTGCGTCGAACACCGCTCCAATAGCTTTGTTCGTCGTTTTCACGAAAATGTGATCAAGGCATGCGCTTAGTCGTGTAGGCTTAGTGATCACAGGCTCAAGCCCGTGTTCTGCGTAGCAACAGAGGTACTCGGACGCCTGGGATTCAAGAATGTCCAATGTTAATGTCGCCAGTTACGATAATACATTGTTTGTTTTTTGTGAGCTTTTAGATTATCGTCGAGAGAGAACAAGAAGTTATCCACATGTTTAAATGAAGGAGATCTATTATATTCCTAATATCGTTAATTATCAAAACTCATTGTTAGGACAACATGCTTCACTAAAAGATGGTTTCAGTCACTACGACTGGCCACGAGGTCCTTATAAAAGCAACCACACCACCATTCTG
This sequence comes from Cnaphalocrocis medinalis, assembly GCA_014851415.1. NCBI lineage: Eukaryota > Metazoa > Arthropoda > Insecta > Lepidoptera > Crambidae > Cnaphalocrocis > Cnaphalocrocis medinalis. The sequence goes on along the minus strand of JABMDO010000154.1, from coordinate 14,947 downwards.
ATTGATGTTATTTTTGTACATATGTATCTACAGGATTTTAAAAAAGTAGGTGCAGGAGTCACCATCCAAAACGCCTGTAAAGTTAACTGGTGGTAGCTATAATATTTGACATTCATAAACGTTCTGTATGCACTTAAATTGAATAAAGAATATTTCATTTCATTTCATTTCAACTCCTTGCTCCAATCACCAGAAAAATAATTAGAAATATTCTTTATTCTATGGTTGGATGTCCATTACAGAACATTTATGAATGTCGAATATTATGTAAGCTACCGCGCTGACTCGGAAAGTCGATTTCTACCGAGAAGAATCAGCAAGGAACTCAGTAGTTATTTTAAAATTGTAGCCATTACAATTTTCATTCTGATAATCATTTAAAAACAAAGAAATCGGAAGAACTCCAAAAACCCCTTTTCGTTGGGTAAAAAATCCTGGGCTAAGCTGCAATCCATGCATCCCTACTTGCATCCGTTCCAAAGGGAAAATTGAACTGTTGTTTTCGAAATGTATTAGCGCATTTATTCGTGGAGCGAGACACGCTCGCTTCGATCCGGCACGATAATATTTTAACTTTATCTCGGATACTGTAACGAGAATTCCTCTGTGTAGGTCCACAGTGTAGAAAGATGTGCAAGAGTTGCGAATGGGCGAAACGTATTAGATGACATAGTTTTGTTATCTTATAAAATCTATACTATTTATAAAATATAACTTTTATGGACAACGATAAGCCTTATAGGTAAACCGAAAACATGAAACGCTTGCGCGATCTTATTGAGCACATCGCCATCTATTGGTTCGTTTCTGAATTTTGGTCCCGAAGCGAAGTGAGGGCGGGCCACTAGTGTTAAAATAAACCTGTAAGATAAAACCATGATGATCATTCAGACCAACTAGTAAACTGTAAGCCAAATGCATTTTTGAACGTAAAGTATCAGCACAGTATACATACTGTCCCACTGCAGGGCAAAGGTAACCATTCTAGAAATCATAAGCTTGTCCTCGCTACTATGATGGGATTACGCGCTACGCGTAATCACCATGCTTGCCTAATGCGGATTGGCGAACACAAACCCAAGCTATGTTCGAAAAATTCGAAACATACTTTTTGCTCGACCTGAGATTGAGACCGCGAAATCATGCCCCGGTAAATCAACAAGGCGTTAGATGGATATATTAATATATTATTATGCTCTCTATTGCACAAAATATTACAGAACTTAATGCTAGTAATAGTAGTAGTAGGCGGTGATAACTTACCATAAGATTAGCCGCCTGCTCGTTTGTCCGCTATAATGTAAAAAAATATTGTATGGTCATTTACAAATTACAATCTTGGCTTATCGCTAATAGACAACCTTGGGGTACAGAAAAAATACAGCGAATTAACAAGGGGGAGGGAGATATTTGGAAGATTTTTTTTTTATGTGACAGGTAGCAGACGAGTAGGCGGATCACCTGATGGTAAGCAATTGCCGCCACCCATGGACACTTGCAACACCAGTGGAGTTACAAGTGCGCTGCCAGCCTTTTATCCCCATCCCCTCAGGGTGGGCCTCCGGTACCCTCACTCACTTGGCGAAACACAGCACAAGGGCTGCTTCACGCCGGTTTTCTGTGAGGCAGTGGTATCAAATAATAAAATTAAGGAGTCTGGCCATACGATCATTTCTAGACTGCGTCTGTCGCAGGAAGGATACACGCGCAGCACCCGGCATGTTTATATCCGTACCGAATGCACAAAAACTGCACTCTTTAACATAATAATAGATTTTTGTGCGCGACGATTTATAGTAGACTAGTTTCCAGCCGATAAGTATGGAATGTTTAACTAGCAGGGAAAGCGGATAACGGAAACAGGAATGGGTGAAATGAAAAATTAATCTTTCGTTAACGATGTCTGCATTCGTATGCGTTGTGAGGTCGATTGCTTTCATATAAAAGACTTCGTGATAGTTGCAATTTAGATGTCAATTTATATAATGTGTGTGTGAACATTAACATCTCTTTAGATACCCATACATGTCTTTTACCAACCATTCTGAACAGAATTTGGTCTATGACGTTTAAAAATTCGTAATAAAAAAAATTTTTTTCATAAATCTGAATAATTATTATGCATAAAAAACATTAAACATAGGCGTTTTTTCCCTTGAGACCCTCTTTACTTATGTTTTAACTTTCGCATTGCATTATACAAATGCTTATACATACTTATTATAGTTTAAAATAGAAAAACAGAAGAATCGAAGATGCACAAGCCGGGCGTAGCAGACGACGCCGTGCGCCTCCTGTCCGCTTGTGACCACGGCCGTTGTAACGCAGTCGAAACGTCAAGCAGTAAGTGCTATTATAATCTTTACTTTTTCTAAAGAGGTAAATCATATCGGCACCGACAGACCTTATATATAAACCGGAAAGGCGAAACACTAGCGAGAATCAATTGGCACCCAGCGCCATCTATTGGTACGGAGTGGAACTAAAGTCCCGAAACAAAGTGAGGACGGGCCACCAGTGTAAGTAATATTTAAACATCCTCGCGTTTAGTCCCATTTATATCAAGTACGTACCCTCTTTACGTAATTGCATGTTTTACAAAGAAGACTATTCAAAGTAATTGTTTCACGTCAAAACTCACTTTATCGTACAAAAAGCACCAAATTACAAACCACAAATTAGGAATTTAAATATTTAATTTAAAGGTTTTTAACACTATACACGCGAGCTACTCTCAAGCACGACGTACCGTCGTACCGTTAGGTACATGTTATTTATTTATTTAAACTTTATTGCACAAAATTTGTAACAATAGGCGAACTTAATGCCCAGGGGCATTCTCTACCGGTTAACCTTTGGGTCGTGCAGTAAAGACAGTATAGACATAATTATGAGGGCTTCAAGAATAAAAAGACTAAAATTTAACAGTGTATAAGTAAATCATATTTGTGACCCATCGAAAATAGTAAGGGAATAGAGAGTGATCCTGTGTTTAGGCACACCTATAAGCACTATAATATTTTATAGCCTGTGTGGCTGATTGTTAAGATCGGCCGCCGTAGCCAAATCAAAAGGTTGGAAAATATTATTTAAGTATTAAACTCCAACAGCCTACACGCCACCTTTCTACCAATGATTTACTTTAAAATGCCTGCCTAGGTCTGTTTTTCCCGGCCTCTACAATCTTTAAGGCAAGAGTGATAAGACATCTTCTAGGCAAACATAACTTTCCATCACATGCGATTGTGGTCAAACGTTGGCCTTAAGTTTAATAAAAAAATAAACTAATTTATTTCTAAAATGACGGTTCTAAAAGGTAACACCATGATTTAAACCAGGAAAATCCTTCCTTTTCCTCACATTTTTCTTATGCTACTTTTAATTAAAAATCCTTATTTCACAACACAACAAAGATGTCTCATTACGGACACAATCGCGCCCTCTGGTGTCTAAGCTCACTAACGCCTCTGCCAGGATTATCTCCCAAAATACCAAGCACAAAAGGGGGATCTAGAAAAAAAGATTTAATAGCACCCCTTGGGCGAGTCTATTTGGCTTGGAGTCATAACTTGGGCCCGGGGGTAAGGATGCGTCACGTGTTGTTGGTTTGTCCCGTTGGGGACAAAATCTTATGAATACAAAAAAAAACCATGGAGAAAAACCAAGTTAAATTGTTATTTTATTAATTTACATACTTGTTATAATATTATAGTGCTACTCCTAATATTATTATATTATAAGAATAGTTTATAAAGGGAGTACTATAGAAAAAGCTACTACTATTATTACATACTAACTAACATTTTACATCCCTTTTAAACCACGTCTTCTACCAAACATTCAGAACAATATTATTGTTTTATGACTTTTGAAAATTCGCATAAAAAATATCTACGATTCATACAAAGTTGGTCACATGACTTGTCAATTTTTTACAGGGAGTTGACCATTTTCAAAAGTCTTAGAACCAATTATAGGATTAGGTACCTACATAATAATATGTCGATCAGAACGATCTGTAGAAGACACACAAGAATACACCCTGTATCATACAAAAAATAGGCAAACATTTATTTACCTATTAATTTAATATTATTAAAAAAATAACTCTACTGATAAACTATCATCTATCATCTTTTACATTAAAAAAAACGCAAAGTATAGTCATAGTGATGTTACCTATTTATTGAGATTCGTCCCAAAAGTGGGACGACATGCATCGTTGTGTACACCACTCGTAAGAAATAAGGCAGGGTACGTACGAAGAAACAATAATAAAAATAATAAATCCCCTTCAAAGCCTGCTGACAGACGCGAAACTATTCGCCGACGATTCTAGGGTGACAATCCGACGAGCTTCTGTTTAGGGTGTGTTGTTTATTTTGAAAACGTTTTCCTTACTGCATACTGCGGACTATTATTCATAGTTTTTATTCTAATAGAAAGAAAGAAACAAAGAAAATGCATTTTTTTTATGTGATAGGTAGCAGGCGGGTCACCTGATAGTAAGCAATTGCCGCCGCCCATGAACACATGCAAGAAGTGCGCTGCTAACCTTGTATCCCCTTCCCCCCGGATGGGCCTCCGGTACCCTCACTCACTCGGCTAAACACAGCACAGGAGCTGCTTCACGCCGGTTTTTAGTGAGGCAGTGCTATCACCCCGGTCGAGCCGGTCCATTCATGCCGAAGCATGGCTCTCCCACAATTCTGTGCTTCGGCATGAAGGGGATTTTTATCCCCGGTTGGCAGCGCACTTGTAACTCCACTGGTGTTGCAAGTGTCCATGAGCGGCGGCAATTGCTTACCATCAGGTGATCCGCCTGCTCGTATGCTACCTATCACATAAAAAAAAATAAAAAAAATCTTTATTTTATTCTTCTTTATTTATTCTACCACAAGGTAATTTTTAGACTAATCAATTTATAGAACTGGGAGCTAGAAGACTTGGTGGGCGAGCCTAATATCATCTGCGAAATTAAAGTTTACTGGGTCGGCCACCTAGAGTGAATGGGACAAGATCGGGACGGCCAAATGGTCAAATAGCAGTTGGCCGTTCAATACACCGCTTTAGGGATGATGTTGAGGAAGATTTGCGTGGACTCCAGGCTTTTGATTGGAAGGCGGTTCTAGGCATTTAGGCAGGACCGTGTGACTCGGGACTATGCGCTGTGGGAATTTCAGCTGTATGAAGAGTAACGGCAACAGATGCTGAATGACTGGAACAGGAACGAGATAGGACCAGTATACCATCAAGAGATGGTCAACTCAACTTTATATTGCCCTTTTTTCATGTGTAATCTGTAGACAGCGGTGCTGATTGCACACTTAGTGAATTAACTAGTATTATTACTAATAGTATTAATTGTGTGTAATTGTTTGTTGTCTCAAAGAAAATAAAATAAAAATAAATAAACTCTGCAGAAGTACTTTTAATTCAGTTAATCTTTCTCCTCCCAGACATCTGTCTAGCTACCCTGTCGCACCCATATGAGTGCGACAGGGTAGTTGGCAGGCCCTACGGGATCAAACACCGCCCCAGCAGCACCTTATCGGGAGGCCTCCACTCCTACAGTACACGTACTACGAGTGGCATGAGAAGCAGGCCGGGCAAAGGGTTTACGCCGTACGTCCGAACCACACGAAATGCGAAAAAAATTGGATCAGATCAATTAATCCTTCTAAACATCCTATCTATAGGCACCCTACCCAAATCCCACCACCTCTACAAATCCTAAAGAATATGCGAGAAAATTTTGTTTTACAGGCGAAAATGGAAAATTTCTCCATTCAACAGCAACGGTAGACTGGCACAATTGAAACGGCCGATGACAGCTCTGCAATTGACTGTTCACAGGTTCGACTCCGTTCCTAGATTTAGGTGTCTTTCAATAGTTTTGTCACAAACTTGAAGCGGTTTCGTTTGTTGGGGTTCTATTTGTTGGTTAAAAGTAAAACAGGGCATTTCAACTGCTTCATCTCTTCAGATTACTAGCAGTTCAATTTCGCACCAATAGATGGCGCTGGGCATCGATTGCATCGTATTAGTGTTTCACCTTTTTGTAGAATGAGATTTGTTAATATTCATCTCTTTATAAGTATAATCGACGACGGTTGGATAGCCACGTTTCAGCAGGTTTGGGCAGAATCCACCAGAGTACCACAGCCTCACAGAAGCTGGGCGTGAAGAAGCGCCTAAAGCCGAAATATCACTTTATAAGACATTTTTATATATCTGGACGCGGTCTCCACTTCAGTAGCGCTACCATGAGTTGACATTTATAACTAACATAACGTAAACTATTGCTTTGTCTCTTTCAAATGCATCACAATGAAAGAGACAAAGCGATAGTTTTCGATAGCGAGGATAGTATTTCAAACTCATGGTAAGGCTACAGAACTCTCCCAAATAGCACTACCTTTATAACCGAAACTTCAACTATTCAATTACTTGCTCTCAATTAATTCATCCATGGAACCGTAAAGCACCAACTTTTCATAGAAAAAGACTTCAATACAGAAGGCAATTTCTCTTGACCCTAAAAACTGCACCGAACTCCGCGGAACAAGTTGAGATCAGTAACTTAACTTGAAACGACTTTATTAAAATTCAAACTAGAGGTAACTTGTTATTGTAGCCTTTTTAGGGTTCTTTTAGCGTTTCTGTCCGTAGGAGAACCTTGCTTTGCAATGAATGGGCAGGCTCGAGGAGGGATACTTCAACGTTAAGGAAAATCATCGTGAAATAACTTTTTTTTATGATATGGGGGGCAGACGAACAGACGGATCACCGCATAGTTAGCGATTATCGCCGCCCATGGACACCCGCAACATCAAAGGAGTCACAAGTGCGCTGCTAACCTTTCAAAAAGCTCGTTGTTTGAAGGTTTGCAGGTCGTGTCGATCCGAGAATACCGTAGGTGACAGTTAATTCCATAGTTTTAGACACTGAGAGTGTGGAGTAACTACTGAAGGCCCAAAAAAAAGAGTTTGAAAATTGGCAGCTTACTTATAACTCCACTGGTCTTGCGGATGTTGGGGCTATGGTTTACATCAGTAAAACTATCCTGACATTAAATTTCTTTTTATATGATAGGTGGCAGACAAGCAGACGATTTCCGCTGCTCATAGAGATCCTTTTAAGAGAGATTTTTTTTATTTTTTATGTGTATCATGTAATTATCTATTGTAATATTTGTGTCATTGAATAAATTTATTTCTATTCTATTCTATTCTATCCTCAGCTCCTGTAAAGCAAAACAAAAGCTTTTTTAAGTAAATGTCTTGAAAGTTACTAGAATTAATTCTACACGGAACTCATCGTCGCGAAAATTCAACTCTCACTTGGTCAGATTTTTTTTTTGTAATTTTAAACTTAAGAGGTTTTTTGCATCACAGTCTTGCAGCTTACAAATTGTTAAAGAATGAAAGGTGACTTGGGCGGTTGTAGTTTTTCTTTCTTCGTTGGAGTTGTAAAGTTGTTTTGATTTTCTTCAATTAGAGTAAGCGATGGTAACTTAACCAATTCCTCACGACCGAGCTAATGGTAGAAATATGCACATAAACTTTAGGCTGGTACGGCTATGTCCTGCGAAAAACGTGTTTAACCGTGGGAGAGCCACGCTTCGGCATGAATGGGCCGACTAGACCGAAATGATACGACCTCACAGAAGACCGGCGTGAAGCAGCGCCTGCGTTGTATTTCTTCGAGTGCGTGAGGGCACCGGGGGCCCAAATGGAGGATAGGGGATCGAAGTTTGGCAGCGCACTTGTGTTGCAGGTGTCCATGGGCGGCGGCAATCGCTTACCACCAGGTGGTGCCACATATCTATGCCACTTATCTATGCTCTACACTGGAAGTTGTAGACGAATATATTTATCTCGGACAAATAGTGCAACTTGGTATGTCCAACTTCCAGAAAGAGGTCGATCGGCGAATCCAACTCGGCTGGGCAGCGTTCGGGAAGCTTCGCAGCATATTTCGGCTCATTTACCACATAAAAAAATACTACCATAAAATTTACAGTCATTATAAAAATATCTCCACAAACCCTTCAGTTTTCCCTCAACTCATCCCTTCGTCTCTACTTAAAAATGGCGACGAAAAAAAACTTTGCCTACCGACGACTCGCATAGTTGTCCACCGTCGAACGAAGAAGAAAAAACCCGCTCAGTACATAATTGAAAATGCCTAAAATAACGACGATGGTGTTGCCAAGGTGTGAGTGTTCTGCTAAAGTAATATCATTTGAACCATTTACCACGCACATTAAAAAGATTTTGATCAAAAGGATGATGAATGAAGAAATGAAGAATTTGTACAATTATAAAGTGCTAGTAGCCCGCCCTCACTTCGCTTCGGGACCGTAATTCAGAAATGAACTAATAGATGGCGCTGTGCTAAATTACATCGCGCAAGCGTTTCGTGTTTTCGTTTTATCTATAAGCATTGTCGTTGTCAATAGAAGTTATAAATAGAATAGAAGATAGGAGAAGAAGATATAGATTTGTTGTTAGGACTTTGTTTATAAAAATAAAAAAGTTTCTTGAAAATGGTGCGTTGAGTATTTTTATTTAACTTATAAATTCCAATGACCTGAATTTAGTATCAATGCAGAAAATATTAAAGAATTGATATTTTTTTACGTAATACAGTATGAAAGCCCCGTTGGTCTAGTTGTTTAAGTATCGATAAATGATCTTTGGGTTCCGAGTTCGAACTCAGAAACGAGCAAAAAGTAGTTGCGATTTTTTCGAATAAAGCCCGAGTTTGTGATCAAGCGTGGTGATTAAACCTAATCCCATCATATTAGCGATGACTTGATTTCCAAAATGGAGGCCTTCGCATACAGGCTGATATCTTATTTTCTTTCCTTTTTTATTAAAAGTAACAAAACGTTGAAAAAGACTTCGTTTTTATTTTGCTTTAAATTAGTAGTATTTTTCAAGGTTACACCTGGCAACATTTAACGACGCCGTACTGGCATTTCCCAGATTAAACTTTTGTCTAACAATTCAGATAATTTTCTTTTGCAATATTGTCATTTTTACTCCGTCGCGTCGTCTCGATACCGGTGATATTGCATTTTTACCTTTTACCTTTACCTTTTACCTTGATCTACTTGTAATTGGATTCTTCTACTTTGCAAATAATAGTAATAGCACAAGAGCATAGATTTGAATTAGGCTTTAAGAGTCTGGTAACATAATAGTAAAAGTGGCAGTTTTTAGCAATAATGAACTTTATTGTTCCTTGTCACGTGTAAAAAGTATTGTTAATTGCATCTCGAAAAATTCGATTTACATAGGTAGTACAGGGGTTGCCCTAGTTTTAGACTAGGTTGATTAGTGTAACCTAACCTAGGTTCATTTTCACAAATATTTAATTACTTACTTTACTTACTTACATCCCGAAAAAAATAACTTTATTTAATCAAAAAAAAAAAAAGTCTTTAATTTTAAATTGTCCCAAACGTCAGGGGTAGTCAGTCCCACGGGGCCTCAAACACGGGCCGCTCCGTCTTAGACGTAATTTTGCTTTATGACGTCATTTAGCGTAATTTCACGGGGAATTTGACGCCTATTTATGCATATTTCTCATCGCTAATAGTGACAAATTCTTCGTAGTAATAGATGTTAATGCAGTACCTATTTGATGTCTTATTTAAAGAGCGATGGAAGGTTATTGGCAGACTGGCCCAGTGGCGCTTTATTAGTGATCTTCCCTCATAAGCTAAATATCGTGGGCTCGATTCTGACCAACCCTGGACAAACATTCTTGTGATGAATACTTGTTCAGAGTCTGGGTGTAATAAATGTATTTAAGTAATATATTTGGAACATTAAATTGGAACGCCCCATTGGTCTAGTGGTTTAAGTACCGGTCCGTGATCTTGGTTTCTCGGGTTCGATTCCCGGGTCGAGCAAAAGTATGTGTTTCCCTTTCCTCCCGATTTCCTCCCCACTATTCGTTTATTATCATTATTTATATGAAATACGGCGCTGCTTCAAGTTGGTTTCCTGATATTCATTCCGAAGGGTGGCTCTCCCACGGTTGTAATTGAATTAGATTTTGTTATGAGATTTTTTCGAAGACACATGCGATATGTTTTCTTACCTTATCTCAAAAATGAAAAATAAAATTAAATGTCAAAATCCTCACCTACGAGTCAAAAACACGGGCCGTTCCACTTTAGAGGTAATTTTGCTTTATGAGGACATTTAGCGTAATCTCACAGCGAATTTGACGCCTCGTTTGTGAAAATTCATCGGCGAGGGACTCTTACACTAGTGATGTATCTATAGACTCGAGTTACTTGGTAAGGGTAAAAAAATTCAAAGTAGGTATCAGCCTATTTACTGTCCCGCTCTGCAGACGACGGCGACTAATTTCAATTCAGTCATCGACGCTTTGCCATAAGTATATAAAAATCGACTTGATGGCGTACTTTTTGTAGAACTGAGGTTCATCTACAAGACTTTATTGGTTATCTTTGATGTTTTTTTTTTTTATGTGATAGGTAGCAGACGAGCAGGCGGGCGGGCGTCCGGTACCCTCACTCACTCGGCGAAACACAGCACAGGGGCTGCTTCACGCCGGTTTTCTGTGAGGCAGTGGTATCACTCCGGTCGAGCCGGCCCATTCATGCCGAAGCGTGGCTCTCCCACAGTTGATTTGAGATATATCTGTGATGAAAAGTTTTTCACACATTTCGTTTTTCGAGACTGATCGATACTGATAACTAATCGATATTAAGACAAGCCTACTCGAGCTAGTTTATCTCAAGTCCGCACATCTCTCGTATATACGTGAGTTGACGGGGAATGGTGTTGAATTGACGTAGTGGCGGAAAAAGCCAAGATGGGAAGTTATTTGACGGGGGGCCTGTTTGCCTCTCTAATTTAGGAAGGAAATAGGGAAAAGAGGTGGGACATAGTAAAGATCGCGGAAATTCCTTAGATGCAGGTTATACAGGACCAATGGGGAGGCCTATGTCCATCAGTGAACATCTAATGAACTGGAAAAGATTGTAATGATGATGATGATATATGGAAAAGTAATAAGAATAAGTGGATTTTTACAAATCGAACCACACACACAACCGCACAGCACTGTGAGTTTCTCGCTGAATTTTCTCCTTGGAACCACAGTTTTGTGAAACGGTTTAGCCGTGACAGTATTTACTGACGGCTATTAACTTAGGGACCATCAAGAGAAGAACGTACTCTTTGTTAAAGGCCGGCAACGCATCAGCAAAATCTCTGATCTCGTAAATGTTCATGCGCGACGGTGATTACTTACCAGCAGGTGACTCGTTTGCCACATTTTATTCAAATTTTATTACAAGTCTTTATTACCACAATACGCCTATGACTTATTGATTGATTATTAAGCTAGACCGTTATAGCTACCTATATATCGGTAAGAGAACATCACAAGTATTATTATTCACATGGAGAGTCTAAAAAATAAAAACCAAAATAGCCCAGTTCATTCCTACCGAAGAAAGGCATCGAAAGAATTGAAACGACTGTCAATGAAAAAGTTTATAAAGTATTCACACAAGCCTTAAAAGTAGATAGCCTACGTGCCAATTGGAGTTCTAAATAGACATAATCCAAAGGTTTAAAGGAAAGCCTTTGGAAATAGTGATGGGACTCACTCCAATTTGGACACTTCATTTCTTTTTATTTGAGTAAGTATAATTCAACATTTCGATGGAGCACCTTTTCCTACATATTCAAATTATTGAGATGTTACACGGCAGACGAGTGTAAGGCCTAAATATGATTTATAATGACTGGATCTATTGACGGAATAAAATGACTAATCTCAATAAGTTGATTTCTTTCTATTTAGAATCAAAATTGAAAAAAAAAATTGAAAAAATTTATAGCAATAAAGATATTCTATTCTATTCTATTCTATAATGCAGTTTTGTTTCTTAAAGAAAAAATGTATCTGTAAACATTTACATCCCTTTGACCACGTGTTCTATCAACAATTCTGAACAACATTTGTTCAACAACTTCTCTAAGTTCTTCGAAAAAATTTTCGGCCCCCCATACAAAAGGACCAAGTCAAGTGACCGACTTTGTATGGAAGGAGAATTTTTTTCTATGCGAATTTTCAAAAGTCATAGAACAACATTTGTTTAGAATGGTTGGTAGAACACGTGGTTTTAAGGGATGTAAATGTTCACAGATACACCCTGTATATATCATCTAAAAAAATAAGTAATAGTAATAAGTATTTAAGGTAGTTTTTGTTCAGGGCCCAATGTCCAGCGGCTACCTTAGAACATATTGCGATAAGCATACCTATCACAGAAAGTATTTTTATTTTGTATTTACTTTTATTTCTATTCTCCGAGATAAGTTTTGTGTTTACTAAATGAATTACTATTCTATTCTATTCCTCTGCTAAATTCTGCTTCCATTATTTTAAGTCCTGTATATGTCACTCGAGTGACGTGACTAGTCACATCCCTCGGAAGGGTTGAGTTCATTTATCCGCCTGCAATAAAGATGGTGCTTAGCTCCAGATAAAACGAATTACAATCCGATGTTCCACCGCAGTGTAAAAACAAACAATCTTCTGTCCTTCGCATAAAGTTCATTGCACGATACGGGGTGCTACCGCATCGGTCTAAGTTAGAAGATGAAGCGGTTTTGTAAATTATGTGTTAATGGTAAGGTTTCTACTGGTGTTGCGGGTATCGGGTAGGTATACCATCAGGAGACTCGTCTACTTGTCTGTCAGCTATCACATAAAAAGGAGGATTTTTGGATGAAGAAGGAAGGGAAGGTTCCCTTTTCAGATAGCTCGTTACGTTTATAAGACTTACCCTCTCCTTATTATAATCCTACTACTATTATAAAGGCGAAAGTTTGTAAGTGGTGACGCTTAAAGGTATAAACACCACCATGCGGGTGGAGATGGTTCAGCGGGTTGGCGATAGCCAGCGGGGCGGTTAAAAAAGAGAAAAGAGGAGTGGACTGTATTTTGGCGGGGGAGCTAATCTACCTACAAATACAGCCCACAGACGTCCCAGAAAGATCTGCCGATAGCTGAAAGGACAACAGGCGAGGAACATGGAGATGAGCACTTACTGTTCGCTGCGCTCGACGTACAGGCTCCGGAGCACCTCAAGGACGGCTGCAGGGACGTATCTTGGACACCACTTCATCACAGCACAAAGTAAAAGTTTATAGTTAAAAACGTAGGCGGCGCGGTGCAACACGGGCGCACAGCAGCTCGGTGCATCGGTAACATGCGGACACCAGCGCGGTGCATCGGTAACTAACAGTCACACGCAGTGCTCATTATAAGGAAGGATGTGGGTAGACGGGTTATAAAGCTATCGGCAGAGAAAACAAACTACCCTAACTTTTATTAATAAAACGAAATCCACCATCCCCCCGGCCTTGAAGTTACCCTTCAAAACAAGAGAAAAACTATTGCCAGCAATTAGCAATAGTGCGGAGAGCACTGGAATCGTGCAACCATTATGGTTATAACTAGCGGGATATATAATAGCGGAAACAACTAGTGACAATAACTAGAAGTATAATAATAGCGGGAAATTAAAACTAGCGAATACAAACTACAATAGTTGCCTAAATACTAAAATTAGCAAAATAGCGGGAATCTAATAGTAACTTAAGCCTAACTTAATTTGTCTATAAAGACAACTAGCGAAAGATTGACTCTCATTGAGTCGGAAGCGGACAATAACCGCAGGACAGGGCGCTTGTAAAGGCCTGTTTTAGTTTTATCTCCGCGACGCGAGTTACTCCATCCTTGCCAGGATACAATTTTGTGACAATTCCTACGGCCACTGTAAGGGTGGAGCGTTATCTACATTTTACAACACGATCGTACCAAGTTGGATTGGATTTGATGGCGTATTCCATTTTTCACGCATTTGCAAATTATGTAAATACTCAGATTTAAATCGTTTCCAATACGACTGGACGAGCGAATCCATTAATGAGAAACGAGACAAGAGGTTCGTTCGTTGCTCAGTTACATCAGCAGCGGGTAAATATTCTAGCGGCGCGGTAGATAAGAAATGCGAAGGTGTTAGCGCGAGAGGCTCTGAGGGATCAGAGCTCAAAACATAAAGAGGGCGGCTGTTGAGCACGGCCTCTATTTGAGATAAAACAGTAGACATTTCCTCATAGGTGAGGATCTGAGTACCGATTATGCGAAAGAGAAGGGACTTGCAACTTTTGATATTCCATTTACGACGTGCAAATAGATGACACATCCGTATGCGGATTCACTGGCATCAGAGAAGCCAATTAAAGAAACGACGGAACCCGTTTCTATACCTACATGGCGCGGAAAAGTAATGCGGGAGATTTGAGGTAACTCAAATAAATATTGTTGCCATAAATTAATTATGCGGGAGGGGGGAACATCGTCCCAATCAAGACTGAGAAGCCAAAGCTCTTTAATTAATAGTTTAGCGTAAAGAATAATGGGTCCGACGAGTCCTAAAACATCGTACAGACGTGCGGTGGCGGATAAAATAACGCGTTTTGGTACAAATTAATTGCGGGGTAGAAATATCAAAAACGAAATTATCTTGAGCGGGTAACCAGCGCAAACCTAATATTTTTAAAAGTATTTTCATCATCGAATGAAATAAATTCAGGTTGCCGGTGCGATTCTGGTATGTGTTCCAGAAGTTGAGAAGAATTAGAAGTCCACTTCACCAGATCAAACCCACCAGTCTTGAAGAGTTGGATTAGCCTCGTGTGCTGTCTTGACTGCATCATCGAGAGAAGAAGCAGAAGAAGCCAAGTCGTCCATATAGATGTCTCGTTCAAGAACTGAGGCCGCATTTGGGAAATTGTGACGTTCGTCACTCGCTAACTGGCGTAGCGTGCGGAGTGCCAAAAACGGAGAGGATCTTAGGCCAAAGGTGGACCCGAGTGAA
>JABMDO010000153.1:0-16266 GCA_014851415.1 Cnaphalocrocis medinalis | reverse complement strand
ATGATTGATGGAACGGCTGTCGTCACCCCGAGACAACAGATATTGCTTTGCTGCTCTCTTCCGCGTATCGAGCTAGGTTTGGTATCATAAATGTTAACTCAGTGGATAATAATGTGATCGTCCACCTTCTTAACGGGAGTTCTAAAAAATTAAAATAAATAAATATTGGCTTTAACGAAGAAGCAGTCCTAAACTATAAGTACGGTCGAGGTCAAAAAGTGTTTGCCAGTTTTTAAATTTGATTCTATATCACACTTTTTTCACTAAAGTCAAAAATGCCATATCAAGTTACAGATTACCTTTTTTAAGTAAATATAAAAAAGACACATAAAGAGGATACAACACAGAAGCAGCCATAAAAAAACCTAATTTCTTTGAAATGACATGACATTTGTCATTGACTGAGGGTGCTGGCTGTCAGCTGTCATATCATTAAACAAGACGCCGTATCTATGATCAATATTATGTAATAGACAATTAAAACTTATCACCTAGTGTTCGTGCGATTATGATCCTTAAGGTGGTAAACACTTTTTGACCACGACCGTACATTAGATACCCCTTTTTAGCATATCAGGGGACATTGCAGGGGACATTGCAAGTCAGGGGACATTGCTCTTCCATTTGAAAGTCTTTTACTATTCTTATCTTAACATTCTTAAGTTAGTATCTGAGCATACTTGGATACCTCTGAGTTTTTCAAATCTATGTGTAATATAAAATCTATAGCTCCGGTTTGTGACCATATCCGCCATCCAAGCGTAGTGGTTCAGCCTAATCCCATCTGAGCAGCGATGACTTGATTTCTATAACGGACGACTTTGCCCTGCTGTGGAACAGTAGGTATATAGGCTGATACTTGTTTGTAAAAAAAATCTAATTCTGAACAAGTCCAAAGCCTTATTATTACCGTGCGTTAAGTGATACACTTACATCATCAAACATCCTCGATCATCCATCATCATAATATAATATTTATAAAATAGGTACCATTTCATGATCTCATTAATTACTAAAGTATAACTAATACTTAATGGAAAACTTTATTCTAAATGGAAAGTTAACTTGAAATGAAATATGATACCCAGCAAAGAACCCGGTGTAAGTATACCATTTCAGTCATTTTAATCAATTTCTTACTCGTTAGTTCTATAGCTTTGAAAGTGCTAAAAGTCGGTCCTTTCAACACTTGCTTTGAAAACAGAGCGTCCGAACTATTGGCAAAGAAATAAACCTTGAGGAAGTTTCGTTGGATCTAATGACAGTTCCGATATCGCGGCCTTTGTTCAATTTTGATTGATGTCTCGATGTTTCGCTTCCTCGGCTATGGTTGCTTAAAGACAAAGTCATCAAAGACGTTGATGAATAAGTTCCGGACGAAAGTAATTAAGGCTTAAAAAAAAATACAAAAATGTGCCTCTAATTTTATGATTAATTCACGTATACTTTAACATGAAACACGAAAACCCCTAATTAGATAGCTACACGTTGGGCGCCAATTTAGAGTGTCGTGGTGCTATACAATTTTGATTTAATTGTATTTTTTTGTAAACTTAGTTATTATCTTACGCTATGAACGTTTGTAACACCCGTATTGGACGTAAATACCTATATTAACAAGTACGTTGACCGTACGTCGGCTGGTACAGCATGCCCAAGAATTTGACGTGACTTGGGCCGGGTTCCGTGCCAACTGCTCTGTGTCGCCCGAAATAAACCACACGTGCTCAGGCTATTTTCCGGAAAGTTCTGGTGGCTACAAATCAGAAAGAAATGTTGGAATAATATAAAGAAACCACAAAGACTTTGTTTAACATAAAAGTATTTTCGATGGATATTAACTAATTTTAATGAAATTTTAATTTGATCAAAGTATCAGCCTATATTTTATCCTACTGCAGGGATTAATATGATTGCATTATCATAAGTATATCACTTAAAATAAAACAACTTCTGTACATCCTCAAATAATTAAACAACAAAAAATACTGCTATGTTTTTAAAATTTCGCGTTGCATTATACAAATACTTTACATAAACGGGACTAAACGCGACTACTAAACGGATACTGTTAGTGTAGTGTGTCGGAGTGACTTCACTGACAGTTTATTTAGTGGCAGTGCAAATATCGAAAATGAGAGGGTATCTGAAGATGCACAAGCCGGGCGTAGCAGACGACGCCGTGGGCCTCCAGTTCGCTTGTGACCACGGCTGTTGTAACGCAGCCGAAACGTCAAGCAGTAAGTGCTAAAATGTACTTATTTAATTTCGTCGCGTTTAGTCCCGTTTATGTAAAGTATTTGTAAAAAAATACTGCTTCCACCAAAAAAAAATCTTGAGATTGTCATTTCATCGGGATCTTTTTTCTTGTAAATTTAAGCCTTTGTTTAACTCGTAATGTTATACTGTACAATCTTACGGTTGAAAAGTGCAAGTGCCTCGGCAATGCGCAAAAAGTTTCCCTATTAACTGGTCGTTTCACGACATTTAATGTAAAATGCATAAGTATGGCAAGACTTAATGTGCATCACGCGAACTTACTCGTGGCTGCAAGTTAAATAGTTCCCCAACTAAATCGTTATTTGGAGCTTCAAGTCTTCTGGAGCTGGAGGATATGAATGCGACTTTTGTTTTAGTTACGAATGGGAAATGGTCTAATTTGAACCTAAAAGTTTTACCTGCAAGGTAGGTACCACAGAGTAATAATAATACTATTACCGCAGAGGAACCACGATTTGGTGAAGGTTGGATGGAAGGAGTTGATGCGAGTGGCACGTTGCAACGTTGGGTTAGGCCTATGTCCAGCTGTGGACGTCTTTTGGCTGAATAGCTTAGGGTCAGGTCGATATTGTGTTATTTTATTTTACATTATCTACTAGTTGATACGTAATCGTAACGTAAGGTATTTGTGCTGGATCTGGGTGTTTATGTATCCAACCTTGTTTTTGGGTTACATGATACTAGGGAAAAAAATACTTTGGGACCAGGACAATCTAGGTGATGTGGTTTCAATTAGTTAAAAAAATATGAATTACCTTCCGTACGCCATTTTCCAATTAAAAATCTAAATTTATCCACGAATACCAACATCGATATTCCAATTAACACCGTATTTAGAATAAATATATTTTCACAGTCTAACTCGTCATAAACAACTGAAGCAATTACAGCGCAGACTTGGGCAACAAATAGAGAAGCTCGTTAAATTTCTGATAAATTAAACACAAACACCGATGCTTTATTTCAGTTTCGATGCCCGAGGGTTGAGAAAAGGGTGAGGTTAATTCTAATAATTAATACTTGTGTTGATGCCGAGGAAACTGCAGACGATTTTTCCTTGATTGGAGAAGAAATTAATATAGATATGGAATACAACCCATGCCATGTAATGAGGAGAGATGGAGGAAACTAAAAGAGCGATGCGTATTAATGAAAGTGGATGGAGGAACTAAAAACGACCGGAAAAGAGACGGATGGTAGTGCAAAGAACGACATAAAAACAGGAGACCTATTTTTGAATTTTCGCTTCGTCCGAACAAAACTACTCGTTTTGCAAGTCACGTCGTCTCGTAAGTCGCATGATTCAAAATTTTCCCTATTTTTGAAATCACTCGCTTAGGGTTAGCCAAGCTTGACAAAGTATAGTTTTAACTTGTTTCACGTTGACGTAAATGCTAGACATGCGCGAAATAACTCTTTTAAAAGACTAAGGAGTTATAACTCTTTTGAAGAAAAGAGTTATATCGCTCTTTTACATCTTTAACTCCCAACTAACTCCGTAACTCAAAAGACTAAAAAGACTTGAATGAAGTGATTGATGCGAATAACGAAATACAATACAACTACATAAATAATTTTGTACTTTATTGCAACAGTGGTAGGGTCAGTTTTCTCTCGAACTCCGCGACGCGTTCCAATCATGCTCCATCCCTTTTCGTCTCATAAAATCCCGCTATGGCGATTTCACTCACTCCTGTACGTTCGAATCCAGTCTCGCTCACTAACTCTTTTACATCTTTAACTCCCAATCAACTCCATAACTCTAAAGACTTGAACAATACAACTAAATAATTTTGTACTTTATTGCAACAGTGGTAGGGTCAGTTTTCTCTCGAACTCCGCGACGCGTTCCAATCATGCTCCATCCCTTTTCGTCTCATAAAATCCCGCTATGGCGATTTCCCTCACACCTATACAATCGAATCCAGTCTCGCTCACTAACTCTTTTACATCTTTAACTCCCAATCAACTCCGTAACTCAAAAGACTTGAAGATGTAAAAGAGTTAGTGAGCGAGACTGGATTCGATCGTATAGGAGTGAGTGAAATCGTCATAGCGGGATTTTATGAGACGAAAAGGGATGGAGCATGATTGGAACGCGTCGCGGAGTTCGAGAGAAAACTGACCCTACCACCGTTGCAATAAAGTACAAAATTATTTAGTTGTATTGTTCAAGTCTTTTGAGTTACGGAGTTGATTGGGAGTTAAAGATGTAAAGAGTTAGAAAGGAAGTAAAGGAGTTACGGAGTTATTAAGTATTTTGCAAGGAATACATCTTTTAGTCCCAATCACTCCTGAGTTACACATGTCTAGTAAATGCGTCCACTCGCTTCACGGAAACGAGTGGTTTATAACCACTCGTTTCAAAACGCTCGTTTTCGAATGATTCAAAAATGCGGATGTCAAAAATCATGCGAGTCACACATTTTTTAGTGACACGACAATTCAAAAATAGGTCTCCAGATAGGTGATTTGACGACGAATGATAGGTATGCTTGGAAGAAGAAGACGTACTGCGCAGACCTCAGATAATCTGAGAATCAAAAATCAAAAATTCTTTATTATTTACAAGTTAATATAACTTTGTGGTAGGGGGGGAATAGGCCAAAAGAATGATTATGGGATAGAACTCATGGTACAATAAATTGTGGGAATTTTATGAGGCTGGGTTATTATAACATCTATAATATTGTACTTATGGTTTTGCAATAAATTATTGAGTATTGAGTAAGTTATGTCCACAGTCAAATCATTACTTCCGTATTTTGGTGTGTTTAGTTAGAGGACATGGAAACTCGTTTTCACATAATTGCAAATGCGACACAGTTGCATTCGTATTGTAAATCTGAAAGTTTGTATGCTTGTTACCTCCCCCTGACGTCACAACTAATAATTGGGTCCGGACTTTTGGAGCTTAGTAACTGCGGGATTTGACTAAACGTGATTGGGGTTGTTTTCACAGTTACTTATTGTTAGAGTGTTTTTATGTTTACGTTAGTTAAGAGAAGTTATACCGCCCGATATATGTATGTGGGAGATTTTATTTCTCGAGCTTTGTTTGGGCAATGTAAAATTTTGTAATTTACAAAAGAACAATATAAAAAGAATACGAAAATATTTTTTTATTATTTCCACGCATTGCCTGCCATGGCTACAACTTCTTGTATGCCGCAGCTTCCGCTATTGCTTTTACTATTGAGAGTTATCATGAATAGAAAGACTTTCGCGGTTGTCGTTTGTCGTTGAAGAGTAAATAAACGTGAGGCTAGCTGGAAGTGCGGAGCCCTGTGTATAAAAGGTATTAATTTCAGAATAAACAAAATAAGAAGATAATTCGCATTTAGTCATATGCACCTTTGTTTTACATTACCGCACATTACTCCTACCTAATATAACTAGTTTTTAAGTTTATACCTCTGTTTTGTGTGCAATAAAAAGCATATTCATTCATTCATTCATTCACCTACACCCCCACGTTCAAGTACCTATGAAATATTTTGATTACTTACCTATATTTTGTCACGTTGAGGACCGTTCTCTACCTATAAAAACATCTACCTATATAAATAAAATTACCAAGAAAGCGTTTGTAATGAGTATTTAAGATATTGGTTATGAAAAAAACGTCAGACTAAGGTATTTTGGGAAATTATTGTTACACTACTTTTGCACCAAACACCAAAAAACGTGAGACTGGAAGCGTGTCTAACAAGGATTTAAAGTCACCTTTGTGGAGATTATAGTTGTATATCAGCGGTATGCAGCGCTGATATACGACTTATTCGTCGATATCGCTGCAATAGGGTATGACCGACGTGGAATTTAATCTCCTTGAGAGGTTCCTGCTATATGTCCTTTATTATACTTGTTCGATTTCTTATTGGAGGGAAATTGACTTTGAGCGTGGTGGGACTCCCTGGAATCCGGGCTGGGATAACATCAGGGTTGATTATGGATTGAATCGGAATCGAGGGGAATAAGTGGGCTTAAAACGAGTCAATGGACGATTGACTACTCATGTCTTTTCTTCTATCTCTATCTTATATCTATACTATTTATAAAGAGATAATTTCTATAGACAACGACAAGGCTTATAGGTAAACCGAAAACACGAAACGCTTGCGCGATGTAATTGAGCACAGCGCCATCTTTTAGTTCATTTCTGAATTACGGTCCCGAAGCGAAGTGAGGGCGGGCCACTAGTATCCTTATATAGCCTTAACAACTGTCAGTAATGCACAGGTTGTATCTGTAACATTTACATCTCTTTAGCTACATGTTCTATTGACCATTTGATTCTGAACAAAATTTTTTCAAAACTTTTTGAGATTCATCGAATTGGACTCCCTATTCAAAATAACCAAGACCCGTGACCGACTTTGAATGGAAAAATGATTCTATTTTATACGAATTTTCAAAAGTCATAAAACAAATGTTGCTCAGAATGGTTGGCAGTACACGTGGTTAAAGTTAAGTAAATGTTTACACATACACCCTGTATAAAAAGCACTAGTAAACACGTATAAGAAGATGGGGTTTAAGTCCAAAAAGAGGCAACTTGATGACGCTGATTGTACATTGCGGGGGAGGGTCTTGTATTCGCATAATGCTTAATTTTCTTGGAAAAATAGAAAGGTTTCTGTTTGAAATGGTTTAATTTAACCCGCAGCCGGCCTTTGAGTCCTTCGTAAAGTAAAATATATTTCATTAGAGACCCCAGGCATTCGGATGTTGAGAGCAAAAGGAAGCAATCGTTGGACATTTTATTAGGTGTTCTTTACAATAAAATAATTAGTAGGAAACTGCGAGTGGATTTGAACATGAACGATAATATTCCTTTTAGGTAGTTTTGAATCTATAAAAAAAAGTAATCATGCGAACAAAATGACACATGAAAATGTTAAGTTATCCACCTACATTTTGCATTGTCAAAAGGCTACAATCATTTTACAGTATTGTTTCAATTACAAGTGTCATGTATTTTGGCATTTTCATTGAGAAAAAATGCACATAACGCCCCCTGTTAACGGGACTTTTAGGCCTCCTTAAATGATCGTATTCCTACTGTCATATGTATCCCATTGAAAACAGAAATGTCAAGTAGGAGCCACGTTCGTTTTGCCATAAGTTTTGTTCGTTAAGTTTATCGTCAAAAGAAGTGATACCAAGTTCGATGATGAGACCCACTTGGCTAATTCTAGATTCTCGATCTATCTATGTCTTCAAAATTATATACTAAGATTTATTTCGTCACTCTTTTTATTCTACCTTTGTCGCCTTAAACCCCAAAAGTTGTCGTCACTCACAATGACTACTCCATCTCCTAATGCATACCTGAAACAAAAGCAAAAGTTAAAAAACTGCTCACTTGGTCGTAACAAACGGAGACAAGTTTTTGTGAAGTAGAAAAATGGTTGCAATGTGTAAGTCAAACCTCGGCTATATAAAATATTGGCATATGGTGCAAAGCAAAACTTAGTAGGTACCTACGCTGTTTTTAAAAATAATACCGTCGCCCTATTGCAGTTAAAAATAGCTTTTTTCTTGTCATGTCCGTTTAACAACTTAAAATGTCTCTTGAACCTGAAAACTACGTACAGCAACAGCAAAAGTAGATGATTAAAATCAAAAACTCTACTTATACTCTTAATTGAGCGGACTTCGCGTCAGAACTGTATGAATTTGACACCTTACAATTCTGACGGGAACTCCGCTCAATAGTGAAGTATAGAGTTTTTGATTTTGATCATCTACTTTTGCTATTGACTGTACTTTGACTTAATATTATAAGACATGTAAACACACAACCCTTTGCACATAATCAACAAACTGGTGAGGTGCCAAATGGTTACTCGTAAATAACATCTCCAAAACAAATAAAAAGCATAGTCCAAGAAAAACTGTTCATTTCGTCGTTGCTTACACAAACGCAAAGCTCCAAGGGGTTGCAAAGTCAGAAAATGATGTTGCAACGTGAAAGCCGAACCTCGGCTGGGCAAATATTTGCGTATGGTGCAAACAAGCCGCGCTTAGACACGGCGGATGCTGTACTCTTAAGAAACAAAAGGCAGATTGTGAATAGGAAACTTTAGAGGTTGCTGTTGTACTGCGGAAGATTTTAAAGCTTCTAGCTCTATCGCACTTTGTCACAAGATATCGTGGCACAGGACCATCCGAAATTGACTGGCATCAAAATCAACAACAGAGACAATTCTGATATGAAGAGATGAACCGGCCGCTACTCGTTTTTTGCCAGGGAACATAATAATATACTGTCTTGTTGTATACATCGTCGCTGGTTTGTGCCCACATCAAGTCTTGCATTGGATAAGCCAAGAATTAAACAGGTGATATAGGGATCGTTCATTAATAACGTGAGGTCCGAAAGGGGAAGGGAGCGAGGAGATGGGCTGAACATCACGTTAAAGTTCCAAACGAACCAGCAGATCACCTCATGTGAATGTGTAATTTTGGTACTAGATAATCCCAATGTCACTAACAACTGATCACTGTTGTAACTATAAAACTATAATTTTCAGTAGAAACTCAACCGGTAAAAGACGGAATACCGACACGAGCATCTTCGCTTATCCGGGTCGCGTTTGCTTGGGCTTAAATGAAATATAAAGACGAGTTTAGGAGATCTTAGTCCTTTCTAGCGCTTAAGGATGTGCATCGTGCATAGTAGCGTCGCCAATGCATTTTTATTCATATAGGGTTTCGGGTTGAGCAAAAGTATGTTTCGAATTTTTCGAACACAGCTCGGTTTTGTGATCACCAATCCGCATTAGGCAAGCGTGGAGATGAAAACCTATCTTCAACTCTTTCCCTATTAATTATTTTAAGTAGGTAGTGCCGGTTCTGTAAGAGTATTTATTTATTAAAACTTTATTCCACAAAACTTCGTACATTAGGCGAACTTCATTCCAAGAGGCATTCTCTACCTCAACATTCGCAAAAGGAGTGTTAGTTACACCTTACAAAATTCAAAATTTCAGTGCATCATTCTTCTTCAAAATTGTCCTCCAAAAACATGCTTAGGCAGCGCTAGTGTGCATGAAACAAAGCCTTAAATGAACAACGTTTTCTCTTTGTGCGACTCCAACGAAGCCAGAAAGTATCTGTTAACGTAGTGTGATGTGTGGGTACGGCTTCCGTGCTTTTGAGTTAGTATTAGTGTTGTATGTTTGGGATAAATAAGTTTGTGTTTGGTTTGTTTCGCATTTGTTATAGAAAAATATCTGTAACAAATCTTTTTGTAGCTTAACTAGCATCAATACATATTATCGTTGCTGTAGGTGTACAGTAGTCAATATTCTACTTACTAAATCTTATTTGCAAGGCCTGCAAAAGGTATCAAGTGTAAACTATATTTTACAAGTATTTAAGATCCTTGTACCTACCTACTACTTGATAAGTGAGTACCAGGCGATAATAGCTTATCCATATCAGAAAAGTGCCTCGTAAATGAGATGTCGTGGATTCGATCGGAATACTCACCTAATCGATTTAATGGATTTCCCAAATGTATAAATATGTGCGTGTTTGTTCAAAAGCACTGCGGTGAGGGAATCATGACCCTCTTGGTCGGACATGACAGGGGCATTATCTACCAGATGTGCTATTTATTAGGCCAG
Source organism: Cnaphalocrocis medinalis (assembly GCA_014851415.1). Taxonomy (NCBI): domain Eukaryota; kingdom Metazoa; phylum Arthropoda; class Insecta; order Lepidoptera; family Crambidae; genus Cnaphalocrocis; species Cnaphalocrocis medinalis. The sequence continues at coordinate 6,349 of JABMDO010000153.1, read as the reverse complement.
TCAATATTCTAATAGTAACTTTTCGAGAGGACAGCGACGGTAGTTCGTACACGCACCTAATTAATTTAATGGAAACCCATAATATATGTGCGTGTATGTTCAAAATCGTGGCGGTGAAGGAATCATAACCCTCTTGGTCTAGTTCCTCCCCTAAGGGTTGCAATGGACAGACGGCAGTAGCTTAAATGTAATTACCAGTCTTGCCAAATCGTGGCCTAAGCGTTAGTTCTCCACACAGACGGGTGAATCGGAGAAGACGCAAGAAACTCGTGAAAAATAACATAATTTGTAACAAGGATTAGTAGCCTACAAGAAACATCAACAAATGGGGAACATACAAAGGCTGCAAAAACAAGAGTTGCTACATCAAAGATCTTTTGTTACAAGCCCGTATTTTTTGCCCACCTCATTTGTCGGTGAATTATTTGATTTTTAGAAGATTGTTTCCGTTAAATCTGATTTTTTAAAGAAGAAGTAGTAAAATCTTATTTTACTGTTCTGGTTTTGGGTTTTAACGTGACTATAAACATCTGTTTTTATTCTCAGAATACTTATATAAGAATACATAATCTATTACTGGAGAATACAATTGTGAGCTGTGAGGGATATAGTGTTCCTGACCAAAATGTGAGGTTTATTTGCCGGTTTATATTGGCAGGTACTATAATTAGCAGTCTAAAGTTAACAAATGTTTTAGGACGCCCCGCAGTAGTCATCCATTCAAAACAGTCTGTATCAGGTCTCCTAATTAACGGGCAGCGCTCGGCGTTGCATCGTTTGTATTATGGGAACTCTCCGCATAATACTGCGCTGTTGCACGAATATACGTCGAATAATGCAATTAGATGAATTTCTTTGTGCATACTAATCAATCCACTAAATCAATAGCGGTATATTGACATTCATGAACGTTCTGTTCGGACTTGATCTGAATAAAGAATATTTCTATTTCAATGCATATGATTTCATTACTGATGGCAACGTGAAATTCAGCGCTTACTATTTAGACATAATCAAAAATATATAGGAAACACAAAAATCAAGAGAATTTGTTCATATTGTTTATGGAGAAGATTGCATTGATATATCTCTACTTTGATATTTTGAAAACACGACTACCTATTTGATTGTATTTTTGAAATTATCGAAGAAGCACATGTAATAAATAGTACAACGAAAAACATACAGCTCCGGCGAAAATAAATGGAGCGCGTGTTCATGTAAAAAAATATATAAATGGAGATTTTTTCGTGACAAGTGGCCAATGAGAAGACGGATCACCCGATGGTTAGCGATTACCGCCGATAGACACCAGTAGAGTCACAAGGGCACTGGCAACCTTTAACCCCCTTTCCCCCCAATTGGGCCTCCGATACCCTTACTCACTCGACGAAGACATAGCGCAGAATGAATATTTATTGCCTTACCTACTAGGGATATTGTCATATGAATGGAGCTTTTTTACCATGCTACCACATTAATTTGTACATAAATACGAACGACAAATAGAGACTTACATTTTAATACTACTTTTTAAAGCCTGAGGTTAAACAAAACCGTATAAGCGCGGGCGCAGTATAACAGTCACAGTTGGATTAGCAAATGAATTAACGGCGCTCGCTACACCGCGCGGATTATGAGAAATAACTGCATACTGTTGCACTGTGCCGGGAAATACACGTCGAGTAATAGGACTGTACGGGAAATATGGGAATTAGACGGGTTAGTTAACGTTTGCTTAATCAATGCATTGGTATTACTGCGGCGAGGTCTCATTAGGGTTTTATTAAGGTTAGTGTTTGGAAACTCTGCGAGGGACTATAATGCCATGGCTCTTAATAATGCGCCCCATCAGGGTAGTGCGGTAATGTTTTGTTAGGTATTAATGCAGATGAGGTATGGTCCAGTCGTGTCTATAGGGCAGTACCGTTAGTCATCATGAGTCTATGTGAATGAAACGATTGGGGGCCCCGGTAGGACAAGCTCCCCTCTTTTTGTCCTACAATCCTAGGACCCACCTATGGATTCGCTTCAACAGTTAAGTACATATGTCAACTGCCTGAAAAATCTTTTGGGCTCCGGGGCATTGTCCTGCCTAGACGTGATTTCTATGATGGAGGCATAAATTTGCCCTGCAGTGGGGCAGTAATGTAGGCTGATACTAAATTAATTTGTTTAGGTTATATTTACTCTACATTCTAAAATTTCGAATTCAATTACGCCGAAAAAGTGCGTTTGTCACAAACAATACTTGTCTTTCTTATGTCTCTTTTTTCTTTGAAATCGGAAAACGACGTTTTTTCAAAATTAAGATATTTACCAGTGAACTATCTCAACTCTTCAGTTTGCGCATTAGCATATTATTATCGTTTACGAGTAAGACGTGTAATTTCGTAACACGAGCCTAAGCAAACCTCATTGGGCTTAAGTTCTCCTTCCCGTGGGTAAGTAAGCCCTTAATATCCTTAGGTTGGTTATTGTAATTAATACCTACTAAGTTATAATTAAACGTTCATTTATTACAGGCTTGGTCGGTAAACGCTTTGTTTCTTCAATTAAAGGGTATTTTGTATTACTTTTTCCGTGCGTTTACAGTTTTTGATTGAATGAATAATTTACTAATTCGTTTGTTAGTCCATACTGGGATTCGAACTGGTCTCCGGAGTTAAAAACTGAATGCCTCCTTATCTCTTAAAAATGACAATATTAGTTCCAATCCTGACATCAGTCAAAATTAACTGTCGCACTTGGTGTTTTTAAATGTTATCATCATCATCTTGATCATGAGCTTCATCATATTTTATACTGGATATATATTCTAGACCTCCTCCGATTTCTGCCAAGATTGACAGTCTTGCTTGTGCCCATCCAGCTATGTCCTGTATCTTGTCGGATATCGTCGGACGACTGACTAGTTAGTTTTTGTTTCCCCCTTGTGTCATGAAATCTTCGTCTAGTGAAGCCTGGTGGATGTCTTCGTTTGTTTCATCATCATCATCCCAGCCAACAGACTCTAGCTTCTGGATAGGCCTCCCACAACGCTCTCCATAAAGATGGGTCCTGTGCCGCCCGGATCTAAGGCCTTCATCAGATCGTCGTTCCACCTTGTTTGTTTTTTTAAAATAGTGGCCCGCACTCACTTAATTTGGGGACAGTAGTTCCACTGTCTACCAATAGATGGCGCTGGGCGTTGATTGTATCGCGCAAGGGTTTCGAGGTTTCGGTTTACCTATAAGGCGTGGTATATGAAATTAATCTCTTTATAAATAGTAAAAATAGATGAATCAACAATGTTTTTCTCTATTTCCATTCTAAAGTCTATGTTGTGTCACACGAAAACTGTGAGCACTATTAATCCCCGCAAACAGTTGCTAGTTCCCCGAGATGGATCCCGTCCTGCCGAAAAGCAAAAAGGTTACACAAATGCCACGAAATTAGCCGAGGGGGGAGTAGGAGAAGGTTTCCTGGTAATCCGACAAGGACACATCCCGGTGTCATTAACCTCATACAGTTTTTGCCCCGGCTTATGAGCGGGCGCTCTTTTGTTCCACGGAATAAATTTACATTTTAACCAACACTCGGTGTTGCGACTCGGATAGACTTATTCGAGTGACTGAAGTGACATCGGAAATAAATGTATTCGAGTGAATAAAATATCTGAGATTTCGTAGATTCTTTTCAATTTGCTTGGATACCGATGGGTAAATCAAATGAACCGGCTGTATAGTCAAAGAGCCAAAGTAGTCTAAATTTGGAAATGTTACCCCATTTTTTCAGTGGAGAAGGATTTACGAATGCCTTACATTTTTTTACAGTGATAATAAAATTAGTATAGATTGCACTAAAATTTGATGATAAAAAAACTTAAATGGGAAAATTTTTGGCTCCCTTAGGCAGCTAACCCTTTCGTGCTTCTGCCAGTACAAATACAACAACAACGTATGTTTTTAAGAGGAAATGAAATATTATATTTATTTAAAATGATCCATGATTCTGACACATGACACAACGAATACACTTCGATTCCCTATATAGTGACCTTAATAGTCTCTATGATTCAATAGTGCATTTAGAGACAAGACCAGCCCACCTCATTCCTATGTGAAATATCGATGTCTTTAGTGAGATTCGACTCACTCGACTTTATTCGCTTCACTACCAACAACAATTCAGATGCAGAACCTTTTTGCGACATACGAGTACTGGTAACAAGTCTCTAATCGGTGACTGCAACTTTGTAACAATTCTGGACTCGATTGCTAATGAATCGCATTGAATTATTCGGGAGATTTAAACCGAGTAGCCGAAAAACTGGGGGAAGGATGTTTGGAGTTCGCATTAGCAATTGTAAGTGGATCACTTATGTGAGACTTGGTATCACCGTATATTTTAAGTGCCACAAAAGGTTTGTTATCATCTTTCCTTTTTTAGGGATAACAAAGCTGTAGAAGGTTTTTCTTCACTCTTTTAGTGAACATGCACGCTAAGTCGTTGGTTTTGTTATTTCGTCTGAGGTATTCCTTGAATTCGAGGTAGTGACCCAGAACAGAGTGCTACGAGCTCGCTAATATGAAATGTGACGTTCACAATTTCTGACTTTCAGACTTTGTCATTCTTATTGATATAGGAAAACAATACAATCAATATTATAATATTAAAGTTGTTTCTGATATTCAAAAGTTATGATTCATAGTCATCAAGTCTTTAAAAAAGAGTGATGGTAGCTTAGTGTATAAGAGCTTCCACACGGAGGTTATGATTCCAGCACCTAAGAATTTATTCTTTGTGCATATTTTTACCGTTAGCTCGCCAGTAAGGATTATCATCGTGAGCCTGCCTGCCTGCCTCAAACCTGCACATTTTGATTGGTTTCTACAACGTGTAATCATGATTCAGTTGGTCTAGGTCTTTTGTTAAAGGGTTGCGAAGATCAAACGGCAGTCGTTTCATTGTAATTATCAAACTCCTCAAATCCTGAATCGAGGCCTAAGCATTTAAATGTAACTAGGAATTTGATGCTAAGATCAAAGAAGACAGTCCTAAAAAGCTATTTTGCGGTAGATTGATTAATCTAATTTTGTTATTTCTTACAAAGTAAATACTTAGCTAGTCCCACCGATTTCAACATCAAAATTCTTTAAAAACCATTTCCTGACGACGATCAAATGAAGATAACTCATGGTTTCCGAACCCATCTAGACTCAAAAGCCGTTTAATTATTCCAAATTCTATGAACTCTATGAACAGCTGTTTAAATGGATTTATCTGGTTACTTACCCGTGCTTCTCTAAAAAAAGATAATTTAAACCGCGAACAATGGTCCCTTCATACATTTATCAAGTATTTTAATAAAAACACGGATGGAGGAGGGCGGCTAGTTAAACCCCCTGACCCCCTGCGTACGCATTTTGACAAGATTATACTTAATCTCGTTGTCTGCTCTAGCTATTTACTGAATACATTTACATAAGTAATGTTTGAGCTTGTTTAGGGGAAGAAGGCAAATACGATGTAAACATCGTACACAAGTTTTTTTGGAAGAGCGACTATACATACTATTATATTAGCCAAGTAATGAGTTCCTCGGTCAGTGTCCCGAGATGGTTACACCGGGCGCAGGCAGCAGGATGGCCCGTACACTTGTAGTAGTTGTAGTCCGTGAGACTTTGTCTTCCTACTGGGTTTTACTGTGATAGTCTTTATTTCGCGCATTGAATAGTACGAGTACTATACGCTGTGACTGCGCCCGTTCGTCTCTTCCTCATATTTATGCCGGCTTTTCCGCAAAAGCGATTCAGTTGTGCCCATTGACGTGTGAAGGGCGAAGTTGACTGGTTCAGTTCATCAGCATTTTTTGTCCTTCTTCCAGGAAACCTAATAGCGCCTTAAAGCTGATAAATATTTCCCGGAGACTATCCTGCGCCTGGCCTTGTTATCCTGATATCATATGTACATTCTTATATTCATGAGGGTAAGGATATTCCCTTATGAGAGTGCACATGTTTTGCGAATATAGGTATCCTCTTTAAAACCCAATTTGCGGTTGAGATTAGCCCACTACTTTACTTTAAAGAGTTGGTTATCTTGTCATACTAATGCCTCAAGTATATCGGGAAGTAAGAGGTAAAATTGGTGTTTATTCATTTGCAATACATCCTGTATCAACACTGTGATACGCACGTACTGTGATCGTACATTTTAGTTGTATGTCTATGCTCTTAATGATCAAAATAGGCATAGCGTCAAAATTAATCAACATTAAGGAATAGTAGATTGCAAATTAGCTGCTAAGATTGTTTAACGTGCACCAAAGTTAGAGTTAGTTTCAAGCAACACATTAAACATAGAG
>JABMDO010000151.1:0-12223 GCA_014851415.1 Cnaphalocrocis medinalis | reverse complement strand
CTTTTTTTTTTTTTTTTTTTTTTTTTTTTTTTTTTTTTTTTTTTTTTTTTTTTTTTTTTTTTTTTTTTTTTTTTTTTTTTTTTTTTTTTTTTTTTTTTTTTTTTTTTTTTTTTTTTTTTTTTTTTTTTTTTTTTTTTTTTTTTTTTTTTTTTTTTTTTTTTTTTTTTTTTTTTTTTTTTTTTTTTTTTTTTTTTTTTTTTTTTTTTTTTTTTTTTTTTTTTTTTTTTTTTTTTTTTTTTTTTTTTTTTTTTTTTTTTTTTTTTTTTTTTTTTTTTTTTTTTTTTTTTTTTTTTTTTTTTTTTTTTTTTTTTTTTGCTTGTGGCAACACTACCGCTAACATCTGATCGAGATTGCTCCGACTAAAATTTTGTGATTTATATTGTTTAAACGTTTAAATTGTCCATAAATCGTCACTATTATCATAACAATAGTAATATAAGGTGTTTTTAGAAATATTTAGTGCATAACAGAGTGTTATTATCAGTGATTGAGTGTATACGGCAGCCGGCTAACGGTCGATGACCTTGCGTCTTTTGACATTTGAAGTTAGTAATATCTTGTGAATCATTATTATCTCTTTATTATTGATCTATTACCAATTATTTGCGACTAAATAACTAGAAATAGCTCGAAGTGTGTTTAATACAGTGACTTATTCACTTTCGCGAAGAGGTTAGTCTTGAATTGACGTAACCTACTTTCAGTGTTCAAACTACTTTCTGATATTGTTTACTTACTTAAAACGTAGATATGAACAGAATGACCACACGTAGCATGGCCTGTGCTCGCCAGGAAGAGAATAAACTCGAACTCGTTTCGAAGCAACTCGACCAGGCTTTGAAGCAATTGCAGGCAGTCAGAAAGTTGAATGAACATTTGGATAGGGAAAGAGATGATAATGAGGCGGAACTATTGAAAGCATTCGAAAATAATAATAAGATTAAGAAAGAAATGGCTGAGTTGCACACTGAAAACACATTGTTAGTCGACGAGCGAGACCGACTGTTATCCATCATCGACCGGTTCAAGGAATGCAGTGAGGAGTACACCCAGGGCCTCAATCGTATGTCAGTCCTGGAGCACGAGTTACAAGAGGCCCACCATACCATAAGCCACCTCCAATCCGAAAAACTGGACATTTCCACTTCCCAAACCCAATGTCTCTTTGATGAGTTAGTAGGTAGTGCGCCCAGCCATTTGTCTGCTTCGGGTAACAGTGATCCCTTTACCATAGATCTTACTTGTGATGACACCTTAAAATCCAATAATAAAGGGAGACTAGGTACCTGCAGCAGAAATAAATTAAAAAAATATGTTAGAATAAATAGGTATATTAAAAAGACCCAGAAATTAGTTAAGAAACAAAAATGCATTTTTAATAATGTGAAATGTATTAAGCAAAGAAGACAACTAGGTGATGAATTAGATATGTATGCGTTATTGATAGAAAATAATATGATAAATCATGAAAATAACATTAAAAAATTTCAATCTGAAATACTAAAGCTTGAGGAGTCATTGATAAACATGACTCATAATATAATTCAACTAAAAATGAGTATGGGGAGCTGATGCTTGCAATGCAGGACCTTTTAAACCCCTCCAATGAAGATAGTTTAATGCCAAGCGGTACTCCATCCAAGGATCAGTCCTCCACTACCATAGTACATATAATAGCCATAAGTTCACAAATTGTAATCTCAATAGTTCCGCACCCAAAAGCATGACCAATATACCCCCTGTAAACGGTAATATTGTTATGTATAGTGACGAGTTGGGAAAAGATATGGGACACCTTCTTACTACCAATGGACAATCTTTGATCAATCATTGTATACCGGGTGCCACACTTTCCGATATCATGAATAAAATAATAAAAACAAATTTTCACAATGAAACCACATTAATAATTATGGTGGGAAATAGAGGAAGTGTAAATAAAAATATTTTATCCAACTACCTTGATTCTCTTACTAGGTTAAATGTTAAGCAAATTGTAATATTTACACTTCCCTATAGTAACAGCTTGCCACAAGTGGAAAATAATCATAGGTATAATATAAACATGACATTACATACTTTGACATATAATGTAAATAAAATTCATGTTATTGACATAAATAATTATATTAAAAAATACTTTTATTGACGAAAGATAATACTATCTTAATAAACACTATAAACGACTAATAGCTATTTCGCTATCTTATTATTTAGATTGTTCAGCCAAAAATTTGGCTACCATACCTGCTCCTATTGAGCAGAAAAAACCTGACATGTGTAATCAGACATTGGAATTAGTTCCAAGTAATTTAAATGTGATTTTGAGACAATAGAGAATACCTCTTGCAAATTAGATTTAGGGACAAAGGGGAAGTCTAATAATTTAAATATTATTCATCAAAATATACAGGGCTTCTCCGGTAAAGAACTGGAATTGGAACTTTTTTTAAATACAATGAATATACATGTCCTCTGTGTAACTGAACACTGGTTGAGGCAACATGAACTTATTATTAATATTGATAATTATACAGTCATAAGTGCGTTCACAAGAAAGTCGGCTATTAGAGGTGGGTCACTTATTTTGTTGCACAATACATTAAAAGCAAAGGAACGTAAAGATATAGTCGCACTTTCAACTGAACGAACTATTGAACTATCCTGTGTAGAGATTGAACGGTTTATCATTATTTGTGTATACAGACCTCCTTCTGGTAACTATCATAATTTTGAATCTGCCATGGAAGATGTATTGAGGAAAGTAACTAATTGCAACAAGCAAGTAATTGTATGTGGGGATTTCAATATTAACTTATTAGAAAACAGTCAAAGCTCGGGTATGCTTCTGAATCTATTTAAATCTTTTAATTTGCGCCACCTTTTTGTTGAACCTACACGCGTTACCCCCACTTCAGCTACTTGCATTGATAATATTTTTTGTAACTGTAAGGTAATTGAAAAATCAATAATTAATTTTGTCAATTCTGACCATACGGGACAGATAGCTGTTTTTGAACACCGTCATGCAACTGCTCCCTCCGTTTTTGTCTATAGGCCAATCACCACCAGTCGTGTGGAAAAATTTAAGGGAAATGTTGAACACAAGGTTTCCCTGATGCAAGCTGGTAAGAACAGTAATATTGATGAGCTGTACAATACTTTATTTAATGTCATTCAAAAGGAATTTGAAATAATTTTTACAAAGAAAAAAGTCCAAGTAGATAACACTAAAACTAAATTTAGTGATTGGGCTACCAAAGGCATCTTTAAAAGTAGACGCACTTTATTCAAATTATATGATACTAAAGCAAACACGAATGATCCTCAAATAATTGAATATGTTAGAAACTACTCTAAACTATTTAAAAAAGTATGTGCAATGGCAAAGGCTAATTACTTAAAAGAAAAAATTAGAAATTCTAGTAATAAAATAAAGACCACTTGGAATATGATTAATAAAGAGACTTGTAAAAATACTACTCAAGATCACAAGTACTCTCTAAAAATTGATAATAAACAACTTAATGAGGATGTTGAAGTGGCAAAGGCGTTTGAATCCTTCTTCTCTAATGTACCCCTTATTACTACTAGTCATTTAAATTCTAGCCCTCAGCTTGCTTATTGTCATCTTCGATCGAGTGTAGATGAGTGTTTAACTTCTTTTAGTTTCCACCACATCAACTCGGAAACTATACTTAAAACTTTTAAAGATATAAATATAAAGAAAACAGAAGATTTGTGGGGTATATCAGTAGAAATATTAAGAAATATAATAAACATTATTGCCCCTTATTTAGCTGTATATTTAATGAATGCGTAGATATCGGTCAATTTCCAAATTTGATGAAATATAGCAAGGTTCTACCACTGTTCAAATCAGGTGATAGAAGTGACCCATCTAATTATAGACCGATATCCATCCTACCAGCCCTTAGTAAAATATTTGAAAAAATTATATTCAATCAATTATTGGGTCATTTTAATCTCAATAAATTATTACATAATAAACAATTTGGATTTACTAAGGGCAGATCTACTACTGATGCAGGAGTTGCACTCATCAAGCACATTTTTGATGCATGGCAAAATAAGCAAGATGCTGTAGGTATATTTTGCGACCTTTCTAAAGCATTTGACTGCGTTAATCACCAAACATTATTAATGAAGCTACAGCATTACGGTCTCACAGACAGCTCTTTGAGCTTAATACGGTCATACCTAAGTGATAGAATTCAAAAAGTCAATGTTAATGGAATTGACTCTTCCGGTGCCCTCTTACACATGGGAGTGCCCCAGGGCTCGATATTAGGGCCCTTACTGTTTATTATATATGTAAATGACCTTCCTTACCTTACTAAAGACTTGTGTGACATAGTATTATTTGCAGATGATACTTCTTTAATTTTTAAAACTAATAGACAGAAAGATAACTTTGACGATGTAAATAATGCTCTCACCCAAGTGCTAAATTGGTTCACTGTAAACAATTTGCTTCTAAACGCTAAAAAAACTAAATGTGTTAAATTTACATTGCCCAACGTAAGACAGGTCAGCACTAGGATCAATATGAACAATGAAGATGTTGAAGTTATTAATTCTACCGTATTTGTGTATACAGACCTCCTTCTGGTAACTATCATAATTTTGAATCTGCCATGGAAGATGTATTGAGGAAAGTAACTAATTGCAACAAGCAAGTAATTGTATGTGGGGATTTCAATATTAACTTATTAGAAAACAGTCAAAGCTCGGGTATGCTTCTGAATCTATTTAAATCTTTTAATTTGCGCCACCTTTTTGTTGAACCTACACGCGTTACCCCCACTTCAGCTACTTGCATTGATAATATTTTTTGTAACTGTAAGGTAATTGAAAAATCAATAATTAATTTTGTCAATTCTGACCATACGGGACAGATAGCTGTTTTTGAACACCGTCATGCAACTGCTCCCTCCGTTTTTGTCTATAGGCCAATCACCACCAGTCGTGTGGAAAAATTTAAGGGAAATGTTGAACACAAGGTTTCCCTGATGCAAGCTGGTAAGAACAGTAATATTGATGAGCTGTACAATACTTTATTTAATGTCATTCAAAAGGAATTTGAAATAATTTTTACAAAGAAAAAAGTCCAAGTAGATAACACTAAAACTAAATTTAGTGATTGGGCTACCAAAGGCATCTTTAAAAGTAGACGCACTTTATTCAAATTATATGATACTAAAGCAAACACGAATGATCCTCAAATAATTGAATATGTTAGAAACTACTCTAAACTATTTAAAAAAGTATGTGCAATGGCAAAGGCTAATTACTTAAAAGAAAAAATTAGAAATTCTAGTAATAAAATAAAGACCACTTGGAATATGATTAATAAAGAGACTTGTAAAAATACTACTCAAGATCACAAGTACTCTCTAAAAATTGATAATAAACAACTTAATGAGGATGTTGAAGTGGCAAAGGCGTTTGAATCCTTCTTCTCTAATGTACCCCTTATTACTACTAGTCATTTAAATTCTAGCCCTCAGCTTGCTTATTGTCATCTTCGATCGAGTGTAGATGAGTGTTTAACTTCTTTTAGTTTCCACCACATCAACTCGGAAACTATACTTAAAACTTTTAAAGATATAAATATAAAGAAAACAGAAGATTTGTGGGGTATATCAGTAGAAATATTAAGAAATATAATAAACATTATTGCCCCTTATTTAGCTGTATATTTAATGAATGCGTAGATATCGGTCAATTTCCAAATTTGATGAAATATAGCAAGGTTCTACCACTGTTCAAATCAGGTGATAGAAGTGACCCATCTAATTATAGACCGATATCCATCCTACCAGCCCTTAGTAAAATATTTGAAAAAATTATATTCAATCAATTATTGGGTCATTTTAATCTCAATAAATTATTACATAATAAACAATTTGGATTTACTAAGGGCAGATCTACTACTGATGCAGGAGTTGCACTCATCAAGCACATTTTTGATGCATGGCAAAATAAGCAAGATGCTGTAGGTATATTTTGCGACCTTTCTAAAGCATTTGACTGCGTTAATCACCAAACATTATTAATGAAGCTACAGCATTACGGTCTCACAGACAGCTCTTTGAGCTTAATACGGTCATACCTAAGTGATAGAATTCAAAAAGTCAATGTTAATGGAATTGACTCTTCCGGTGCCCTCTTACACATGGGAGTGCCCCAGGGCTCGATATTAGGGCCCTTACTGTTTATTATATATGTAAATGACCTTCCTTACCTTACTAAAGACTTGTGTGACATAGTATTATTTGCAGATGATACTTCTTTAATTTTTAAAACTAATAGACAGAAAGATAACTTTGACGATGTAAATAATGCTCTCACCCAAGTGCTAAATTGGTTCACTGTAAACAATTTGCTTCTAAACGCTAAAAAAACTAAATGTGTTAAATTTACATTGCCCAACGTAAGACAGGTCAGCACTAGGATCAATATGAACAATGAAGATGTTGAAGTTATTAATTCTACCGTATTTCTGGGCATTAGGTTAGATTCAAAATTACAATGGGGCCCTCATATTGCAGCTCTGGCTGGAAGACTCAGTTCAGCTGCATATGCAGTCAGAAAAATAAGACAACTGACCGATATTGAAGCAGCAAGACTTGTATATTTCAGTTATTTCCATAGCGTCATGTCTTATGGTCTACTCTTGTGGGGAACTGCGGCTGACATTCAAGCCATATTTGTGCTACAGAAGCGAGCCGTCAGAGCCATATACGGACTTAGACCACGAGACTCGCTTAGAAATTTGTTCAAAGAAATCAACATCTTAACATTAGCATCACAGTATATTTTTGACTGTATAATGTATGTTTATAAAAATCTCAATTTATTACCGAAGAAATCTGATAAGCATAGCCTAAACACCAGAAATAAACACAAACTTGCTGTTCCAAATCTCAGACTTCATAAAATTGATAATAAACAACTTAATGAGGATGTTGAAGTGGCAAAGGCGTTTGAATCTTCTTCTCTAATGTACCCCTTATTACTACTAGTCATTTAAATTCTAGCCCTCAGCTTGCTTATTGTCATCTTCGATCGAGTGTAGATGAGTGTTTAACTTCTTTTAGTTTCCACCACATCAACTCGGAAACTATACTTAAAACTTTTAAAGATATAAATATAAAGAAAACAGAAGATTTGTGGGGTATATCAGTAGAAATATTAAGAAATATAATAAACATTATTGCCCCTTATTTAGCTGTATATTTAATGAATGCGTAGATATCGGTCAATTTCCAAATTTGATGAAATATAGCAAGGTTCTACCACTGTTCAAATCAGGTGATAGAAGTGACCCATCTAATTATAGACCGATATCCATCCTACCAGCCCTTAGTAAAATATTTGAAAAAATTATATTCAATCAATTATTGGGTCATTTTAATCTCAATAAATTATTACATAATAAACAATTTGGATTTACTAAGGGCAGATCTACTACTGATGCAGGAGTTGCACTCATCAAGCACATTTTTGATGCATGGCAAAATAAGCAAGATGCTGTAGGTATATTTTGCGACCTTTCTAAAGCATTTGACTGCGTTAATCACCAAACATTATTAATGAAGCTACAGCATTACGGTCTCACAGACAGCTCTTTGAGCTTAATACGGTCATACCTAAGTGATAGAATTCAAAAAGTCAATGTTAATGGAATTGACTCTTCCGGTGCCCTCTTACACATGGGAGTGCCCCAGGGCTCGATATTAGGGCCCTTACTGTTTATTATATATGTAAATGACCTTCCTTACCTTACTAAAGACTTGTGTGACATAGTATTATTTGCAGATGATACTTCTTTAATTTTTAAAACTAATAGACAGAAAGATAACTTTGACGATGTAAATAATGCTCTCACCCAAGTGCTAAATTGGTTCACTGTAAACAATTTGCTTCTAAACGCTAAAAAAACTAAATGTGTTAAATTTACATTGCCCAACGTAAGACAGGTCAGCACTAGGATCAATATGAACAATGAAGATGTTGAAGTTATTAATTCTACCGTATTTCTGGGCATTAGGTTAGATTCAAAATTACAATGGGGCCCTCATATTGCAGCTCTGGCTGGAAGACTCAGTTCAGCTGCATATGCAGTCAGAAAAATAAGACAACTGACCGATATTGAAGCAGCAAGACTTGTATATTTCAGTTATTTCCATAGCGTCATGTCTTATGGTCTACTCTTGTGGGGAACTGCGGCTGACATTCAAGCCATATTTGTGCTACAGAAGCGAGCCGTCAGAGCCATATACGGACTTAGACCACGAGACTCGCTTAGAAATTTGTTCAAAGAAATCAACATCTTAACATTAGCATCACAGTATATTTTTGACTTCATGAGTAGTAAATAACATAGATACATACATGAAATAAGATGAATTGTAAATCAGAGATGGCCGCGCTACAAAATGACATATTTAATTTTATTATATCTTTAAGCCACACCATTTATTTAATTTTATCTTTAATTTAGCGTTTAGGTTAGCTTTGGAAACTATTAATGGCTAATGTGTTATCTATTATAAGTTAAATTTATGATGTAGTATATAAGAAGCTGTATGTTTCCTTAAAAATAAATAAATAAACTCTACTTATATAAACAAAAAGGGTTACTAAAGTTTAAGATTAAAGTTATTGTTTTATGTACAGTCCAATATTGGATGTGAATTCCACTCCAATTGAACTTTCCAAATTATATAACTACCTAATTATGGTGCCCGAACAGGCACTATTTTCAACACATCTAAATCACAACATAATTGCAATAAAATAATGATTTGTATTTATATTTTGCGAACTGGTAAAGTGAAAAGAAATTTGCACCTGGCTGCTTCTGAGCTTGTGCTGCTGCGAGCTGTCATTCCTTTGTGACTTGCAATCACATTTGTATGCACCCGGCAGCAGTATATTCCCAGAAATGACTGCCTCTGTGCAATTGCTACTGGGTCGAAGTTTAAAGTGACGAAGAAGTGACGCGCTGAGGGGCTAGTACGAATATTTGAAAGAATTCGTAACGTTTTTTTATGGGATAGGTAGCAGACGAGCAGGCTGATCACCTGATGGTAAGCAATTGCCGCCGCCCATGAATACATGCAACAAGTGCGCTGCTAACCTTGGGCGCTAAATTAGACAAATAATAATTTTTTAAGCTTTTTCTTAAAAATATTCTTATTTATGTTTATGGACAGTATATAAGCTGATACTTTACTTTAGAAGTTGGCAACCGAACATGCGGGTCATCTGCTGGTAAGTATCACTGCCGCATGAACATCTGTGAAATCAGAGAGGTCAGCTGATGCGTTGCCGGCCTTTTAATATCCCACTAGATCACGTTTATTTCTCATCAGTGAGGATTAATTCACTGCCTTACCACAGAATACATAATCCTTACTGCCTGGTAGTATAACAATAACGCAGTATTGCGTTTGATTGTTCCGGCCACGCGTCCATTGTTCAGTGAAGTTAGTTCTAATTGGCGAGATGTTATCATTGTGGGTGTGAGCTGATGCTGATTTCGGTAGCTCTAACTAGCTGATATGAGTATAATACTCTTGGAAAATAGAAACCATAGAAACAGCTAAATTAAATAAATTGAGACAACATCACATAGGTACATTGTCCTGATGCCAAACTAAGGTTCTCCCTTGTGCTTGGAAACCAAAAACGACAAAGGAACCACAAACACCCAGATCCAGCACAAATATCTGTTCCATCAACAAACATTTGTGTTGGTGCGGGAATCGAAGCGACCCTTGCGTCTCAACCGGCGATCAAACCACTAAGCCAAACGGGTCGTCAAAGTGTCTGCCGCAAATTATGGCTTCACAAAAAAAGCGCATTTTCGGAATTTAAAACCAATTGACTATGGATAAGAATTGAAAATAAAATACATTAATACTAAAATAGACTCATAACCCGTAGAAACATTGACGCCGTAGCATTTCGTAGCACTACGTAGTGCGTCGTAGCATTTCATAACTGCTGTAGCATGTCGTAGCTGCTGCTCCGATAGCATGTTATTCGTAGTCTCAAGCAACGTAGCGTACTTTATGCATGGCAACACTAACTGCTAGCAACACTAGCAAATCCCCGTATATCGTTCTTGACATTGATTCATTATTATTAAATTGGTCTTCAGTTTCGAAATACATTCACCGGCACCAAAACGGGTTAAAACCTGCTATCTAAACAAAGTTGTCTGGTAGAATTATTATTCTACCAGGCATTAATATACTATAATATTAAGATCTATGACCTATTTCCTGATAAAAAGTATCTATCTATTCGTTAAGAATGATGTTGGCAGAAGCCATAGATCGAATTAGTCTGTACTAAGGAGAAGATACCGAATAAAACGAGCAGCATTGGCGGTTTATTAAGTGACAGTGAATTCGCCAGGCATTAACAAATTGACTAACGCCATCTATCATTTTTCTTGTACAAACCCCCCTTATTGTTTAACTGCCAAAGAAAGATTCAGGTTATATATTTGCATAACAGTACATGTACGGTGACCAGCACATCAAGTTACTACAATCTGTCAAATTTCTTCAATCGAACCTCACTTTTATGTCAAACATGTTTGGTTCAATATCAACTGAGGAAATTTGACAGATTGTAGTAGCTTGATGTGCTGGCCACTGTACATGTACAGTAGGTATGTAAGATGATATACCTAATAATTATGTGTTGAGTCCTGTACATGACTCTGTAAGAGTACCTATCGTGTATATATTTTTAAAAGAAAGGGTTATTCAAATCAAAATTGGCACAATTGTTTTCCCAAAAGTCCATAGACATAAATCGTCTATTATAGACCCGATTCAGCAAATCATTACCCAAGGATAAATCTATGTTACAACGCTGCGATTTGATGGAATGACAACCTTGTACTGTGCTTGTACAGTCGAGGTCAAAAATATGTTTACACTTTAGGACCTTGTCACAATACATATTTATAAGAAAGTGGAAGTCGTTTTCTTATACATATGTACTGTGACAAGGTCCTAAAGTGTAAACATATTTTTGACCTCGACTGTACCATAGATTTTCTATTGGATAAAGATCCACCGGATCACATAGAAGTACTTTTTCAACTACTACCAAGGAACCCTATAAAGTTAGCTCTCCACAGTGCTTACGTTTATATACTCTCAGCCCAACGAGCTGCAGACAATGCACCTGCGACGTCGCATCGGAACTGGCTGCGACACAATGCATTCATTATTCCATTATTTAATGAACTCGAGAAACGCCACGTAATACGAAGGTTGGTGGTGATGAATAAGATTGGAAAGAAATGAAATACCATAAGGTGATCCGCCTGCTCATTTGCTACCTATCACATAAAAATATATAATAATTTAGTAGCTGTTACCTGTAACTTCGTCCGCGTGAAATAGTATCTTTGGGTAGCATTTTTAATTATTTAATAATTTTCACCCCCCTTTTTCGCATTAAAAAGTAGCCTATGTTCTTTCTTAGGGTCTAGACCATCTGTATACCTTATTTCATTCAAATTCGTTTAGTAGTTTTGGCGTGAAAGAGTAGGTAACGGATAGACAGACAGAGTTACTTTCGCATTTATAATATTAGTGAGGATAAATTAAAACAATTACATTAATGAATCAATAATTGCAATTAGTTAAGTCATAATACTCTTAGTACTTAATGTCATATTAAAAATTATTAAAAAAAACATTATGTAAGGCTGCTTTAGAATTAAATAAATGCGCGAGACAATCACACCAATCAACCTGGTCTCAAACTAGGGCAACCCCTATACTATGAGTATCAGATGACGATCATTAACTGGGGGCGTCAACCCAGAACACCCAGACCCAAGAAAATTTAGAAAATGTAGTTTCCTTAATTGACTTGACCAAGAATCGAACCACCTACTGCGTACACCTTAGCCACTGCACCATCAAGGCCGTCAAAATAATTAGACATTTTATTTGGTCTTGTACTTGATCGACCCGGGAATCAAACCCAGGACCCCGAGCTAATGGGCCATCGCTATGCCTTCTATCCGAATTGATTAGTAAACGCGATAATTTCGGTGCTTTTACACATACGTAGTATTTACAAAGTGCTCGAACGTTATTGAAGTATCATCGACGATGCAAATTAATATTTCACCTGACATTAAAACGTTCCACAGATT